>JBAMJR010000195.1:1357500-1850000 GCA_038501785.1 Myoxocephalus aenaeus
ATGGTTTTATGTGAAGCACTTTGAATCGCCTTGTTGTTGAAATGTGCTATACAAATAAACTTGCCTTGCCTTACTGCCGTTCAGTGATTGGCAATTTGGTTGAATTTAGGGGTCAACCGGTAGAGACGAGCTATGATGTTATACATAAACTGCCCATGGCTTGTAAATAACAGCAAGTCTGTTCATTTTGTCTGTGATTCCCCTAAAAAAATCCAAAAGACTAAAATGGCGAAAAGAGATGCTACATGTGAATTCAGTTGGCCTTTGGCTGTTTCCAAGCAGTGACAGACAACGCTGTTATTTTGACTTCGTCTCTCTCTCTCTCTCTCCACATCGGCCAGCAGACTTCCAGATGTTGAACTGAGTGGCTGTGAACCACTGCGGAGTGGGTTGGGGTGGGGGGTGGGTGGCTGGGGGGCTACAGGAAGTATCCCACGGTATCCAGGGTAACCTTGACATTCCATCCTGACCAAGTTCCCTGACATCTCCCACAATTCACTCCGCTCCTCTTCTCCAGCCATAAAACACACACACACACACACACACACACACACACACACACACACACACACACACACACCATCAAAGCTCCAGACAGTCCAGTAACACACATATTATGATAATATATGTATTATTTTGTCAATTTGTGTCTAATATATCACTTATTCAGTCAGCGGCCCAACCCAAGTGACAACATACCTACCACACACACACACACACACACATCTTCAAGGCAAATATAATGGTGTGTAAGCTGAGATGTCTGAGATAGCCGACAAAAACAGAACTGTGGTGAAAGATACTATAATGTCCTGCAAACACACACACACACACACACACACACATAAATGACACGATCATGTAGCTGTCAATCATGAGGCACACACACACACACACACTGAGAATTGTGCTCTTTGAAATAGCTCCGTCAAAGCTCACTTTGAGACACAAGTGTTTATCCACTTCATAAGATTTCTCCAAACACAAAAATAAGTGGGGGAGGTGAGAGAAAGGAGAGCCAAATCCTTAAAGCTAAAAGTGGGAATTAAGGTGTTTGACTGAGGAGAGGAGTTTATCATCATACATGACAAAGATAGGAATTATATATAAATAAACATTGACAGAAAAAAAGTACACAGGAGGCACCTAGAACTATTGTCACATTTGTCGTGGTACCATTAGATTTGATTTGAAAAAATACATGAAACACTAATTTATACATATTTTACTTGATAAGATAGTACATGAAAGTGTTACGCTATCTAGAACATGTGTTTCCTTTGTGGTTTTTGATGGAAGATAAAACAAAAACACTTCTACACGTTTGGCTGTGTCACCTGTCAAAACTGTAATAATTGCCTTTTGGTCAAAGACTTGTACCTCTTCCCCTCAAATAATCTGACTATTGGAATACCTTGATTACAATGCAATTTGAATTTGTTAATGTGGATTGTAAGAAGCGAGGATCCCCATGTAATAACTGAAGTGACTATCCACAAAACTAGTCATGATGAAGCTAGCATTGATAGCAATGGAAGTCCCTTAGACCTTGAAAATACCACGTATAGACAGGTAGGGGTGGAAGGTATAAAAGTTACAGAAAGTACACCGGTTTTTGACTATACCGTGCTGACCTGTGGAGCCTAAATATTGACGTTTTATAAAAAACGAGAGTACCTTAAATATACTGCTACTGTCCGTGCTACAAAATTACAATGCAATATACCTTTAGGCCACGCCGCCTGGCTCTATAGACAGTTGCGTGTAGTTTGTAACAGCCAGTGATGAAGTAAGAAAAGAATCGCGATACTATGATGCCCAATCTTCACGGTTTGAGGCCCTACTATAAAAGGATCCTCACGTGTTAATCTTTAAAACACACACGCGCAGACATGTACATGCAGAAAAACCTGCTCACAGAGGGTTAAAACAATTGCCAAGAAGAAATCAGATTAAAATGAGGTTGGATCTCATTTCAGTTTTTTCTCTGTCACTTTTTTCTTTGCTCATGACCCATTTTTCTGTGCTGTTGCAGAAGAGACAGAGACTGAAAGAGGAAGGGGAGGGTGGGTATGAGGGAGGGATAACTTCAGTCCTCCACCTCGACATGAAGGAAGATAAAAACAGACAGACAGACAGGTAGGGAAAAAAAGTGGCAGTAAAAACGACAGACAGCTTCTGCTAGTAAACAGCTCTGTATTTTGCATTGCAGAGAGGAAACACACACACGTCTGAGCATTGTTTGTTCATTCAAGTCTGAAGATGAGCGTGAGTGTGTGAGTGTGAGTGTGAGTGTGAGTGTGAGTGTGAGTGTGAGTGTGTGTGTGTGTGTGTGTGTGTGTGTGTGTGTGTGTGTGTGTCCAGATCTGAGGTAGTAACTGAGCAGCTAATGCCCCCTCTGCACAGGTCAATGACTAAATTACTGAAGTTAACATGCATATGTAAATAAAGTGTGTGTTTGTGGGGACCTTTAATTCCCGCTACTTCCAGCAACTCACCACCACTGATGAGTCCTGCCGTTTGACTCGTAAACGCAAATCAGTCGAAAGTTTCACTACCAAAGTTACCAAAGTTTCAATCTTCCTTCCATCAGAAGCCATTGATTCTATCTAAGGAGCGTCTATTTCAGGAGTGACAGCAGATCATCTAAACACAAACATCCCGTCACACGCCGCCATTCAAACAGGTCAACACAGTCCATCATCCGGGGTGTGTGTGTGTGTGTGTGTGTGTGTGTGTGTGTGTGTGTGTGTGTGTGTGTGTGTGTGTGTGTGTGTGTGTGTGTGTGTGTGTGTGTGTGTGTGAAGGAGAGACAAAGATAGAGACGGAGTGAGAGACAGTACCTGTCGATGATAACAGGGTCTGAGGGTGTCTCATTACGGTTTCCGCAGCTCTTCTTGTCACAGCACCGGCTACGAGAAGAGAAGACAGCCGAAGCAGACACAGTGAGAAAAAAAGTGAGAGAAAAATCAGACACAGGAACACACAGTACTTCATACAATAGTTCAAATTTAGACGTCTAAATGGGAGTGTTACAGCAAATCATGTGCTTTGTCTGTACTGAGCTTTGTCTGAACCCAACACCAAATTCACGCAAATTGATCAAATCTGTCAAAAAAATTGTTTTACAGAAAGTCTAGCAGTTCTACACTGACAAGATTTATATGACATGCAAAGTGGATCTGAAAGATATACACCTAGGTTTTAGGTAGGTTGTCTGCTGCTGAGCTTAGCCATGTTGCTCCAAAGACAAACGACACAATTGGCCATTTCAGGTGTGTGTGCCCCAAAATGTGCCCCAAAATGACATTGTTTTACATTAATGTGACAAACCCCTACAGCAGCTATGATTATGAATGTTTTCTTTCGGGAGGTCAGGGTGGACAGATGAGTCAACACTGTTTGTGGTTCGGCCACGTTTGGTTTCTTGTGGGATAGGACTGCCGATGCATCGGCATTCTCTCTTAAACGATTATGACTATGATTATAAAATTTCAAACTCAATTCTCCAAGTTATGATCGCCTGTAACAATTCTGTGACACCCTGCTGTCCGTTCCTTACGGCTGCCCCTGAACGCAACAGACGTAATACACGTGCGTCTTGTTTAGGTTCAAGGTTAAATACTAGCAGAGTTTTGGTGAGGGTGGCGGAGCTTGAGCAGCCGAATATGGATACAATCCGACGTTCACCCCCCGGCTTGAAAGCTAACGAGAACCAGAGCTTTCACGCTTTGTTGCACACTTTGGAACCGAGATACAACATTCAGCTCAACGTTTTTGCAGACACAGCGATACTCAAGAACCAAACCAAAGCTTAAGTCATGGAGTCACTGAGGAAAGCGGAACGGATGGTAGTAGTAACGCTGTGTGGACATCCGTCGCTACAGAATCTTGTGTGATCGTAAACGCGCACTTTATCACCGTATAGTTTTATCACATGTTCCAGAAAGGGTTATTTTTGTGTGAGACTTGAATGCTTATTGCCTACAACAGGGGGATTTGTTTGAAGAGAGATCTATGTTATTTATGTGTGAATGAGGGCAGCTTGTTATGTCAAATGACTCAGAACCTGCTGTGTTTTTACTATGAGGATGCTGCTACAGGCCCTGTTTTAGTTATTTTCTTGTTGGTTCTCTTGTTGTAACCCTCCAGTGGACACATCTCTTCTATTTGTGACTAATATTGAATAAATAAAAGATAATGAAAGAAAATGCATCTGTTTTTTTTTTCCTTTATTATGAATCATTCTAAATATGCAGTGTTTTTAAAATAGCAGATAGTCACGGTGAGAGAAAAAAATTATGTATCGAAAACATTTTGATGCATCAATAAGAATCGATAATTGTTTTATAATCGCATCAAACCCCTTTGAATCAAAACTGAATCGTGAGGAGCCTAGAGATTCCCACCTCTAACTGACACACAGGTGAGGAGGAGGGTGGAGAGACACACACACACACACACACACGTAAAGAAAAAAAAGAAAAGTGGCATGCGATCCAAAATTCACACATATGTACTGGTAGTCTGTCAAAGCTTTCTTGCGTGCATCAATTATGAATAAAGGTGTAAGCAGGAGGGGAAGCATAAAGCCGGGGGGGAGGGAGGAAAGGGGGGTGGGGACGATGAAGAGTGAAAGGATGAGCGTGGGAGGGAAAGCTAAAACAAGAGCGAGGGGAGGAGAGGGTAAGGGAGAGGTTTGGGTGGGAAGAAGAGGAAGGGGAGACATCTCAGGTTTCCCACCGTCACAGATGGCAGAGGTGGAAAGAAAGAGACTGATACGTTACACCTTACACATTGTCTCCTATCTGCTGCTCTGCCTCTCTGTCTGCTCTCCCTGTCATTTCCTTTCTGCTGCTCTATGAACTGGGTCAGTACGCGGCCCCAGCACCAGCGAGCGGATAGACAGGACGAATGGGGAAATGGGAAGCACGGGAAAAGAGGAACGCTAAGCCTGAGGAGGGAGGGCTAGGAGGGAAGGGAATGATGGGTGAGGAGGGGGGTAGATGAGATGGGGAGATTAAAGGAGGACAGTAGAGGAAGAGGAGACGGGAGCAGAGTGGAAGATGTTATAAATGGAGTTGTGGTGGGAAGGAAAACGAGGGGTGGGACGGGGGTAATGTAGCACTTATTGCTCTGGATCCTGGTGATCTAATCATCTGCTCTCTCCCCCTGAATCTCCCCCTTCTCTTTGCACACGCACACTCACACTCACACGCACACGCACACGCACACACACACACACACTTAAAGAATAGAGTCTCAATAGTGATTTGGAGATGCCATTTTCAGCAGTTCTATATGTGAAGATGTCTGCAATAGCTTTGGTTCAGGTAAGTCAACTGAAACAATTGGTCATTTAATCAATTTGTGGATCAATAAAAAAAAGGTTCCAGCTTCTCAAATGTGAGAATTTGCTCACTTTTTTTTTCTCTGTTTTGTATCAGTGTAGATTAAACATCTTTAACAAGCCATTTGAAGATGTCATTTTGGGGCTCTTGGGATCATTTTCTGATATTTTATTAGAAAAGTTTCCAAAGAAACCAAATATGTCAGGCTGATTTGATGAACGAAATATCAAATATATTTCCATTTGACAGAGCGGAAAACCTTCTCTTTGAATATTTCACTCAGTGTCAACGTCATGTAGCTTCAATAAAGAGTTGGAACAAGCTGGTATACATAAACTACAGTAAGATAGAGTGAACAGGGACAACTCTGTTAATACAAAGAGATGAATTCAAGCAGTATACATCTACATCTATTGCCCAATACGGAGTGAAACCTTTCACGTATTCATGTGAAAGGAGCTCAACCAGGTTTGCGACGCAGGTCTGTGTGTTGGCAGATTGGAGCATATGGCTAATAGCGGCACCATGACAATGAGCCACACTGATTAATGGACGCCCTGAGCTCTTTGTGTGTGTGTGTGTGTGTGTGTGTGTGTGTGTGTGTGTGTGTGTGTGTGTGTGTGTGTGTGTGTGTGTGTGTGTGTGTGTGTGTGTGTGTGTGTGTTCTACGTTGCGTGTTGTGTGTGAGGCCCCTGCTGCAGAATCAGCATGTGAGAACACGAGGCAACAGCCATAACTTTGACCTCAGTGGCTACTGCAGACAGGAAAGTCTTTTCACTCGCTGCAGAAGTCCTTTCTGCACTGTTGCTCCCCCAGAGGATGTGTTATTAGAGGCCTCTCTACTGTACAAGTTAATACTGTACATGTGAGTCAGAACAGTTTATTCATGTCCACAATGCATTCACCACATGATGAACAACAATAACTTACGATAAAATCTGTATTTATTTATAAATTCCTGGTAAATCAAATCAGGTTTCCAAAGGGTTTTTCATAAAGCTGTGCAGCTGAGCTGACTGCCGATTATTCAGTGAGCTATAGAATAAAATATTATTGTGCTTGATTTCGCGGGCTAAAATCCCTGCTCGTGCATATAGATGAACCCCAATTTATATTGTTCCGGTTAAAGTTGTTCGGTGACAAGGTCAGGGAACAAGAACAACTTAATTCATGTGCTAAATTTGAATTTTTATAACTGTGGTTTCATGAGGGAGCGTGCATATGCATACTGCTTTGTATATATGCGTGTGTGTGTGTGTGTGTGTGTGTGTGTGAGGGACCCTGCCTATATTTTATAGTCACATTGTGGAGGAAGGCCCATTTGTTAGCCATGAAACAACAGGAGGGTTCAGATTGACTAATGAGTTTCTCTGTGTCCTAATTAACCAGGCGTCACACACACACACACCACGCATGCATACACACACACAGACACACACACACACACACACACACATTTCCGCTTGTATAGGATAGGTTGGTAAAATGCCTCCATAAATAGATCTCTTTCCTCCCAACCTACTTCCGAAGAAATTCATCTTTAGATTATAATTAAAGCAATGACTCTGAGAGCTAAAACTCATCTTCTTCAACCGATATGGCTCCATGCGTATGTGTACGTATGCGCCTGGGCCTGTATGTGTGGGGGGGTTAATGAGGGTGACAAAATAAGGAATGTATTGAGTGCAGAGAGTTGATTGGTGAGAACTTTCTGCAGACGAACAAAGTATGTTGCAGAAGGAAAGAGGAGGGGAATGGAGAGGAGAGAGAATGGAAGAAAACGGAAAACCTGGAACAATTGTTTGAAGATAGTTTAGAGGGGAGGAAGATTTGGGAAGAATAAATAGATGTGATGCACCCGTTCTCACCTGCACATGATCTCATGTGTCAGCAGCACTCTGCACATCTCTGGATTCTTGTCTTGGCCTTCATAAATAATTGCCTGTTAAGAGAGACACAGAAAGAAAACACAGTGTGAGCTCACAGACAGCAAAACTGAACAAGCACAGAGCTCAAATCCAGCAAATAGTCAACAGGGTGTTGGCTTCATGTCTCAGTCGATTAGTCAACTAATCGGTTGTTTAGGTCTTAGTCCACGAACATTTATTTGGGCATTTACTCATTTTTGTAATGCTTTTTCATGCTGAAATACCTATTTCCAAGACATTTATGAGCACCTTTCTGGAAAACACAAGATTTAAAAGGGGGTTTTGTCCAATTCTTTGTGGAGAAACTTAATTTTACAGATCTGTTGATTAAATCAACTAATCAATTAGTCGACAGAATCGTATGAGTGTTAGTCGAGGACAGCCCCTGTTGTGTGCATATTTTATCACAGCAGACAAATAATTCAGCTATAGGAACATAAACAAGTATTTTATATATACCAGGACACCTCTGTTAAATTGTTTTTTTTATAAAATGCTACTCAAAAAGTAGTAAATGATGCATTTGTTGGGACTTTTTAACTCTGAACTCTGACAATGAAATGGCAAAATGTTGCATGTGGGATTAACTTAAAATAAATACAGTGTCCATGCTCATCATAATAAAGGAACATGTCACCAACAGTTTGGCTCATAATGGAGCTCTATAACACAGAGGAATAAGCAATTGTGTGCCTTAGATGAACAGACAATGCTTGTTAAGATCAATTCAGTGTTGGTTTTGATCTTGACAATGAGAAAAAATTAATACATCAATAACCATATCCTTCAACTTCTTATTATGAAAAACCTAACTTCAAATCATAATTTTGAAAAATTCAGACGGAACATAATTTGAGGCCACAAAGCATTGCTATTCAGAGCCTCGGATGGATGCGTTATGGTCTGCATCAGTGCATGGATGCATAAACATAAATGTGCATGTTTTCAGACCGCTGCACTCTACATCTACCAAACTGGTGAGCGGAGAGGACTATATTTTGCAGCTGTGGGGAAACACAACGCTGATGACAAACTGGGAGGAGTTAGATGTGTTTCATGCTGTAGCTGCGGTGCAGCCTACATCTACTACGTTTTCTTTTATCAGGGGATGCTGTGGGTAACAGGTTAGTTCCCACATCACCTCAAAGAGCATGTAGTTCAGCGGTGACACTTCTACTTCAAACACAAACCCTTCGTCTCTGCACTGGGAGTATGTCACCCACACACACACGTTTTAGAAAATCCCCAAAACACAACAAGAACAATATCACCTCTGTTCACATGCTGCTCAGGTCTAATATTAAAAAGCAGTATGTTGTATATTAACAGAGCAATGGCCACAGTTTCTGCTCCTCGTGAGGCATTTCAGCTGTGGCTTTACCTGCTTCCGTTATACAATCTTCCTGCTTCTTGTCTAAAGCTCAGAATAAAGTGAAAGCACAAGTCGCACACCACTAAGCTATCTATCAATCAATACACACGCACCGCCTGTCTTTGGTCTATTCCAGTCTGTTTGATCTGTCGTTCCAAACTCCAGCAAGTCTTACCGAGTGACAAGTTCACTTCTCTCAGGGAGCGGTGAAGAACTTTCACTGTCCTCTCTGATCGTCTTCAGCTGAAGGTTCAGACTGCCTGCTGCCATCAACTGAACACTAGTTTGAGTTTCAAATGAAGGTCATTTGGCGAAGTGAACGCTTAACAACTTGTGCTGCTGATCAGGGATGGTCCACATTCTACTTTCAACAGTCCAGACTCAACAATCAATGTCCTCAACTGAATTTATTTATCCTACAAAATAAATATGGTTTTGCCACAATCGGTGTTTCATTATTCCGTCAACATTCAACATTAGTCATTGGATAAGTGACTGTCTCTTCTTTATTTCTAACTATTTGATCAATAAATGCATCACCGCAAACTGCAATGCAAAAATGCCTCTGATTGATGCACAGCCATTTCAATGTACATACACACACACTCTGAACACATCTCATTGTAAATTTGAAATCAATAATCTTGACATTTCATTCTAAATTGTGAAACCGTTGGTAAAGTATGTTTGAATATGAACATAAAAGTGAATCATTGATCATCCTTTTGACATTTAATAATGACTGAGATATCACTGCGATAATGGTTGAAATGTGCATGTGAATCGATGGTGCTGGAGCTGTATATTCACAGCCGCGCATAACGACAGCTGTTCTTACTCTTCTATCATGTTCGAGTCCAAGTATACTGTTTCCTGGTCCTCTCCGTCTGGTATAACAATTGCACGACCATTGTCTCCGTCACTTTACTCATCACAGATCTCCTTAACTCCTCATGCCGCGCTTTAAACACACACACTACCGCCACGCAGTAACATTAGCTGTTTCTACATTGAAATAGGTGCTAACATCGCCAGCATGCTAATCGCGATTTGCATCTGGCTTTACCATTAATCACGCAGTACAGAGATGACACACGCATATTAGCCTTCTGTGGGTTACAATATGCCCGTCAATATGGTAAAACGTTGCATTCACCAAAGTGATAACAGGGCTAACTTACTCTCCAGCAGCTTTTACAACTGTTTTCTCTCCTTGTGTTTAAGCTTGGGCTGCCCCACCAGGGGCCCCGGGGTGAGCATGTTCCACAATGGGCCCCAGCATGAGCCGAGATGTAGATGAACACGAGCTTTGCTGCATTAATGGCGAGCAGCGACAGTGGCTGTACAGTCTGAGGGGCCCCATTACAATATTGTTGTAGCCTAAAGCATTTCATACTAATAGCTAGTTGTCCCCTGGACCCTCTGTGTTCTCTGGAATTGGAGGCCCCATTTGTTTCAGGGCCCGGGGCCCCTATCAGTTACAATTTCCCATGCAAGTGCATATATTACACATGCAAAAAACTCTTCAGGAAATGTATCCACGCATGAAGTTTGAGCCTGAAGGGCTCCTGGTGGTCCAGGACTCCAGGACTATACAGTCAATGCAGGCATGCAAGTCTGTCTGGGACAGAGCTTGTGCTAAGCTAACGTTTCTAAAAGAGCCAGTTCTCCGAGGGAAGCTGCTCATCAATCCAGAGAGCAAAATGAACTATCCTTTCTGAAAACATTTCAACTGATCGTGGCTGAAGCAAAGAAGCTCCTGTTAACACACCACTGATGTTGATCCAACAGCCAAGACATTCAAAACTGTTTCTTTAATCCCGCTCCATCAAAAATTGAACAGAAATATTCCTGTTTGATTATGGCTTAATGAAAGCAAATCAAATGTGAACTGTGGGGGAAGATAGAACAGACATAATCTGAAGAATACATGTGCTTTAGAAGCCACAGTTCTTTCTATGATTAGACCTGCTCATTGTGCCATGGGAAAAGAGTGGGCCAGGCAGCGTCCTGTGGACTAACATGCATCAATGCCAGCTCAACCTCTATCGTCTCCTTTCTTTTATGCACTTTTGCTCTTTTGTTCTCTATCTCTCTCACACACACACACACACACACACACACACACACACACACACACACACACACACACACACACACACACACACACACACACACACACACACACACACACACACACACACACACATTTATCTTTATGAACAGAATCAGGTCTGAAGTAACTGAGCTTTCCTTCAAAATCACAGAAGATAAATCACTATATACCTTGTGGGTTTCTTAATTATCTCACCTCTGCAAGAGACATTGACCGTAAAAAGAAATGAAGAAGAAGAAGAATTCACACATTACCCATATTTTCTTTATCTCAGTTGAACATAACTTTAGCAGGATAAAAGAAACAAGCAAAAGCCTCCCCTTTTGTGCAAAATCTTGTAGAATTTAAGACAATCTTTTCCGGTTTCTTCAACGCTGCTTATGTAACATATACTTTTCTATAGAGTTAAGTGATAAATCCTCACTTTTTCATTTTGCAGATATGCCGTAGATGATAGTCACTTCTTTCCCAGCTGACTCCATGCTTTGTCTAATGTTGACTCGTCTTCCTCTGTGCCAGACCTCGGTCAAAATCTCCCAATTCTTGCCGTGTTTTGACCCAGTTTGGATGAACACATTCTGCTTAGATACTATGTGATAAAAACAAATCCAAGAAACTAAAACTGACATCTGACGTTTCTAAGTCCTGTTCGCCAACCTGATACATCTGCACCTCTAAATCATGAACAAAACAACACAGAAAAATGTAAAGATAATATTTAAGCCACCTTCTGTGGCAGTCCCATCCCAGCCCATGTTTGTCTTCATCACACTGTCACCTCGCTCGCTCTGCTCTTTACTTTCATCTGCTTTTTCCTCCTCTGCCTCCTCCCTCCCTCCCTCCTCCTCACCAGGCCTTTCACACAGCATCTCTGCCGCTCTCTCCGCCACCTTTGAAGTAGCGTGACATGCGCGGCGTGTAAACAAGGAGCCGTTAAGCAGGGGAACACACTTCCTCCTGCGTTAGTGTCAGGTCGACTAGCGAGCTAGTGATCCGACAGGGCCGCAGTGACAGACGCTTTATTCTCCAGGACAGAGTCGAGATCAACCGGTGCTCAGCACTCTGCTTCTGAAGCCTAGGAGGCGCTCTCCTCCTGCATTTAACACAATCAGTGCTGGCCGCTCTCGGCGATCACACACAGCAGGTAGACCGACAGAAATAGCAGCATAACAGAAAGACGTGCCAAACGTTGGAGAAGGCTTTACTTCACTGGCAGAAGAATCACAATCGGAACTGTGAAATAAACAGAATCTATTACATAAGTCGAACACAACAGTACCCAGTAATAAACTCAACACTATTCAATGAAGAACAACATGCATTTTCCTGCTTGACAACACCGATTAACAACCAAAGCCACAATGGAATCTCTCATTGATTGGTCTGTGAAATGGGTTCCTGGGGTTCAATTTCCATACACATCCACCTGCTTGGGGATTTCTTTTTTTTTTAATAGGTAAATGCTATTTCTGCAACGAAACATAGACTCAAAAAACGGACCGGTCTATTCTCCTAGCTGCAGCCTCGGAGTGTTAAGCGTGCTTCCTGTCTGGACTAACTCAGTGAAGCACACAGCGTGTGTTAAGGTTAAGCGACTGAATTCTTAGTAACTTGCATGACTATAATGTCAATGTGATTTGCACTAAGTTTTCTAACTTCTGGTTCAGAACATGATGTTTCGGTTTCACCTCAGATATCCCCAGGCCTGTTTTAGTCCCAAATCAATCTTGAACAGATATTCTGAAAACAATAATAGCTTGGTTGTTGGGTAATGATGGAAGAATCCAGTTGGGATATGAATTTTGGTGGAACTATACTTGTGGCCATGACATCACTGCCCAGCTAAGCCAACCACACGGCTGTTTTGGTCTGACCACCTGTTAATGTTCCATTCCTCTACCGATGGGAATCACACACAGACACTGACAAACGCGCATGCACACACACACACACACAGACACACACACTTTATTGCTCCATGTGCAGTTTTGCCTAAGTGCCTAAACACGTATATAGATACAGCACTAAATACCTGAGCTGTTTCCCATTTGTTCATCTCTCCCTCTCGCGCATATATAAAACCTCCACTAGCACACACACACACACACACACACACACACACACACACACACACACCTGCAGATGCCCACAGCTGCAGCACACACCTGCCTGTGTCAGCGTCTTGAGGAAAAATTACTTTTCCTTTTCAAATTGAAAATCTCTTTGTGTAGGCTAAAAGATTATATAAAATCAGCCGTTTACTTTTAAAGACAACGCCGAGCATGCTGTATTTGTGTGTGAACGTGTGTGTGTAAGTGTGTGTGGCTGGCTGTCACCCCACCAAGCTGAAGCTTAACAGTGTTATTATGGAACAGTGTGGTCCCTTCGGCCTGCCAGACACACACACACACAGTATGTTGCAGCGTGGCTGCAGCAATGTGAGACTATCAAAGCCTGCAGTCAAATTAACAAGCGTTCAGTGCATAGCATGGCTTCTTGGCTCCTCATACCACACACACACAGCTCTGTACTTTAACTTTGAGGACACTCATTAACATAATGCATAAACCTAATTGTAACCTCAACCCTCACACGGGCCTTCGAAGCTCTGTCCGAAGGGGCGGACCGGTCAAGATGTCCTCACTCTCAAGGTCTAAAACTCAAATTGTGGTATGTGCCCATTAGGAATGTGTATTTGTGTATTTGTGACAGCCCTGCGTGGGTGCATGTATTTCTTGGACTTATTGATCACAGAGAACTGAATTTTTCGTCTGACCCTCCGAGGTTAAATGCTGCTCTCTCCCTCTTCCTCCCATTCTCTCTCTCTCCCTCTCTCTCTCTCTCTCTCCCTCTCTCTCTCACATAAAGGTACATATAAACAAAAACACAAACATTAACAGAAAAATCAGATCGGATCAGAAAATGCTTGCTACTCTGCGAACCAAATCCCAAAGGTGCTGTTATATCTTTCCACTTCCTACTGAGCAGCAGAATTACGCCCGTTTCTCAACACCCACTCACTGCCTCCTCGCTCTAATCACAGCGAGAGAAGTACAGGCAAAAAAGGCCTGGAGCCATGTCGTATGTGTGTGTGTGTGCCCCCACCCACATACACTGTGGAAAGACCCACCCACAGAATCTCACACACATAAACATGCGTTTTTGTGTGTGCAAGTACATGCAGATAGAGGAAGGCGGCGGAGTACAAGCGGATCAATGGAGCACCTCATTGTCGGAGAGGTAACAGGAGAGGTGACAGACCTCAGTGTGTGTGTGTGTGTGTGTGTGTGTGTGTGTGTGTGTGTGTGTGTGTCTGTGTTCACCTGTTTGGTCATGGAGTCTATGAGTCGAACATAAAAGTCCTGCTCTGTTCTGATGCCTGTTGGGAGACAGAAGAAAAGAGAATCATAAACTAGAATTTGACAAGCAGAACAACATACAAAACAGCAAAATATGTCAAACTAATTTAACGTAAAACAGTGATAGACTCCTGTCCGACGCAACAAGCAGCTCCTCAATAAAAGGGGTCACAAAAAAAATATATATATATTTCTCACACAAAATTCAATGTATTATATATTTTTTTACTTTATTCCAAATCTTGATAATTATTTGTATTTCATCATTTAGGCCTAAACAAATAATTGAGGGAATAATCATTTGGTTGAACTGCTCACACATGCAACCTGACAGCTTAATTTTAGGGTTTGAAGTTTGGGACGACGTGGAGGAGCTTGTGCATGTGGGTTTTACATCACACTGTGAAAATAAATATTTCTTAACAGCTGTGTTTTATTTACTGTAATACTGTGTCTAGTCAATTTTAGATATCTCAAAATCACATTGGCCTCCAAGGCCTTTGCAGTTTGGACAACATATGATCCATCTATCCCTAAAACCCTCCACACTCTTGTCCAACTGATTAAATCACCCAGAACTGACAATTAATGGTTCGTAGTGATGTTCAGTGATGCTTCGTATGTGCAACTTACTTGCAATGTCCATTTCCACATGCAAATTAAATTAAAATCAATAAATCACAAATAGTTAGTTGCCGCATGTCTTCCTCTCAGGTGAAGCTTGGAGTAGTTTCCCTGCAGCTGCAGACTGAGCTGATCCTGAAGACCACAATCCACAGCCTGCACCACAACATGCAACTGTCAGACTGGACCAACTCATTTAGGGACATGACAGTGATGAAGCCATAAAGCTGCTATAATAAGTCACCCACAACAGCTGCTCTGAAATTGTACGATCTATCCAGATATTGATCAAATTGCACAGTTGTGAAACACTACACTACAGTTTCTGAGACAACTCATGCTGGCCGCCTGTTGGCCCTCTGCTGCACATTTTTACATATTAAATCGAGAAAAAATCAGCTGCTTCCTGTGTAGATTCTGTGTGTAATGTTGCAGTAGACCACAGGCAATCAAGTGGATTTGGTCTGATTTACTGTCAATAACTTTATGCGTGAGAATGTGTGTGTGTGTGTGTGTGTGTGTGTGTGTGTGTGTGTGTGTGTGTGTGTGTGTGTGTGTGTGTGTGTGTGTGTGTGTGTGTGTGTGTGCGCGCGCGCGCGCGCGTTCCTCACTCACCGTTACTGTAAAGAAGCTGCAGCCGGTAATGAATCCCGTTATTGGTCTTCTCTCCGCTCGTCTCCTTCACACACACACCACACACAACATTGTTTATTGAAATGTTTCGAGAGGGGGGAAAAAAGCAAATTTCTGAACATGCACGCCCGTGAAGTGTACTCCCAAGTTATTGAATTATTTACACCGGTCACACGTTAAATAAACGTGTGATTTATGTTCACAGCGGACGTATTAAAGCATGGCAGCCTTGTAATTTATCCACGTGTAATCATGCTGTTATTGTGGCTTTTTAATTCCTCTGTAATTATCGGTAATGTTTGGAGGGCAAATAAATCCAGCACTGAATTCTCCCACTGCATTTCAGCTAATTGAAACGGTGTCATAATTGATGAGGAGACCGGTTGCCCCGCCGCAGAACAAGTGGTTGTGTTGAATACAGCTGTACATTAAATTAAATTAAAATCTCGGAGGTTGTTTTCATATTTTTCAAATATCACAAATGGATCGAAGAAAGTTTTTGAGTTACAGTATGTGTTTTATATTATTTCATCTGTGTCCAATGGTATCCTACATATTACAAATAATAACAACCATAATGATAATTATACTAATAATAATGCATTATAACACAACAATTAATGTATTAATCCGTTACTGTAGCCTGACTATTTAAATGTGACGTTAAAAATGTACATCAGTAATATCAAACATGCACAATTAAATAATCAGGCCTTTAGAAAACCTCGTAGATGTTAAAGTATCTTTCAGAATATTAAAATAATAATAATAATCGGAACACCGTGAGTTCTCCACCGACCTTCTCTTTCTCGATGAAGCCCAGGAAGTTGGTCCTCTCGATCTCCACCGGCTGACCCTGCCGGTCGTACAGAGCCAGGACGAAGTGGAAGAAGTTGGACTTGCGCAGGTTTGAGGGCGGCTGCTTCTCAAAGTGAGCCCGGGCCAGACCCACTCCACTGCGGACACACATGCGCGGAGGAGTCGGTGTTAGACGCTATAAAGTTTTGTCTTTGTAAAAAGGTACAGAACAATTAGGATCTATTGCAACGAGTAAAGCCATGTTTTTTATTTTCTTGATTTAACTATTAGGCTGCCGTTTATCGTGAAAGGCTATTTTATGAAGAAGAAAAAAAACATATCCAGGATTTTCTGAAAATATAATAATATAAATACATATGTATAATATAATATTGGAGGCTGTTTTTAACTGTTTTTTAAAGACGAGAGGTCATGATTTATCCACCTTCTCTGAATCATGTTCCCCTTATACGAGTTTAGAAAAGAGGACAGATTTATTTTTCTCACTCATAATTGTATGACCTATAATTATGTATCCGTCCCTTTGCATGCTCATTAAACCTCAGCCAATAATGCAAAGAAGGCACACGTTGCATGAGCATAACACTCTGGAGCAGAAACACATGTTACCATTAACGGTTTACTGCGCCGCCTTTCAAATTAAACAGGGTGTTCAATGTGTTGTGGGATTTCATAACTTCATACAGAATCTTAATTTCCCAAATTATCCTAAAAACTGTTAAATCCAAATCTCCTCCTCTGGACAGCAGCTCCCATCAACACAGCCTCGTGTCCTGCACGGGCGGCTGCGGGGGTCCTGACAGAAAAGAAACCACGTTGTTTTGGGTAAATGACGGCGGGTGGCCGGCCGGTCGCCCGCCTCCTCCGCCCGGGTAGCGCTCACCTTTGGGCGGCCGTGTTGGCGTCCAGCACGCCGCCGCCCTGCATCCAGCTCCGGACAGTGTTCATGCCTCCCAGCGGCTCCTCCTTCAGGCTGCTGCCGCTCCGCTGGATGCTCTCCTGGATCCCAAACATGAGCAAGCCTCCGTAGCTCGATGCCCGCCCAAAGGTGTCTCGGTCTCTCCCCGGCGGGCTGTGCACTTGTTCCCCCGCGGATCCTTCACTCTGACTCAAGAGGCGCAACGTGGTTGCGCTCTTTGCTTGCGGCTGCCGCGCGCGCTTCGCCACAAGTCAAGCAGTTTGACGGATTATTCCTGTAATTCTAGTCCCCCTGAGAAAGTATGTGCTGAAACGGAATTAGTGGGCTCCAAAATGTCCAAGACACGTGCGTAAATCACCAGAAAGGACAGCAGGATGCGGACAGACCCGAAAGGTGGGAAAGGTGTTTAAAAAGTCACTCCTGGTGCGCTTCGAGATCCGCAGTTCAAGCTGTCAGACGGGGGGGGAAAGAGAGATCAACTGGCACCCAGATGAGATGTCATCACTGTGTGGACCCTTATTTCTTCCTCTTTTCGCACTTTTGCCTTCTCTTCTTCTCCCTCGGCGCAGCGGTGCGGGACGTGTTGGGGATCTGTGGAGTCCAGAGCGGCGCTGCTTCCTGCGGATGAGTCCCGAGCTCTCGCCTCTCCGCTCGCTCTCTGAGCAAATCGCTTTGTGACTCTTCCCAAAGGACTCTCTCTGAGAACCAAACACGGGCTTCTCCCGCCCCGGGGGAGGGAGGGGGGGCTAGGATGGGAAGGGAAAGAGGGGAGGGGGCAGGACGGGAGGAGAGGAGAGGAGACGCCCCCAAACAAAGGCGAAAGCTGGAGTCAGGTCCGCCCCGCGCGCGCAGCGGCCACGGAGCTCCTCTCCTCCTCTCCTACCCGGTAAAGGGATTTTTTTTTTTTTTGTAGAGGCGTCTCTGGAGATTGATTCTCGTGCGCACCACAACACTGACAATCGACAGAAAGAAACTTTCTGCAGAGCAGTCGGCTGCAGACTCAGACTGGCGCTCGTGATGCTGGAGCAATGCATTGCTCAGTGGCACTTCAGCAGGGTGGACACGCTGTGGCTGCAGAACAAGCACGACTTCATTAACTCAAACATATAGAGTAGCATGGAATGTTAAATAAGGTAACAACAAAAGAAACTTCTGTTTTTTTTCTTCCGTATTTGGTTTAGGGCATGGCAATATCATGTCCTTATTTGTAAAATGTTATTTATTAATTCAGCACACAATATACTGTATTTATATTAAACACATTCATTCCGGAAGACAATGAAAGGGGTTAGTGCTTAATTTTATTTTAAGAAAACTGTAATTGAAAAACAATTGGTGTCTTTTGAATTGTGTGTCAAGCGGTCATTATTAGAGGTAGCTGCAGACATTTTGTACATTATATTTGAAATCTCAGCCTGTACATTTAGATCTAAGTTTTATTTAGATAGGCTCAATTATAAAAGCCATATTTCATCGTCACAACATACCCGTGCTCCCCATTGTCTTCCCCCGGCCTGCTTATTGCAGGCAGGCGCCGCAAGACTCGCAAACAAAAGTGACAATAACAATAATTAGCTCAAAATAACAATGAACATAATTGAGGATAATTGCTACCAGATTTCCCCGCTTTGTCTCTCCCTCCAGCGCCATCTGTTATTTGAAACTATTTATCACGCCGCCGAGGGGGAATCCAAACAAAATACAAATATTAATAGATAATTCCGTGAACTCTTTTAATAAAATAATGCTACAGTGTATTGATCTGTCGAGGTGCAAAAGGTCAAAACACTTTTGTATTATTCAGCTGTGAAAATGATTGGCAGGCCGAGCTGGCGCAGTTCCAGGGTTTAATTCCCAAAGGTTATTGAAAAACGCTCTTGACCTTGATTATGGAGAATAAGAGTCTTTTATGCTCCAGTTTCCTGCTCATAAAGGAAGAGAGACAGGAGGATCAGCCCGTATAGGACTTAACGGGCTCAGCGGAGGAACATGTGAACGGAGGAGCGTTAAGAGGCTCTGCTGTTTGGATCGATGGGAGTGGGATGAAAGCATTTGTACCAGTTTAATAAATAAAATAAAAATATGAAAGAATATCTTCATCTCTGCATGTCAGCTCTCATGGGCAGTAACATGATGTTGCAAATGCAATGCTTAAAATCGAATGAAATGAAGAAAAGAAAAAACGCCAAGTGGCAATGAGTTCTCGCGCAAAAATAAAAGCATATACAATATTAGAATGACTCAAACCATCCTGTTAGGAAGGGACATTATTGATTCATGAACACCCTGACAGCGTTCTTCATTTAGGTCCCATCGGGTCAGACTGAACACAGGGGGGATTTTACAGGTCGTATATCAGCTAGAAGATGCTGTGAGAATACTCATCATATAAAAGGGACACTTTAAAGCTCAATTGAGCATCATACATATACTTATCTACATGAATATTAACGTTTAATATTGGAGATGTCAAACGCGAAAAATAGAAACATAGTAAATAAGAGGAAAGCATAATTAAGGAACATATTAATACAGAAACATGCACGCGCGCAGCAGTAGCCATTTGAAGAACAGGAACAACACGCCAGATTAAAGAGAAACACGATATAAAACCACTACAAACTCTCTGTTGTACTCAGTGAGTCCCTACAGTGCTGTGACAGAAATAGTCCTCGGTGTGTGTGTGTGTGTGTGTGTGTGTCACCAGCGGCCATTGGCTTCTGTTTCGCTTCCCGCTCATCTTAAAAACGACACAACAGCGCCATCATGTGGATGACACGTCCTACTACACGCACACTGATGCGCCAACAGAACGGTTTTGATATCTCTGTAAATATGAACGATATCTATATAGTATAATATAAAAATTATACTTTTTAAAATGGTGTAAAATGTTGTTGGATATCATTCAAATGCTATTACCTTTTTAAATAGTATGATGAGCAATATAGATCAATAGTTCATTGAAAACTCCTCTTAATGGCATGTTCATGCAATGACCTTATACGCTGTGAATCCAAATGTAATAAAGGCTGAATCCAGAGTGGATGGTTCACTTTATTTCTGACATTCAATTTTTGTAAAATAACCAAGGCAATGCCAGGCATAAAAACCATCCGTGGAGCGTTTTAACAGAATACAACATGGCATTCTGAGTCTTACAGAGCAGGTCCTAAATGTGAATCAGACATAAGAAGAAGAAGAAAAAAAAAAAAGAACAAATCTCTGCCGGGCATCTCGGTCAGAGCAGCCCTAAACATGATCAACTAACATGTGTTAGTCAGAGGCAATCGTATTGTTCTCTTCTAAAATGCTCAGAAAAGGCATTCAGAAAATAAATCTGTGGTCAGACAGCTCTGTGGCAGCTATCGACTCCATTTCAACAGTTGCTTACATTTTCAGTGTTATGCATTAATGATAATGCAAAGTATTGGGATCAATTAAGTCCAAGAAACATCTGGATTTCAGGTGAGAGATTGACTTCAATCATATTGGCTACCGGTATTCTTGTTCCTCCTGGTAACTCAAATCAAAAGGAGGCCATATTAAATGAATATACATCAACTGTTCCAGTATTAGAAATATTGGGACATTTAGAGCCAATTGGCTATCATGTACGCTAACTGAATTGGATTGATGACAAATGTACTGTTTTACAACCTTAACCTTCAAGTGCCTTGAGTACCTTGTAAAGCGCTATACAAATAAAATGTATTATTATTATTATTATTAACACACTCGGAAGGCTCCCAACTGACCGGCGAAGCTGCAATGTAAAATGAACGTCGCTCACTGCGTGGCGCAGCAGTGAAGGGTTCAAGCGTCTGTTTGGCAGACTAGCTCACAGACAACTTGCTGAATCCATCATTGGTGCGTCTTACATGAAGTCAGTCTCACAGCTGGAATCTCAGAAATGCATCGGAATGCAAATGATGCATTTAAAGATTGAAATTCTTAAGTTTGAAAATATGTAACTTGTATGTTAAACGGTCATTGACCGTATTAAAAGATATGTCACAGGTCATAGCCTGGAGTGTGACGGCAACAACTGCAGTGTCTCCAACAGGGAACATCTGGAATCAACAGCCGACCGACCGACTGCTCTGCCAGTTACTTACCAATTAATACTGCAACACAAAGTGGCACATACAGTTGCCAATGACAGTTCTCATCCTGCGGAGCATTTCATTGTGCAGGTGATCTTTCTGCTCGAAGCAGTTCAAATGCTCCACAATGAAAACTCAAGGGTGTGTATGAGGTTGTTTAAATCTTTGTAACCATTTCAAGTGCTTTGTTTCACATCAAAGTCTAAGGAATGGAGCCGATAAGAAAATGAGATTGACTCGTTCAAGAATACAGAAGTCCTTATGTTTACCTTTCAGAGGAACATGTGCAAAATACATCAAACTCTACATTTCATATCTTAAAAAAAAGAAAAAAAGAAACGCAGTTAAACAGCATTGGCCGGGTTTGATCCTACATTGATTATGTATTCATGCTCTGCCCCGTGGCCAACGCTATCCAAACGTCAACAATTAAATCATTCATAGTAATAAGACCTTTAGTAATAGTGGTAGTAAGTAATACTTTTGAGGGTTAACTAGTGCATCTCCTGTCCATCTGCGCCGTGCTGATCCCACTCCTAACAGTAGAGGGCACCGGAGTGATCACATCAGCTGGAGGACGCGTCATACAGACCGGAGAAGCAGTAACACTAGCTGGTCTCACAGACCGGAAGGCTTGGTTTCTCCGGAAGCTTCTCCGACTAAAGTTTGTCTTTGTTCACGGGCATGTAAAGTAACAAAGAACATCAAACCTCTCGGAAGCTTTGGAGAAGCCAAGCCCTGATCTTATTTATACATCAACACTCCTCTGGTTTAATATAGATGCCATACAGAGCAACATATGTATGTATGTATAAATATACACACACACACACACAAACAGATTGGGCTGTTTCCTCGTACACAAACACATCGGTGGGTATTTGGTTGCTCACAGCCACAGAACAGCTTTGGAGCGTTGCTAGTATAAAATTACATTAGTGCAAATGCAACCCCCCCCCCCCAAAAAAGGAGAAAAATGGGAGAAATAAAAATTGGTAGCAAGGTTAGAGCACATTGGAGAGTAAAAACTAATTAATGCTATGGTAAGAGTGGCAGCGTGCAAGCTCTACATATAAGCGTGCATCAGGACTCAGCATTCTCAAGTTTTAGTCTTTCAATAAACTCTTACACAGACACACACACACACACACACAGGAGTGCACACACACACACGTCTTGCTCCATTTGCTAAGCACAGGAGTCGACAGAAATAGTGTGCAAGCGCGTGAAAAAAAAGAAGAAGCTCTCCCATCAAGTGACTCAATTTGCTGGTAGTAACATTTCAGAGTGAAGTGACCCAGCAGCAGCAGCAGCAGGAGGATGATGATGATGATGATGATGGTCTCAGAAAAGCACAGGGTGCTTTAATGTGATTGGTTATAAAAAGAGGCTGAATGGAGAGCGAGGTGATTGGCTCCTGCCATGACAGAGTCTCAACAATCTCTGGCTCGCTGGGAAACTTGGGATAGACTGGTTAAATGGGTTTGGAAATCAGCTGAGCTCGGGAAGGAGGTGAGTCCGGATGAGTACCATGAGTGAAGTAAAGCCGCCGACTCAAAAGTTTGGGATTCCTGCCGGCTCTGTGGGCTAATTCTCATAATGCTGAAGGTTCAAATACAAACTGCGGCCTCTGTTGCAACGTTAGCTCCCTCCTCTGTCTTTCTCCCAGTCCGTCTGCAGTGCAGACTGTCCAATAAAGCATAATGTAAAAATGATCTTAAAAATAGCATCTCTTTAACAGTTATACAAAAGTTTGGCGATGAGGAGTAGAACTGTTTTTTTTGCTGGGACCAGCCAAACAAGTTTCAATCAAATATTGAAGAAGTATAATAGAGAAAGCTTGACACATGAAATGAATTAGTTCTCCCATGTGAACCCTTTGATTTGTTCACACTGCAACACTTAAATAGGCCACACCATGTATCCTCTGCTTAGCACCAGGCTTCAGGTCACGTGACGGCCTCAAGAAATAACATTCAGTCTCTGCTAATGCTCAGTGTATTCACTGATACACATAACTATCGCCATCTAGCAGTGAAAACAACAAAAATCTGAAATCTGTAGACTTCATGAAACGACCATCAGGTGTCGCTAGTCTATCTAGGCTCTCCGACCCATTCCTCCGTAGATCGTGGCACATACAGGAGACAAAACCCAAATACTAAGAAATGCACAGCAATGAGTGACACTGCACACACAAAGGCATGATGGGAGCAACCATCACATGAAATGAGAGGGACATCAGCATGATTTTAGAAATGTCATCAGAGGTCTAATATCAAAAGCTAACTGTGATGTGATACTACAGTTTCATTCAGGGTTTCACATTTCGTGGACATGACTTAGACCTACCAATCATTACTGCTTTCCTCTTTTTGTGTTGAATGGAAAATTAAAAATCATTGCTGGCATGAAAGTTAAACACATTTAGATGAACTGGTCCAAGACAATCGTCGGTATTTCTTGTAATGTTGAGTGATGAATATCTGCTGAAAGATTGTTTTGGATTTTTTTTTTTTCTCAAACGATATGGAGAGGTTTTTATAGTTGATGATGGGATAGCCAACTGCTGGATAAATAGAATATAGGCAGAATATTAGCAGATGGAGTATTTAGATTGTGTGTTTATATGTGCATGCACGTATGTTGTGTGTTACAATGAGGCTCAGAGGCTGCATGGAGGAGGAGGAGGCCGATCCTCAGAGGAAGGGGAGGTGGGCCGGTCAAGCTGCGATGACGGGCCAGCAGGTGACTCCTTGCTGTCGAGTAAGAAGCCTCGGTTTAGTTGAGGGGCGGACTCAGGTTCAGCAGGGGTCATCTCTGCCTGTGCCAGTGGCTGTGAGGAGGAGGAGGAGGAGGAGGAGGAGGAGGAGGAGGAGGAGGGAGATGCAGAGGGGAGCATGTCCATTGTGGCAGAACAAGAGGTGGAAGACGAAGAAGGGTGATCTGTTAGCGACTGCTTCTGAGAGTCAGTCACAAGTGGAGAAGGAGAAGAGGAAGATGATGATGGCGTCTTGGCCGGGTGCTGGGGAGTAGAGGGCACACCAGAGGAGGAGGCTTCTCCAGCTGACATGGCAGGTCCATTAACTCCCTCCTTTGCATCATCTGGAAGCGTGTCATCTTTTGGCTTCTTAACCGCTAAGGCTTCTTCTTGCACTGCAGGGCTCTGATTGGCTGCAGGGACTTCTGGGATAGTGGTTGGTGGTTGGCTCTTTAGTTGCGAGTGACAGAGGGGGCATGTCTCCTGGACATAAAGCCATTTCTTCAGACAGCCAGCGTGGAAGAAATGACTGCATGGAGTGATCACAGCATTGTTCATGTCCTGGAAGGGATGAGCACATAAACACAGAGGCTGCGTTGTTATGTTTCCTTTGGCCTTTCCTTGTTTCAAAACCATTTCACTATATGTTAACATATAGCAAATCAAATGACACAATAGCCAAGCTTTAACTTGAAGCCTTAAATGTATTGGCCATGTACTCTATTCAGAGAAACACAAATCCAGTTCATACCTGGTAGCAGATAGCACAGATGTCGTTGTACTGTTCCAGCTGTGTGTTGCTGGCCGTGGGGAGGCTTTTGATCTTGTTTACAGCATCTCTCCTGAGAAGGAAGCTCTGCCAGCCCAGCTGGGCTCTGAGCCAGACGTTATAATACGAGTGGACCAGGATGATGGTGCTGCCCATCACACTCCACTCCCCAAATACTGTCTCTGACACGCCGTAGCACACCACACACACCGCAACCTGGCAAGGGAGGAAATCCGGAAGTGAGGTCAAGATATGTCAATGCCATATAAGCAATATTGGGTCAACAATGAAACCGCCTTTGTCACATGCTGCCTTCTCATTTGTGCTCCCTAGTGTTACTCTATATTGTGTGTTCACTGGTTCACTCACCAGGAACTCCAGCAATCTGTACGTCCCATTGACACAGTAGATAACTTCATCCATGTTCTCTACCGGGGCCTTTCGAAACTCCTCCACCATGAAGAGAATGTAGATTAGCAGAGTGCCGAGAACCTGAGGGTGACGTAAAAGAGTGTCTTCACTAATCAATCACAGATGCCTAGTCATCGTCAGGCACAGTGGAACAGGGGAAAACAGGGGGAAACAAGGGAATTGTAGAGACTGGATGGATGTCATGCTCGGTCTACAAATTGAAACAAATCAATCACATCTATAGCAATTTGATGTTCTAAAAGTGTGTTTGTAAGTGTGTTACCTGCAGTGATGTGAGGATGGAGGAGGAAATGATGATGAGTAGCCAGAAGTCCATGTGGAAGAACTGACAGATCATATAGGCCATATAGGATGGAAAGATCAGCAGGAACAGACACAGAGACACCGCTCTGAAGTGTTTCCACAAACTCCTAAAGGACAGACGGAGGTGGGAGCAAAAGAAGATCAGCTTCTGTACCAACGTAAGCATTTTGCTTTCAAACAGTCAGAGTGCTTTTTGGGGTATTACAAAATATATGTGAACTAGTTTTTAACTTTACAGAACTATCTGACAGAAATGTCCAGACATCTCCATTTGTTTAAGAGGATTAAAATCTGGAAAGTTAAATCATTTAAAACATTAAATTGATTTACTTGTCTCTTGATGCTCCCAGGGCCAGGACTATGGGGTCAGCTATCTCCAACATGGACTGCAGGATAGAAGCAACCACAATGAAGAGGATGATGGAGAGGAGGAAGGCTCGGTGGATGACTTGAAGCTCGATGAGGCCAGTCTGGACAGCGAGGATCAGCAGGGTGATGCCTTCTGTCATCCCCCTGAATAGACAGACAGGAAACAAACATGCAAAGTGAATAAAAGAAACGCAACATACCAATAGACACCTTCAACAAATCAACACATGCAGACGTGCACAAACTGACCTGTGCATGGTGTTGTCATTCATAAAGGCTCTGTAGCCTTGCAGGTAGAACTTGCAGAGTGTGAGAACTCCCAGAGCAATGAAGGAGACAGTGAAAACCAGACCCAGAAGGGAGTATGGTGTACTACAACATTCTGCAATACTGAGGACATGGAGGGAGGGGAGGAGTAAAGAATAGTTAAAAGACAAGGTCAACAAAAACAGAACACTCATGTTATATTCCAAGTAACTCCATCATAGGGCTGGGCGGTATGACCAAAAATTCATATCACGGTATTTAGTAGGATTCCGGCAGTTTCACGGTATTTATTTTTGAGTAAACACATTGATTCATTGACGCCGAAAAGAACAGCCGCCATAGTTGTTCACCACTCGCTGGCCGACTAGCTCACAACTGGACGTTGGTAATGTGTTAGGAAGCTAAATTGGAGGGACTTAGGACCAAGGGGAATGCAGGTATGAATTTGTCATACACATCATACCTGTGGCACATTGTCACTCTCAACAGGGACCATCATTTAATTTTCACAGAATATAGCTGAGAGTGCAGCGGGCGCTACTTATGTAACAGGGTGCAAAGTTCAGTCATGGTTTCACATTTATAAAATGACACCAGCGAACTGCATGCTGGGTAAAGCCCGCCCACTTATCATGATACTCCGTCGCACAGGAGAGCGTGACAGAGTTTCCCAGCATGCAGTTCGGCCATGACTGAACGTTGTACCCCTGACATAACTAGCTCCAGCCGCTGCGCCCTGAGCTAAAGCTGTGAATATTAAATGTTTCTGCCTGCTGAAGAGTGACAACAGTCGCCACGGCAATGCGCCACCGGTATGACGGTATGTGAAAATGTCATACTGTATGGAAGTTTGAAACCGCTATACCGGTTGAGCCGGTATACTGCACAGCCCTACTCCATCGTATGTACAAAACACATCTGTGATATACAATCTATGATTCCCCACACAGTCTGAACAATGCCATGGTCCTACCTGGTAAGAAAGAGGAAAAGGAGCCTCTCCCTTGAGGTAGGCTGGTCTCTGGTGCTGAAGTAGGAGTATATCTGCAATGCGAACAGCAGTAGCCAGAAACACATGAAGAGTACTGGAAGGACCAGCTGGTTCCATAGAGACATACCCAAAGCCAGCAGCCCATACACTTCCACCACCTGGGGGACAGCGGGTGAGAGGTACATTGACGGATGAGAGGAGAAATAAGAATACCAGAATAACATTAATATTACAAGCTTGCAATGTAGGCCACAAAACTAGCTTCTTACCTGGGCCAGCTCCCTGTAGGCAGTCTTGGCCAGGTTGTACGGTACCAACAAGTTAGAAGCCAGGAAGTAAATGACCTCCAGGCCAGTGAAGATCATGGAGAACTTATTGATGAAAACAATGGTCTCTAGTGGGACCAGACACAGTCTGGCCACCAGAGGGAGGAGGTGAGCAGAGAAAAGCCAAATTCGCTTGGTCTGCATCACACAGGAACATAGGGTACACACCACCAGCTGACCTGAAAGATCAAAGAAGATAAACCTGAAGGAAGATGCACTTACACACAAACCACTCTCTCTACCCCTCCTGTCTGCATCTGTATATCTTTGTCACTGTAACTATGTTATTTTTGCTTCCTCAGGCTTTCACTGTGCGGTAAAATCAGCACTCAGTGTGGTCTATTTATAGCACGGGAGACTCCATAGCTACTCTCCAGTAAGATGAAACCAGGTCCTATGGACATAGCAACTCGTAACATTTCCCATTTCAACATGGCTCAGCTTTCACAGTACTAGAGGTATAAGTCTCTGATCAGTAAGATTTATGTCAAGAGCAACTCGGTGATGTGACCTTAAAAAGATGCTTTTTAAATGTAGCCAATTTAGTAATGCACTATAAAAAATAAAAAAAACACTACAGATGCTGATCTTTTTCAACCACCTCTACAGAAAACAGGAGGCAAAGCTACGTTACAGAGCTCTCCATTCAGAGGGCACTGCCTTCCTTACAGAGGATTTTCTGTAACGGAGACTTGAATTTAAAATGTAGTTGCCCAGTATATTGCAGTACTAAAAGTGACAGAAGAGCTCTGTAATTCTTTCCATACTTTTCTAGACTTTCCAGATGCATGGGCAACCACGAAGGAGAGGGGGAAAGAGGAATCAAATTGGAATTGAGGAACATTTTCCTGTGAGCTCAGAAGGGAGCTGCTGAAATACATCTGCCTGCCTATGTTTGGGTTTGTGCACGATGCAGCCATGCCATGTATACTGTACAAGTGCGTCTTCATGCATTCATGTGTAATATTATTTATACCAATGAGTGCAGTGGTGAATCTGTTAATGGAGAGAGGTTCCAGGTAGACAGGTCCTTCATAGCCAGAGTCCAGTTCACTGCGGACATAATCCCTGAGAAAGAGAGGTCAAAATGTTCAATATAGAGGGAACTCTATTGTGACTTATTATATACCACTGACTTATAGCTCAACACAGACATGTATAGCCTTTTGATCTCCACTAGCACAAGGACAACTCACAAAAGCTAGTGATGTATTTTGTGAGCAAATGCCTTGAAAAAGATATAGTACATTATACCCGACAGTGAATGCTCACTCAAAGGTTATGGTGCCCTTGTAAATCTAACAATGAAGACAAGGTACTATAACTGACAGTATGGCATAATATACAACCACTTATACTTGAACTGTCACGGTTGTAAGTATACATTCGATTTGGAAACATTCTTTACCATTGAAGGTATCCATCAAAGTAAAAGTACTTTGGATAGCATCTTATCTTGTCTACTGGTCGACGTGTGTGTGTACCTTGAGACTTGGTGACCAGCAAACAGCAGCAAGGCTGTAAGAACATACAGGTAGAGTTTTACCAGATGCTGACGAGGCAGAGTCAGGAGTACCAGGCTGAGAATGTAACCTGTGACACAGACAAACAAAAACACAAAATAATTACCAAAAACAGCATCAAGTAAAAATTGACAATACATGCATTACAAAAGAATCCCTGTTGCTCCCTGTTTTCAACACGAAAGTCATGTGTGTGACAGAAGTTTCTTATGTAATTGCAGGCAGCTATTTCAAACAGTCACTGCTGCCAATAGGCTTATCGCACCACAGTCTACTTCCTAAAACCATGCCCCCGAAAAAAATCCTCAGTGCATAGCAACAGTTCCTTTGATTTTACTGCCTCTCTCCCCTTTTTATTTTGTCTATCCACACACAGCGTCCATCAGCACATACCAAGCCTATTGGCTCATTAACCAACTGCAGCAAAGTCTGACGGCGCACACACACACACACACACACACACACACACACACACACACACACAGTGCTTGTTGGTTTTCCATTTAGCTCGGTCAAATCCCAGTCTGAACATCAGACTTTGCTGAGTCACTGTCACATTACTGTGACTGTCTTTCAGTATTTCCGTGTCACTGGAAATACACCCAACTCGCTTTCTGCAAGACCTTGGTCTTCAGGATTAGCTCTGCGGAAATCTGTCTCACGGGTCTTTTCCATGTTGTGTGTTCTGGGATGATAGTGAGTCTGAAAACGATGCTGTTGCCCTTTTGTAAATGAATAACATTGGTTAAAGGGGTGTCTCATCTCTTGGATCACATGATTAACAGCAGCCTAGAAGGACTAACACTACACTTGAACAAAACTTTTTTTGCTCAACAATATTTAACAATATCACTTGTCACAAAACATGCAACCATCCAGTAAAAGGTTCACTCCAGGGACACAGCTAGGAAGATGTTTCGCTGCACTGGGGGAATTTTTTTCTCCCTACTTTCACCGAGGTTAGGTTTTTGCCAGCTTGTCTGTCTGACTGTCAGCAGAATATGTCAATCAGTTATGGATTTCTGTAAAGGTTGGTGGATGGATCCACTTCGAAGGAAGAATTGTCGTGAACCAAAAATAGGATTTTCACAAGATACACAAGACTTGTGTATTTTAGCTTTACTGTACTGCTTGCTATGAGATAGAGACTTTAAAACTAAATCTTACTTAAAATGTAAGTGAACACGAGCAACAACATCACAGACACTGTTACATTATTATTATTAGGAATCAGGGGGGAACGGTGTTAAGTCCAACTAGCATATTTCTCTCTTTGTGAAGCGTTTCACTGGCAGGAGGAAATAAACATAAGTACCTGGAGAATTGGTCAACAGAACATTGGGGGGAAAACAATTGGCTAACAGTTCAGTGTTGATGAACGTTGGCACTCTCAAAGGGCCTTTTTCTTTGTTATTTTTCTGTTTTCTTGCACCAATTAAATATTTTCCTTCAATTTGACAGCACTACCTACACACTTGACACTGGTTTTACACTAATTCTGATTGGCACAGCTGATTCACATGGCCAGAATACCACTGCATAGGCAAGAACCGCACGGCTGGAGGAGGAAAACTTGTTTCTTTTGTGTTCTACCAAAGGATAAATCAGATAGTTTTGGTCACACTCTACTTGTTGTCGTGCCAACAATCCCTCCCGACTGTCCTGAAATCAATACAAAGCAGAGCCACATGGCTTACTGCCTACCACCGGTTTGCATTCTGAAACTGACCGAGTACAAAGAAGAAGAAAAAAATAAAAGAAACTATGCAAATCCAACCAAGAGCGGTAACATCGTGACTGTTGACTCTTGACCAACTGATAAATACAATGGAAAAGAAGCTACTTAAGCTGATTGCCCAGTCAAATTGTACATGGAAAACACCTACTAAAAAGGGCATGATAACGTTGACAGGCCAACGGCTACAGCTCTTTAGACATGTTACATCACCGAATGTGTAAAATGCACAAAGCATTTGTATAATGTGTTTGTTTTACACTAATCCTCTAAGAAGTGTTTATAAAAAGGGGAAAGTTATTTGTACTGGGTCAGGCTGTGTGTGTGTGTGTGTGTGTGTGTGTGTGTGTGTGTGTGTGAGTGAGAGAGAGGCACCAACACTGACCTACGTAGTGCAGGTAGAGTGCCAGGTATTTGTACTGGAACAGGGGGTTGTTGGACAGGCTGGACCGCTGGATCTTCTGGAAGAAGGAGCTGACGTCCCAGCGGTACAGGACATCCAACAGCATGATGCTGGGAACACGCAGACCCACATTGAGCACCGCCTCTACACGGCCCTTCACTGCCATGGCCTCAGCTTAACCTCTGATCGGCAGGCAGAACTGACCACTAAGGCGGGATGTTAACAGTGGGTGCACTGCAGAGAAGAGGGACAATGCACAAAACTATGTTAAACAGGATGCACAGGAGATAGGAAGCAGTAACATAAGATGAGAGAAAAAAGATAAAAGCCAACCATCAGCAAAAGAGGAGGACTGGGGTGGAGAGAGAGAGAGAGAGAGAGAGAGAGATTACAGAGGTGCAGAAGGAAATACACAAGATAAAGACCTCATAAAACAGCATTTCCTCCACAGGAAACAGTGAAGTGCATGTAAAACAAACCAACTGCTGACTATTCTATAACCCAAAATGTGATCGTTGCTAGCAGAGTGGCAGTAAATACAAACTTAACTACCCAGCCAATGTTTTCCTGCATCTGGGTAGCTTTAAATTGACTTCTTTATCAAAATATGAAGCATACCATTTAAGGAGCCTATTTATATGTGTTGTACATCTACTAGTTGCAGAATCATTGAAAATGATACTATAAAAATAAGATTATAACTTATACACATGAAAACTAATTTGGCATACAATTTAAACATTCACTAAAGTCATAGATACAAGTTTGCAGTTTATTAGAGAGCAAAACTATACAGGCTATTTTGCATTGGGGACTTTAAAAAGATGGATGTAAAAAAAGTGTTGTTTATATTATATGTATTCATATTTCCTTATGCAATGTAAACACACTTCCAGGTGTGTCTATGCAGGTGCTACTCCATGTCAGGCTTGATAAATTAGGCAAACAAAAACAATCTGCTTATTCATATATAAAGTAAGTTTCCTCAAATAGACGTTTCATTTTTGAATTGCAGTAACATCTAAAATTATTGTACATTGTATGTACATGCATTGTGAACCACTATGTAAACGAACAGGCAGAAATTTACAGTACAGGGTCACGTTATATATATATATATATATATATATATATATATATATATATATATATATAAATTAAATTAATAATTTCTTATTTGACTTGGGTTTTTTGTCATTATTGTGCATTGTCAAGTTTCTATTTGATCAAGTGAGGAGACGTTGCTGCGTGTGTGTGCGTGTATTCAGGCCTATCAAAGAAGTGTGGAGTGGACTACTTAGGCCACTGGTGGCACTTACAAGACACGTTTCCAATCACGTTATGATGCCTGGGACTACTTCAAAGTTGCCAATAGCACAGTTTCCATTCATTAATAACCCTGCATCCCGGGACCCTGATCACTTACATAACTCTAAATTCACTGGCCAGAGAGAGAGAGATCACCCAAGCTTATATAACGCAAATGTCTACCACTGTATTTGTATATGTCGTAATCCATTAACCGCTACCGGGCATGGTGTGGTTTGGTATGAATAGGTGAATTTATGTAATTGCTCGCTTAACTGAATCATCGGCACTACTAGTGTTACGGATGAGTGAGTGCTGCATCGATTGCGGTACGCAATGAACTCTAGTAACCCCTCCGTCTCGGCGGAAGAAAGACAAGCTCTTAGCTCCACCGCAGAAGACTGCAACGCTTTGCTAACTAACTAGTCTGGTTTGAACATTGCGGTTCATTATATGACGGACAAGGCAAATTAACGGCTTCGGTGTGGTCCAGGTGCGACGTGTCAAGTTGGAGATAGCGCCATAACAGTGTCCGTGCGGCGCAGAGAAGATGAGCTGCATCGAGCAGGCAGCAGGCACGGTGCCAACTAGTCAAGCTAACGTAGTCAGCTAGCATCGCTGTCCGTTAGCGGCTGTCAACAACCGAGCTCACTTCCATACAACGGGGCATTAAATCAGTACCCGACGCCTTAATTTGCTTCCAAACACCCGCGAACGAGCAGCTCGCGCCCCCTCAAACCGTTTGAAGATCACAGTTACCTGGGAGTCCCGCTGTAGCGTTAGCTTAGCTAGCAAGAGGACTGGTAACGTTAGTCCCTGAGCTAGCTGTCGCGTCCGGCCAGGACTAGTCACAAAAAAAGGAGAACTTACATTTGAAGGAGATGTTCGCAATATGTACAACGGTTTTGGGATGCTTTTCGGGTCGGATATCGACCATTTTAACTCGGCACCGCCCGAGTTAACGGTCCTCTCGATGAAAGCGCCTCACGCTCAAAGGATGCGGCCGATCCGCTCATCTCACCTCGCAGCCATTACCCCCAAAGTAAACCGAGGAGAATGGACTGGGCATGCGCAATAGAGGTCGTCCCGTTACATCTTTTGGCCCCGTACTTGTTATATACCAACACTGTAAAAATAAAGCTAGTTTGGCTCTTACATGAGTCATTATTTTCCTTACTAGGCCTGGATATGTGTCAAGTAAACGCTTAGCTTATTTGATTAGTGAATGTAAGCATATGTATAGTTGGGATGGGTGAGTGGAGGTCAATTCCTACTGTAATGATAGTATGTTTAAGGAAAGATACTTTATGGTAGTGTCACTGTTTTAGTGATATTGATCACGTTTTTATTTACTGTATATAATTGAATTGTAAATGTCAGTTAATCATAGTGTATATTTAAATATGGGCCATAAGAAGAGGAGTAATACTAACTAATAGGGATCCAAAGCAGCACTCAAGGGAGTAAAGCATGTGAGGTTTATTAGCAGGTGAGATGCTTCTGCTGTCACGTTAAAGTATAGCGAAGAGGCACATGCAGGCAATTTAACTGTATATATGTGATCTTATTTCACTCATCAGAGGTTGTGCCCTTTCACCAGGAGAATGCACTCTGCGTTGCTTATACTTTTTGCCCGGATTTGTAATTTAGTGGTGTTTGTCAAAAGGACAATAATGTTTCCCATAAAAGTGCTTCAGTAATTATCTGGTTTCGGATGAAGCTGAAGGCCACGTGCAGGTGGAAACATTTGGGATTAATCAGAGAAATGGTCTGAAAAAAGTAAATAAGCCGCACTTAATATTGATTTTGTTTTGGTCTAAAACTTTCTTTTATTCTCTTTGCTTGATGACATTTCAGGATGCTGAAGTCGATGGAAACTATTATCAAACAATTGTATATTAATCTATTATAACACTATCACTATGGTAACAAAGGTTTTTTTCTTCCTCCTACGTCACTACCGGCAGGTTTCGGGGACGCCAGGAAGAGCAGAGTGTGCGCCGCTCGATGAATGAAACGGAACGGCCAACTTCACGGATTCATTCAACTTTCAGACGCTATTTGACAGAGTTTGACAAGCATCACGTGCTAGCTCGCTCTGCCAGGTGAGGATCCCCACACCGCGTAGCTCAGTCAGCTAATGCTAGCTGGTTGTCTCGTTGCCTCGCGCGTTGCTAGTCGGTGTTAGCCGTCTCATGCTAAAAATATCAACATCAGAGACTGCTCCGATTAGGTGGCATTTTGCCGTTGTGTCTTGAATAAGCCGGCCAGAGCAACACATGCTCGAACTATAGCCATGTCATGTTACACTCTTTGTTTCATTGTTAGCTACTTTCTATGTTTTGCTCAAGCTACCGCCAGTTGCAGTGTGGCACCCTGACACCTCTCCTTTTACTTTGCCTATTCCCCTCTCTTTCAGCAAGGTGGACGTGTGCATGTGTGTTATTGTAGCTGGACATAGTTTTGCTTAAAAGTGTGCGCGCTCGTCTGTGCGCGTGCAAACCTGACTCCAGCTGCAGCCGAGTGTGTTTGTGTGTTTGTTTGTGTGTGTGTGTGTGTGTGTGCGAGAGAGACATGTCAGTATCAGTGATCATAAAGTGGGGAGGTCAGGAGTACTCCATCAGTTCTCTGTCCGAGGAGGACACAGTGATGGACCTCAAGCAGTCCATTAAGACCTTGACTGGGGTGCTGCCAGAGAGACAGAAACTACTGGGACTCAAGGTCAAAGGTAAGAGGGCATCAGTGCGCATTAGTGCATTATACCTGATGGAGTAAATAATGCCACGTGATATTCAAACCAGGTGCACAAGATATAAGGACTGTATCTCTCTTTGTGCCTTTGCATTATTGTTAACTATATATCTTCTGTACTTCTGTTCTTTCTCCAGGTAAACCTGCAGAGGATGAGGTGAAGCTGGGCTCTCTGAAACTGAAGCCTAACACTAAGATCATGATGATGGGTACCAGAGAGGAGAGCCTGGTAGGTGATGGGTGACTTCAAAGATATCTGGTTGGGACTAAGAACTAGTTGCCCAGTCAACTGGCAATGTGCCCGAGTGACCGGCTAATTTGTGGTTTAATCAAACATGATAGTTATTGAAAGAGTGACATTATAAGCATGCTTTCTTACTTGTTATTTAGGACTTTGGCTCACTAACTAGCTTTATTCATCTGTTCAATAAGTGGTTCGTTAGGTGACGATCCTGCTTGTTGTAATTTTTGTCTAACTAGCTAATTGGATTATTTGCTCTTTGACATCTAAAGTCTTAATATTGACCTATTTACCATGTTGTATTAAAGGTTCCCCTTGGCTGATTGGTAACTGTTTTGGTTTTGCAGGAAGAGGTTTTAGCCCCTCCCCCAGAGAACGATGATGTGGTCAATGATTTTGACATTGAGGAGGAGGTCATTGAAGTGGAGAACAGGTTAGATATTGTAATATCATTTGTGTGTATGCGTGTGGGTGCAGGGGATTGCGCAGAAGCTAGATGAAATTTGTGAGAGGAAATGTACCTGTCTATGTCTGAGAGACAAATGTTGTTGTATGTCTCTAGAGAGGAGAATCTGGCAAAGATCGCCCGCAGAGTGAAAGACTATAAGGTAGAGGAGATGAACCCTCCCAGAGAAGGCAAAGGGCTTTTGGTACTGGATGTGGACTACACACTGTTCGGTGAGTCATAGTGACACCAACATTTGACTGATACAAAGTCTGTATTTTCCTGTCAGTAGAATGTGATGCTTTGCAAAATATAAACCCATCTCTGTTTGCCAGCCTATCAGTTGCTTGTGTAATCTAGAATCATTGATATCTGCATCTTATGTGTGTTTAGATCATAAATCGTGTGCGGAAACGGGCCAGGAGCTGATGAGACCATACCTTCACGAGTTTCTGACATCAGCCTACGAGGACTATGACATTGTCATCTGGTGTATGTATCTCCTTGTCTCTTCTGGTTAAGGTCTAAATTGGACTAAATTACAACCATGGCCGTTTGTTGTTTTTGATTTCCTCTGTGTGCTGCTACCCAAGATTCACTACTTGTGGAATACACATCTTACACATGTGCTTTCTCTCCTTAGCTGCTACAAGTATGAAGTGGATTGATGCCAAAATGAAAGTAAGTATTCCACTTGTGTTCTTTTTTGTTTTGTTGCACTACTGCTAGCATTACTGTACTTTACCCTTTTTTGCCAAAAGATGGCAGTGTTAATCAATTTTAAACGCAGTGTTTGGGTTGAGAGAGGAGCAGATAACAATGTGTGTATGTCTGTGTGTGTCTGTGTCTGCGTGTAGGAGCTGGGCGTGATAGACAACCCTAACTACAAGATTACGTTCATGTTGGACAGTGCAGCAATGATTACGGTGCATACCCCGAAGAGAGGGGTTGTAGAGGTTGGTACACACGCAGCGGATCCTAAATGAAGATATTGACCTGTTTTACTGCCCCAGTTATTACTGATGTAAACAAATAGTTCACAGAAGAAGAAATCCTCTATATTTAGATGTAGTAGTGTAGTTTATCTCCCTTTTTGTTTAACTTTTGATTGATATTGTACCTTTTTTATTTGCACCGTATCCAGGTGAAGCCCCTGGGAGTGATATGGGGGAAGTACGAAGAATTTTACAATAGGAGGAACACAATTATGTTTGACGACATAGGTCGAAACTTCCTCATGAACCCACAGAACGGACTAAAGGTAGGCGGCCCGCATTATCGTCATTACTTTTGACCCTCACCTATTCCTCATTGTCAGCATTAAGCACTGGTTTTGCTGAATCCTATTTTGTGTGTGTGTGTGTGTGTGTGTGTGTGTGTGTGTGTGTGTGTGTGTGTGTGTGTGTGTGTGTGTGTTAGATCCGACCCTTCATGAAGGCCCATCTTAACAGAGAGAAGGACAGGGAACTCTATAAACTGGCACAGTACCTCAAAGAAATCGCTAAGCTTGAGGACTTCAGTGGACTCAACCACAAACATTGGGAGAGGTAGGCACACACATGCTAAGCAGTAATGATGTATAGCATAGTACTGACACAACACATGCTTGTAGCACCTGTTAGAACTTCCTTTTACAACAACGTCTCAAATCAATGTAAATTCACCAACATATAAAAAAATGTGAAATATGTGCATCGGTATGATATGTACTAAATGTGTCTGTGTGTGTGTGTGTGTGTGTGTGTGTGTAGGTACCTATCTAAGAGGCAGCATCACTGAGGAGGGACTGTATCCTCGGCAAAGACTCGGGCTGGACATTACTATCCCATCATCCAGTTCTCTCTCACACACACACACACACACACACACACGCACACACACACACGCACACAAACTTGGCATTACAAGCCCTTTATTACAAACCGTAATACAAATCCTACACTAAACCTGCAGACGCCAACTCTCAAACGCTCAGGACTGAGATGGGCTTCCCGATTTATATCTTTGCATGTTCTCTCACACATTTCTTTGCATTCATTACAATAGTAACAGCAGTTACCACCCGTCTGTGTGGTAATCATTAGGGATGTACCGATACCGATATCGGGCTGATACCGACTCAAATAGTTGAATCAGGCCAATCTATTGTTCAGCTCTGTGTTTTTATACCCTATACATTACATACTGGTTATTCCTGTTTACATTTTGACCAATTTGTTGCTGCATTTAAAAGGTTTACACTTGAATTAAAATTCCTGTTACTTTTGAAGATTTTTTTTTAGCAAGTTGTAGGTGTACAATTTATTATTTTAATAATAAATAACAATTAATAAAATTTACATCTATGTATTCATTTGTTATTTGCTTTACAAAGTTAAGGAAGCAATGTTTAAGTCGAGCCTAATGTTGCCTTACATATAAAAGAAGGAGCCTGGTTTTGTCCACCCAGTGGGGCACACAGTATATTAAAATACTGGAATTGGATCCGTACTCGGTATCAGCCGATGGCCAAAGCCCAGGTGTCGGTATTGGGACTAAAAAAGTCAGATCGTTGCATCCCTAGTAACCATAAAGTAACCCTAGGTTTGAGGCCACATGCCACAATGACCCACAAACGTCTACAAACCTTCTTCAGTCAGGTGTCGAATATGCATCTCGTTAAATGGCACCTAAAAATATCTGAGATCTTTTAAACCTACTTGGCCTCCCAGATGTTTCACCTGATAGGAAGTGTGAAGTTGCTTGTCTTTCACTAAAATGTAGGCATACTTTGCTCTGACTATCAAGCCCCTCTGCTATACCATGCAAGTAAAAACGGATAAAAAATATCATGGTTAAGGTCAATACGTTTTTCCCAGCCCTGTACGAAGCTGCCTATTGCATATACTGAAGAGAATGAGATTAACCATCAAAAAGCCAATATTCTTAATTTTCTACATGTATGAGAAAGACGGATTGAAAATGATTAAATGTGAAATTCAACAGGGAAGAATAAGTTGATCTAATTTAACAAATATGAGTTTTACTGGAGTACTTGCAAGTTAATTATGTGCAGAGCGCATTGAAGAATTAAAGTGGAAAATTGGAAAGGCAGATCATGTTGAGAGCACTTGTCCTCAGAGGCTAATATAAAGTCAAAGAGCATCATACTGATGCCTGCAACCTACAGTTTGACATGTAAGAATATGCAATAATCTTCAAAGCTACTGTGACATTAACAGCCGAGTTGCGATCGAGACGGGTCGTAGCGAAAATGCTTTAACATCGCACAAAACGTGCATTATCTGTTTTTGGTTTGATTTTGGTAGCTGCTTCATTAATGAAACGAGTGTGTGAAATGAGGGAACGTGTCAGGAAGACGGGAAGACCTTTTGAGCACCCGAAGCTCTTGGAAACATCAGGGATGTGATTTTTGTTTTGTTTTTTGATTTTGTCGGATTTACAGCTCTCTTGGACATTCAACTCCTTTTCATTTCCTGAGATCTGCCTTTTTGTGTTTTCCTCATCACATCCCTGACATCCTGGCTGTAAATATGACAATAAACCTTTTTTTGTACCTAAATTGCCTGTGCTGGTCATTGTTCCTGAAGCCATTTAAAATGAGTGGGAACCGAATATAGGTGTTATACAAAAAAAGTCCAGTATATTAATATGTTCATCAATTTATTATGACATTTTAATAATTGATTTAGCAACAATTCTGCAAGGATAGTTGTAAATAACATTACAAAGGGCACAAAGGAATGACAAATAATCACTTTAACAAGATACTTAAGTTCCATAGAGACAACTTAAAAGAGTGATCAATAAATACTGTACAGGTATACTTCAGTCTGAAGACACCAGTTTTTCTGCATAGCAATACAAAAATGAGTATTGTATTGCATACTTGTGCTCTTCCATCCTTTATGACTGCAGTCATAGGCAGCGGTTGGTGTGTTTATTTATTCTGGAGGTTGGAAGGAAACAGTATGGATCAGATGGCATGACTTGGTATTATTTGGATAAATCATATGCTCTCATAAAATTACGTATTTGGTAACAAACCCCAGTCAAAACAGTTCTTAATGGTCCAAGTTATATACTTACTCGCATAAGCTCCACTTGCTAAATGGCCCGTTGGTGTATTTGTCCTGAGCTCGCACACAGAAAACTAACTTTTTGGCTTTAACATTGACCTCAAACTCAGTTTCCTGAGTGGTGTTCAGCTGCACAAGAGAAGAAACCACACATTAAAGACAAAGAAATGTGCTCGACAAATGTATTTTGACATGGATATGGATCTACTGTACGTCATGCACATATGGATTACCATTAGGTGGTCGTCACTGTCACAGAGTGATTCTTTCTTGACCACCCTGAACACCTTGACCTGGAACTGCAGGCCAAAGTAGGAGCAGGGCTTCTCCCAGGAGTCGGGGTAATTCCAGCTGAACACCTTACTGTTACTGGTGCGCAGGTTAGGGAGTCTTTCCGGCCTCACTAAAAACGATAAGGGGGATCGGGTGGAGGATGGTGAAAAGGGGAGCGTGACAGTATATTGAGAATGATGTGGCAGGATCGCAACAGAAGGCAAAACAAGACGGAGGGGAATATAGATAAATGGATGAACATGAGGCCACATAATCTCAACTATTAACAATCACTCACCAATCTCTCTCAGGTAGAAAGACTTTGAGTAAGCTTCGAGACGAAAAACGCTGCGTATGTAGATGGTGAACATGATGCGGTGCTGTTCCTCTTTGTATGGGCAGCTGGCATCCTGGCAGTGAATCCCCGAACCATCAGCATCCAGCTCGCAGGAAATAGTTTCCGAATTACTAGATTGAAGACAAACTGGTTGGTACAATGCCCTCATCTAGAAACAGGATGCAGGCTAGAGGATCCACTCCTGATTTGAATGAGTAAGTCGTCCTCACCGTTCAGCCTTGACCAGGATCACAGAGGCGTGGCGTCTGGACTCTGTTCTTTCCCAGGTGCAGTGGAAGGAGCCGTTGTAGTTTGGTGCTGAACAGTGAATGTGACCTGAAGGAACAAAAACACTGTTAGCACTCTGAGTCTTTCTCTTTGTGTTTTAATACTCTTGTGATCAATTTATCTCGATATGTTTGGGTTTCAGAGTACTTTATTTTGCAGGTCCCAACATTTAAACATCAATAAATCCTTGCATATGGCACAAAGCTGGAGAAAGGATGATTTTTATCTGATTGTTTTATTTTTGCTACAGGAATTATAAAAATGTATAACCATGACTCTGTCTGTCCACTTGCATCTTCCCTTTCCATCAATACACTACTTCTTCTTTTGTCCTGTTCCCATTTACATGTGCCCCTCCGTTCATCTTATCTTTTGAATGGTGTCTGCTTTTGGGCAATCTGTCTATTTTTCCCCATGTGTCCTACCATCGTTCTTAACTCATACCTCTCACCAGGTTCAATTACACAACAAGTCTTTATCTCTCTCTGTCTTTTCTCTCAATGTGTGCCTTCTTTGTTCTCCTCCTTCATCACTCCCTCCATCCTTCCTATCTTACCCTGTTCATGGGACAGACGTTTAAGTATGACAGTCCTGTAGTCTGGTTTATATTGGGTCAGGATCACAGTATGGTTGAGGTAATCTCCTTCTGGACCGAGGTGACAAGTGTAGTTTCCTCCATCCATCTCCTGCACGAGGACGTTGACCTGGTTCCCCTTCAGAGCTGGCTCAATCTCCTCGCCTGAGACAAGATCAATAGGTCAATGTAACAATGATGCCTCAAAATGTCAGAAAAACACCAAAAAATATGACCAAAAAGAAATGTACTTTTTTTGAAAATGTCATGTTTTTTAAGATGCATTCGTCCTGCATGAAACCTGCACAGGTACTATTAGAAGTACCAGTGATTGTATAAGCAGTATTACTTGTAGTAGTAACAGTTGTATTACCATCTTTCTTCCAAACCACAGGCTGGTTTTCAAATGCTTCTCCACAGCTCAGATTAACATTCACCTTGGTGTCCACACCATAAGGCACCCTCAGGACCAGAACTAGTTCAATCAATGCAAGAAGACACACATTCACACAGAATGACTTGAATACGTGTTTACTGCATGTGAGGCAAAGACACAAATGGAGAGGAAGATTCAGTCGATAAAGGAGGCGCTACCAACCATTATCCATCAGAAACTCTATGTTTTCTTGCTCGCTGACGGAGCTGGAGTAGCACAGTCCAACATACAGGACCAGAAGGAACAATGCATGCATCTGTAAAAAAGGACAATAGGGACATAAGAAAGGTTATTTGCTTAAACCTCAACTGCTCTGCTTCTTCTAATATCCTATAAGGCGAAGACTCTTCAACATGCATTTATACTATAAATGCATGTTGAAGAGTCTTCCTATAAATTTTATAGGATTGTTCAAAAGCAAAACAAAACCCCTCAGAACCGGAGACAAAATGTTTTTCACCAACAGGTTCAAACTTGCTGTTTGTCACCCAAATGTAACGAGGGTATTTTTTAACAAGTAGCTATGCTATCCCAAAATGTAGTGTAGTAGAAAGTGCAATAATTTTCTCTGAAATGTAAAGTGGGAAAATTAAAAGGCCTTCTGAAATGTAAATACTCAAAGAAAGCGGCAGTTTTATTTACATATCTTCTTTGGAACGCTGAAGAAGTAAAAAATAGACTAATTCACAACAAAACTACTTGGGAACCACTGAAGTAAAGCATACAAGTACCTCTAATGTGCAATTAAGTAATTTTTGTACTTGAGTAAAAGTAGTTCTGAGGATGCTGTAAGGAAATGTGTCCTCCAGTTGAATAAGACAATCACCCAATTTAGATGAGTTAGGATTTAAAGAGTTTGCCTGGATTATTGAGACAATTCTCATATCAACAATGTGTCAGTTTCTTTCAATAAATGTTTCACTTTAAAATAGATATTTATTCAAAAAAAGTGAATAAAGACCTACTATATATATATATATATATATATATATATATATATATATATATATATATATATATAACAGTATGTAAAACAAACAAACAAACAGGTTTAGAGATAACCTACAATTAGTATAGTATAACTTACCTTGACAACTGGACTTGATCCCAAATAATTTTTACTGCAAGCTGACCTGATCAGGATGCCAGAGAGGTGAGATTGCTATTCTCAGTAGGTGTTCAGTCTGTCTGCATGAACTCAGCATGCTGTCGCTGTATTTATGTGACACAAGTAGAAGGTTAAAAAATCCCTGACACAAAGAGGAACTGCCCCGTGCATGTGTGTGCGTGTGCATGTGTTAACTTGAGGTCATGATGTTGTCCATTTGGAAACACCAGGACATTGTTTGTTTTTTTATGAATTAAGAAGCAAAATAACAGGTCACCACTATTGTAGCTTTAAGTTTCCTCTTTCGTTCCACCTGATTCACCCGGTCATGAGGAAGATGACAAAGGGACGACAGAACAATGCATTATACTATATTCCATTGTGAAATTGTGCTGATGATTGTGCGGCCACACTGACCGTTATGGAGGAAGTCAGGGACGACACAAGAAACAGAAACCTCCGTGGAAGGGAACTAGGAAAGCTCAAGTGTTGGTGCATGAGTGGGTGGTGGTGTATCACTGAAGCTCAACAGGTACATGGAACACGGTTATGAAAGTACAGGAACGAGAACAAGAGAGCAGAGTGTGATGCTATTTCCAATGAAGTGGAAAAGAGAATAGAACCACTTTGATGAATTACAATTATTTCATATATGGAGAGTCACATGAGTGATGGCTGAATTTTGTTTGTGAAGGAAATGTCCCATGTAGACAAAGAAATTGGTAAATATCTCATCTGGGAAGTTACCTGTATAGAGCGCTATGATTTATGGAGGACTTTCCATCATTCATTCTGCCCCCAATTTTACCACTAACATTTCACTATGCCAGTGTAGGTATATCTGTAATGAGAGCCAGCAGCCCATTTACTATAAGCACAACGCTTTCCTAATTATAGTTATGCAGGTGTCTTTTGATTCAACATTGCTGTGTGCTTGTGAAAGAAGGTAATAGATGACTATTGCTCAAGGTTGGTGTGCGTTGTGGTTTCTGAACAAAAGTATGTTGCTCAGAAAGACCCCCTAATTAAGACCACACACGTCCCAAATTACAAAATGTATGACAATGAAAACTTTTATAAAATGTTGTATTATAATAATATTTGTGTACATAGAAAATGAAATTTTGAGATTGATACTCGATCAGATATGATGTAACAAAGTATTTCCCAAAAAAGCCCACATTTTGAGGACTTGACATGTAATGCCACGGTGACCTTCTATTGTGTCCACTTCATGTACAGCGTGACCTTTCACACTCAATAGCATGAGCGTGGGCCATTAACTGTCCTTCTTCCTGTTCATTAAAACTCAAGGGCTTAGTTACACAAGTTAAGGCCATACAGCCGTTTACATTACTGATGGCAGATATCTTGTTAGCACACAGGCTAGTTCAGTTCAGATGAGAGAACCCTGAGGTCAGAGCACAGCACCTGAGGTCAGAGAATAGAAGCTTGAGGTCAGAGAACTCTGAAGTCAGATCATGGAATCTTGAGGTCAGAGCATAGCACCCTGATATCAGAGCATAGAACCCTGAGGTCATAGCATAGAACCCTGAGGTCCAAGAATAGAACCTTGAGGTCAGATAATAGAACCTGAGGTCCGAGCATAGAACCCTGAGATTAGAGAAACCTGAGGTCAGAACATAGAACCCTAAAATCAGAGCATAGAACACTGAGGTTAGAGCTTAGAATCCTGAGATCAGAGCATAGAACACTGAGGTCAGAGCATAGAACCCTGAGATCAGAGAACCCTGAAGTCAGAGCATGGAACCTTGAGGTCAGAGCATAGCGCCCTGATATCAGAGCATAGAACCCTGAGATTAGCGAAACCTGAGGTCAGAGCATAGAACCCTGAGATCAGAGCATAGAACCCTGAGGTTAGAGAATAGAACCCTGAGATCAGAGCATAGACCACTGATGTTAGATAATAGAACCCTGAGGTCAGAGCATAGAACCCTGAGGTCAGAGCATAGAACCCTGAGGTCAGATTATAGAACCTTGAGGTCAGAGAATAGAACCCTGAGGTCAGAGCATAGAACCCTGAGGTCAGATAACCCTGAGATCAGAGCATAGAACCCTGAGGTCAGATTATAGAACCCTGTGGTCAGAGAATAGAACCTTGAGGTCAGAGCATAGAACCCTGGGATTAGAGAACCCTGAGATCAGAGAATAGAACCCTGAGGTCAGAGCATAGAACCCCGAGATTACAGAACCCTGAGATCAGACCAGAGAACCCTGAGGTCAGAGAACCCTGAGGTCAGATTATAGAACCTTGAGGTCAGAGCATAGAACCCTGTGGTCAGAGAATATAACCGTAGGGTCTGAGTTCAGAGTTTAGAACCCTGAGATTAGAGATTAGTTTAGTTCCATCACTGGCTGGTTGATGTTTGCACATTTGTTCTCAACATGAGAACACCAGTCGGCAGCACTTCATTCAAACTGAACTTTAAACTTGCTTACAGTGGCTTCTTCTTTCAAGACGGCCTCTTTGCATCATATTTAAAGCCAACTATTATTCTTGGAAATAAGTGTATTTCCCATCATGCCAACTGCAAGAGAATGCAAATTGCAATAATACTGCTATAATGTTTGTTCCACCTCCATATAGAAATATGAACATATTCAAAGCAAATAATTAGACAGAGATTGAGGAAAAGAAACAACGATCAATTTGAATTAAAAACATTTTATTTTTAATCAAAATATGCAACTGTGTTTCTGATGTTCTATCCTTTTGCCACACGAATAATTGTGGTTGTGTCTTGATCACATACGAACATCCACGCACACATACGCTTATTCACACACACACACACACACACACACACACACACACACACACACACACACACACACACACACACACACACACACACACACACACACACACACACACACACACACACACACACACACACACACACACACACACACACACAGGCTGATTTACTACTTAATGTTTATTACACGATTGCTCTGATTGTTCTGTGAAGCAGAGTGAAATAAAGCGTCTAATCCAGCGGCAGCTTGGTAACAGAACGTCATGTGACTGCAACCTCTCGACAAGAAGGAGGACACTTGTGTTTACTAACTAACAACCTTTCTGTACAGCGTGGTATACTGGCTTAATCCCCAAAAGACTTGAATAACTGTCACGATTGTTTTAGCATCTTTATTCTTTTCTTTCTGATCGGGCCATGTTGAATTGTTTTGTAATGAACATGTATTTATATGTGTATGTATAACTCTGTGGCCTCATAAACAGAACAGTTTTGCCAGAGAGCAGAACTTGAGCGGAAACGGAAACACAGAAACATTTGAACATCAGTGTTGCTCAGAAAACCCTTTATGCCATCGGACATAGTTCTCTTTTTGTTGTTTGGTTTCCATTGGAACAGTTAAAAATACTTTAAAAAGGTCAAAATTTCAACGTGTAAAACCAAAAAGAAGAGTCTTTTCTCATTTCAAGAGTCCTTTTGCTCCGGCAGACAGCCAACCTCTGCCCGAACAAAGTCCTTCTCAGCAAAAACTAGAAGAGAAGAGAAGATATCAGAAGAGAAGCTATCAAAAGAGAAGAGAAGATATCAGAAGAGAAGATATCGAAAGAGGAGAAGAGAACAGATCAAAAGAGAAGAGAAGAGATCAAAAGAGAAAGGTCAGAATCAACTTCAATTCTTGTCTCTCTCTATTGTTATCTTCCTTCTTTCTGACGGCCAGCCTCCTGGCATGCCCACCTCCAGGCTGCCAGGTTGGGGGGAGTTAATTTTCCACCGGCGTCGGCTCTTGCGACAGTGCTGCCACTCCTTCCGCTGCCACTGGCCCAGAGGCCTCTGGCGTGTGTCCTGTTGTCGACACCGGCTCGGACTGTGGCGGCTGGCTGAGGATGACCTGCACGACATAGTCCCTGGAGATGTTGAGTTGGTCCAAGCGCAGCCTGTCAGTCAGTGGCCGACCTGAGAAAAACCAGCGCTGGGTTGCAGCAGGCACGCCCTCCTGGCTGTGTAGACGACGCTTCATCATGCCCACCGTGTCCGTGGAACGGACCGCCAGCCGGAGGTCGCGGCCTGTAGAGAGCCGGAGCCGGAGCTGGCACTCGCCTCCTGAGGTGGCGTCGCTGGCGCTGCCCGCTGACGGTTCTGCGGCCCCGGAGTCTGGATCTGAACCGTCAGGCTCATCAGAGCGCTCTTCAATCATGTTGACGGGCGGAGAGAGGCAGTAGACTGGCAGCTGGTATCGATTCCCCAGTTCATCATAGCATTCAGTCAGAGCGCCTGGAAGAATGGGACAATGTGTCAACACTTTTTTTCTTTTTTACAAAGTCTATTTTTACAGTTGTGACCATCATTCCTACCAGTTACGATAACATAATCTTCACCTTCATTGATAGTTTGGTTGGACACAGAACATTTTCCTCTGAGAGTTTAGACAAGTCTATTCTGACATTTCAAAGGAGAAAGTGAGGTGAAACCCTGCCAAGTTACTTCAGGATTTACTGTAATGATCTACTGTACTTTATGCATTATATACATATGTACATACAGTAGAACAATATAAACAGAACAGTGTGCATGCACAGGTATATTTAGTACACAAGGTAAATGTTTAACTGGGAAGTTAACTTTTTTTTTTTTAAACAGGTAAAACCAGGTAAAACCTCAACGTTCCCTTTATTATTTTCCTTTCAAATGAATGGCCTTGATAAGGAGTGCTTTCGGGTGCTTTGCTATGCACAAGCGTGACAACTCTTTGCCACATTTGTGTTGTATCTAAATAGCTGTTTACTTTTCTATATTTTTATTATTGCATTCTTAATCTGAAAGTCAAACACTCGCAGATCTTTTTCCATTCAACAAAGCCGAAGCCTGAACTCCTATTCACATTTCCCTGTCATAAAATGAAATGGAGAAATGAGAGTCAGACTCAATAGAAAAACCAAGACTGTGGAAAGAGGAGTGAAAGCAGGAGAAAAGGGAGCACTTTAAAATACATTATGCCACTTTTGACCGACTGTGATTCAGACACAGAGTAGAGAGTTCGATGTGAAAGGGGAAAACAAGATGCAGTGAAGAGGTCACAGGATTCCACAAACAGAAACCAGTAATCCAGTGGTGTTTGCAGGGGGGACCCCCAAAGGGTCCTCAAGGGGATTTCAGACAGGTCACCCTGCATAATAGTTTGTCACTACTTTGCACACCTGAAAACACCAAGTAGTTTTATTGTGGTAATGGCTGTTTTGCTGGCCTTCTGTTTTTTTTTTTTTTATCCTTAAAAGTTATATATAATTGTGAGTAAAATCCCAATTCATCAGCCAATTCATCCCAGATGTTTTCTCTTTTTATTGGTTTTGAAAAGATTGCATCATTGTTGCCCCTTCAGGAAAAATGTGGAGCAAATAATTAAAGACCAGGGTGAGAACTCTCCTCACAAAAGCAAGAAGTCTTTTCTGTAAATAATTAAAAGGTTTCAAATCTTGTATCGCTTTATGACTTAAACTGAGGTACGAGCCGCTTGAGAGACAGTGAGTTTTGTGGTAAGTGAGACTGAGATGAATCAGCAGAAACCCACAGGATGTTGCTTTCTGCTCGACACAGTGCATGTGAGACGTAATGAGAGCTTCGCTCGCTCGCTTGTTTCTCAAACTGAAATGTGTGGTAATGTGGGTAGAAAGTGTGCAGCGCCTTATAACAATAGCATTCACCAAAAAACCCTCGGTGTGAAAAGAAATACAGAAGTTATTTCAAACCAAACAACCAGAAAACTCATTCCTTTAACCGCCATCGTTTCCTATCACAGACCCTCTTCGTCACGCTCTATTACACGCTCCCCTCTAGTATGAAGGATAACAATTTAACTACCACTACAACCTCTGTTACCTCCTGCCTTTAGCTGTAAGCCCGTTAATTTTAAACATCATATCCCTAAGTAATAAGTCAGAGATGTTTTTATCATCACAGAGACATGGTCATCTCAGGGAGACTGTAGTTCTTTCATTGAAACAACCCTCCAGATTGTACACATCTCCATCAACCCTGGCTGTCGGGCAAGGTAAGGTAGTTATCTACAGAAAAGTATATAAATGCAATCCCACTTTACAAAGCTGTTTACTTCGTTTGAACATCTTGGTTTTAGAGTAAAGTTCCAGGGGTCATTTAAATAATCTACAGACCGTCCAGGCCTAACAGTGTTTTATATACACAATGCTAACCTCACTCAGGCTATAATGGAGCCCACACACTCAAAGTGAACGTTTTACCACTGCTTCTTTTACTGCCTTTAATCCTCATGCTTACTTAGAGGAGCTGGTCTTCCTTTGTAACTACACCTGTCAGACTGTCCCCTTAAAAGACAAAAGTCAGAACAGCCCTGGCAAGACGAATCCACCAAAGAATCACAGAGAGACTTAGGAGAAAGGAACGGAAACGGGAAAAATAAATAAAACTGGTTTACATGTCTTTGATGAGATTTGAAAGCAAAATGAAATGAAGACTTATCAAAGAGCAGAAGCAAGAACTTCCTCCTTCTCAAACTTTTCAGCAAACCCCTCTAATCCCAGAATTTTTAGATAATCAACTCGGTCGTCAGGGGAGACCCTGTCATTTTACTGATGCGTCATAAGAGACGTGTGAGCAGTTTAAAAAACTTTTTTACAAACAGAGTCAAGGTCATACGGCCATATATTACCCTCCAAACCCTGTTTGACATTAGGAGGAATATTCCTAGCCATTTTGGCAACTTTAAACCAGTATCCCTTTTTTATCTGAAATCATATCCCATATGAAATCAACCACGTGCAGCCTTGATTTTATATTTGATGAACCACATTTCTTAAAGAGGTTATTGATACAGTTGGAAGCAGAATTGTATTGATTATTAAATTAGCAATAGGAACTTTTCCATCCGCTCTTTAACATGCTGTGGTCCAACCTCTTTCTAAAGAAAACTAATCTTGCTCCGTCTGTTCTCAGCAACTTTAGGCCCATTTCTAAACGTATAGTCTGCCCTTGTCACATTTTGGCCGATTCACCATGCTGAATTGGTCGCGGAGCTCATCCGTGAGAGAAAGCACTGTGATTGGCTGTTCAGCTTGAGCAAATCAGCACATGAGAAGATAATCAAATGCAAGAAAAGCGAGCGAACAAGTCGAGTCAAGAGGGCACACACACAGAGGGCTCCTCTCATGTTTCATCTTCAGCTCATCTAATCGTTCCAATACACAGATATTTCACAGCGACACGGCCATCTGGAAGGAATTTAAGTGGTGAGCAAGAGTTGTGTGAAAATCGTCAGCAAACGCTGCTTTGTTTCATGTTTGTATCATAACATTGACTTGTATATCGATGTCTTTAATCTTCCGGTTTCCCTTTTTTAATAATGAACATAGACTACCGCCACCTGCTGGTATGGAGTTATTTCCTCTCACGCAGGCGCAGAGCGTTCATGCTAGTTCGCCGTTGTCGGCAGTCTTTACGGTGCGTTCAAGTGAAACTTTTTTTGGCAAGACAGAGGCAATGTGAGGCTGTCGGCCTTTGTTGCTGTGTCTGGGACTTAAAATTCCTTTCACGTAACAGTGACGTAATATCTGTATAACAAGATAAATGTTAAACATGGTTCACTGACATTCTATAAACATGATTTGGATATGATTCTCTCAGTATATCTCACTTGCTATTCTGCAGTTGGCTCCACGTGAATCCTAATGGGTTCCAGGTGGTGCTAATGCCTTTTGGCTTTTCATTAAACATCGAGTGTTTAGATTGGGGGTGTGGGATCAGCCGTTGCACCAAGTTCAAGACATTACATGGAGCAAGAAAACATTTGTTTACAGTAAAAAGTCTTTGTTGCTGCAGGGCTCTTTTGCGTGGCCATCCAAAAAGGACTGAAACATAAGGCTGATAACGATGTGATTCAGTGGAGATGACGTTTTCATTTGTTGAAGGTTGGAAAACATCCAACATGTTGATTGGATGCAAATGGCTCCAATCTTCTGCTTCACTGAGTCACTTTTCAAGACCGCAGATCAAGTTGGTCTCCAAGCCAATTAGACACTCTGAAGAAGGAGCCCATCAACTGATGCATCTCTAATGAGTGAAAAGTGTCCATAGTGAATACAGTAAAACTAAATACTCAACTCCATTTACTGAATGGCAACACTAAAGTCTGCACTGTATGTTCTAGTACAGTAGAAATGCAAGAGTTGTTTCAGGATCATTCATTGATTCTAAAAAGCTTAATTGTTTGCCATGCTAGCAGCGTGGCTTTAGGGATGGCAATGTTGGCCAATCGGTCCACCACTTTGGTTCAGACTATTGGATTGACCCTCAACACCAAGAAGACCAAAGAGCTTATTGTGGACTTCAGGAAGACAAAGCGCTGCACACACTCCCCCATCCATATCAATGGAACGGAGGTTGAGCGTGTCTCCAGCTTCATGTTCCTGTTTGTCCACATCTCAGAGGACCTCTCTTGGACCCTCAACACCTCAACCCTGGTCAAGAAGGCACACCAGCGTCTCTTCTTCCTGAGGAGACTGAAGAAGATCCACATGTCTCCTCTGATCCTGGTGAACTTCTACAGCTGCACCATCAAGAGCATTCTTACAAACTGCTTCAGTGTGGTATGGCAACTGCTCTGTCTCAGACCGAAAAGCTCTGCGTTATGTGGTGAAAACCGCCCAACGCCACACCGGTACTCCACTCCCTGCCATTGAGTCCATCCACCTTAAGCACTGCCTGCGGAGAGCGCACAGCATCGTCAGGGACCCCACTCACCCCAGCCATGGACTGTTTGCCCTCCTCCCCTCTGGGAGGCACTATAGAAACCTCCGTTCCAGGACCAGCAGGCTCAGGAACAGTTTCTTCCACTCGGCTGTCAACACCCTTAACTCGGCACCACAGTGACAGCCACCCCATCACCACCACCAAACGCCTCCCATATATATGTATATATATACAGTGTGTATATATATATCTGTTTATACTGTCTATACTGTTTATATTGTCTTCATCATATTATCCACCACATTACACTGCACCTTAACGGCTTCTTTTGCACTCTGGATAGATACAAACTACATTTCGTTGTCACAGTACTTGTACTATGTGCACTGACAATAAAGTTGAATCTGAATCTGAATCTGGATACAACTATTGGATAGATTGCCATGACACTTTATTTACAGACATTCACAGATAAACACTATTAATTTCATTTTTAGAATATGTTATGCTTCTGATTTAATGATAATATAATAATAGCATAATTATGCAAGTGCACACTTTCAAAGTGCAATATAAACTGATTTCTTCAAACATTGTGAAAGAATATTCTAAATAGATAAAAGACTAGAGAATAAGACCACACAACCAAAACAAAAATGAAATGGGCTCTGTTAAACAAAATGTGCAATGCCCAAGTATTATAATGGTAGGGGAAACCCTGTATGTTGGCTAAAATATTCTTATGTAGACCAACACGTGTTCAAACACAACGGGCCATGTCGAGTTCAGCAGAAATGAGTAACGTCATGGCCGTATGTCACATGATAAGTCGATAGCGTAATTGTCAGACAGGCCTAATGAATCCTGATGTCGTTGGTGATCCCCTGACTTTTCCATCTTGTGCCACCGTGACACCACAAATGTCCCAATTATTGGATGGACTGCCACGAACTTATGTCACATGTCAAAATTCATGTTCTTCTCAGGATGATTTGTAATCACGTTACGGATACCCTGACTTTTCTTCTTGCGCCATCAAGTGAAAATTATGATTTGTCCATTAAAAAATACAACAGCCTCAGAGGTACTTTGTGTTTAGCGCTGATTAGAAAAAACAAAAGATGTTTGACACAGTAAACATTACACCTGCTAAACATCAGCTTGTTAGCCTCGTCATTGTCGGAATCTTAGCATGCCAACATTAGTTTTTAGCTCAAAGCACCACTGTGCCCAAGTACCCAGTTGAGTAAAAAAAGAGCAATAGAAAAGGCTGTGAGCTTGCTGCTCTTTGTACGGGAATGTTGGATTGGTGAAACGGTGACATCAGGCCTGGGGAATCCACAGCTGCAGCACATCGGGATCTGATCTGACCTGGCCAAACTACTAAAGGGAAAGGAGCACTGCCTATGTTTAGATGCGAGGAAAGCCTGTCTGTTGGTAACTGCTAAAGCAAAGTCCTTCTCAGGTAGAGCTGACCTTGAGAATTAGTGTATTGGCCTACTGAAAGAATAGATCTGTCTCCCTCCGGTTTTCTGCAGAGGAGTTCGCCCAGCCGTTACAAAATATTTGGGGATGATCCAAAGTAAGTTTCTGCTCACCACCATGTTATCTATTGACTTTTGACAGAGCCAGTGTGGTGTTTTATATCAAAACAAGGCAGTAATCTCACTCTGTTTCAACATAGCAATAATGAATATTCCATCCACTTGTAGGGTGTGTATCTGGCGGTACGATATGCATCATACAGAGGTTATAGTTTAATATTGCGATATAGTGCGGTACTGTAAGCAAATTGGTATATCGCAATTTGAGGAAAACTGTCATATAGTAACTCCGTTTCATTCTGGTCACATGACATCTATTGCTTCTGTCCATCCGGGGAGAGGGATCCTCTTCTGTTGCTCTCCCTCAGGTTTCTTCCCTTCCCCCCCCCGTGAAATGGTTTTTACTATCTTTATTTGGGGGAGTTTTTCCTGATCCGATGTGAGGTCCCGGGACAGGGATGTTATGTGTACAGATTGTAAAGCCCTCCGAGGCAATTATTTGTGATGTTGGGCTATATAAAATAAACTGACTTGAATTTAAATTCCTTTCCTCAGTTGACGTAATATGGCTGTGTAAATTACACAAATTAGGAATCAAGAGAATGACGCACATGCACAAGCGCCTGATAAATACTGTGTGGAGTTGTTGAGCTTCTTGAATCTGAGCCAATTGTATTGATTGGTTTCTATGTGAATGCCCTCCAGTAAGTTCTAGAGGATACACTATCTTTATATGTACCTGAAGGATGACTTCATTACATCCTACCAAGGACACGCCTCTTTTAATGTATTATTTATTGATTCCTCATACGGTACAGTATATACCTCCTAACAGCTTCAGTCTGAACTCTACAATGCGGTCATTGAGGTATACTTAGAGACTCAGCATTGTAACTCCTTTTAACTGCCGGCTGAATACTGTAAATGCTTGTTGTTGCTTGGAATCAGGTCCATATCGATTAAACCCTCAATCATTGTGTACAGAAGCCACTCACCCAAACAGAAAAGAGTAGTCATGTGTGGCAAAGTTTACTTCCGGTTTATGAAACAACATCAGATAACACTTGAACAGTTACTTCCTAGGGAAGCTTTCTTTCGTCCCTTAGCTTCTCAATTCAAACTCTGAACTCGCAGGGATGTATGTCGTGGACGTAGACGCATGAGCTTAAGATGGATGTTTTATTGCTTCCACATTTCAAGCAAGACAAACATGGAGGTTGTTCTGAAACTTACCACAAAAATCTGTGTTAAAATAAATTTGAGGCCAGTTTGTGCAGTTGCAACATAATGTTTCCTTTGCTATTGACATCTGGACCGAAGAGTTGGAAGATGGAATGGAAGAAAGTCCCCCTCAGTGTGTTCAAATTCCAGACGACATACTAATTGTATACAGTATAAACTAATTACACTGCTTTTACATTACATCGTCTTTACTAGTCTAAAGCCCCTTTCTGGTTCTCTCTTAACATTTATTTGGATAAATATTGAGACCATGATTATTTATAATTATTATTTATTACTTTTTGGGACAAAAGATTTTGATTGCACTTTCACATTTAAATCTAATTATTAGACATTTGCATCCAAAGAAGACTTCAAAAGAACGTTCTTTTTCACCTGAATTCAGTGTGTTTTCGTTTTGCCCGTCTGCTCTCTGTTAAAACGTGTAATATACAGTATATTACTCTTCTACTCTGGACTGCAACGCAACATTTCTGAAAGATTTTCACAGGTTGCCAGTGTCGTGTGTGTGGGCAGCAGCATGACAGCCCACCAAAGTGAAGCCAAATCATCTGGATCTGTTGCTATAGGAAGCGCTTGATTTGATATGCAGCAGAGTTTTCTGAATGGAGCATGCCTTTTAAACATCTGTAGTTGTTGCGATCGCAATTTAATCATGGATGCAAAAACTGTGATCTGGCACAAAAAAATAAGATCTGCAGCTTCCAGAAAAGCCTCAAACTGTTCAGAAATTCTCTACAGCTGAGTTCCTGAGTTTTAGTTTCTCTAGAGAACCATAAAAAAGGGAGTTGAAATTCTTCAGGTAGTAATCATCAGTACCTCGAGCAGTATTTCATGGAGAGTAAAACAAACACAATGAGGTATCTGCTACATCTACCACTGTGGAAATGTGTGTTACCGTGCGGCAGTGTGATGCTGGCCCCGTCGAGGATGGCCTGAGCCAGCAGGTGGTCATTGCTCTCAAAGGCGCTGGCCGCGGCCCGCAGCGCATCCCAGATCTCCTTCCGGCCCTCGAATGCTGGCGCCGTGTCCCAGAACTCATCTCTCTTGCTGCGCAGCTGGCCCTCAGTCATCGGGTAGTCACTTTTCCATTTAGGCCGTTCTCTCTTCAGGGGCTGGTTACGCCCTAGAGTCACTGGGAAGGGGGGTGAGAGAGGAAAGGAGAGATGGAGAGAAAAGAAAGATAGAGGAAGACAGGAGGGTGGGAGGGGATAGAAAGGAGAAAAAGATACACAGAGTATGAATGTGAGGGTGGGGTAAATGGAAAGATGTGAGGAAAGAAAGAAAAATGGGGATGATAGAGTAGGGGGAGAACAAAAACAGAAACAAATGGCAATGTAGGGAAGAGAAAGTAGATAGACGAGGAGTGGAAGATGAAAGTCAGAGAGAGAGAGAAGGTGGGGGAATACACAGAGGATGAAAAGGAGAAGTAGGGATGAAGAGTAAAGGAGAAAGAAGGAATAACAAGAGTTAGGACTCATCTGAAACAAAGCATCAGCTTTTTTATAGACGGCTCACAACTAAACTCAGATGACAGATTATACATGAGCCTACACCATCATGTTATATATACATGGAGCAAACCGACTGAGAAGAAGTGTTGTGTTACTCAACCCAGTTACAAGGTTATGGTTATAGCATCTAACAGTGCTCCATCTGCAGCAGAATGGCTGATGAATAACACCATCTGGATCAACACCGAAGGGGACAACAGGTACGGGACAGTGTGTGTGTGTGTCTATGTACGTGCAACACAGAGACCGGGGAGAGGATGAGGGATCAAGGTGTTGAGTTACACCTGCTGCTGGTACACATGTTCTCGGATGATTACGTGACACAGTCCGATAACACCAACCTTCAACTGACTGTTTGTAGTAAATAGGAGCTCTAACTGATGGACTGTTTACGCGTACATTTACCTTTTCTCTTTTTTGGTTGTGTATAATGCCATAATTAACCAGTATACAAGACATGCAAACTGTTTATATAATACAAAAGTATTCTCTTTTTAAAATGGCTAATAAAAAGCTTCCCCCACACACAACTTAAGTTGTGTGTGGGGGAAGTTTAGATGTCTCAGCAGTAAACTCAAACAGTTAATAGCACGACACATGGCTATGAGAAACAGCAGCAGCAGCTCATACAGACTCAAACACAGAATATGTACAATAAAATGTGTGTAATAGTGATCTGCCAGAAACACCTGCCTGAAACCATTTGTACTTGTTACCACCAACTTCACTGCTTTCTTCTTTTTTAGACTATTCTTATTGCAGGTTATCATTAAACCATTTTTCCGACAATGACAACTTTATAGTGGCGTAAAGAACACAAATAAATAAAAATAAAACACACAAATAAGTAGACATATATACAGCTACCACTATTACAGGGTTATTATTGTCGACCATGTATCCCACACCCTCAGACCTCTTATATATTTCAACACCGGTACCCATGGCTTATCAAACACTCGCCACCTTCCTACATTCTTGAATTTAAGCTTTCCACATTGAATACTTGTCCGTTTGTTCATACTTCTGCATTAACCTGCTTTCCAGCTCCTCCATCTGCTGATAATTTACAAATGTACCTATGAACACGAGTCTATTTGCCTTTCTTTCATTAATTTCCAGAAAAAAATAGTGATGGGCCAGTCAGTATGTGTAAAAGATGATTTTGTACCAAGGTACCATCACGCTTGAACTAGATAAACCTAGTTATCACACTTGCTTTGGTGGAAACAGATACATTTGAACACGTGTGTTTGGTTCTAACGTCCTTGTCTCTGTCCTCATCAAGCAGGGAGTCAAGTAACAGCTGCTTGTCCGCATCTTGTTTTAAAACGCACAGCTTCGTGTTACTCCGAACGCAGATAAAGGGATCTCTGAAACCTGTGTATGTGACATCTAGACGTCCGGGAAGTCGGGGAGATAGCCGAACACGTCGTCAAGGCGGATGCAGAGGGAAAAAGGAAGACATTAAGGAAACCACGCTATAGCTCAGCATCACAAAGTGCTCAGTCCCCACCCCCCAACACGCCATATCTTCCAATCTGGGATTAAAATAACTCACTGGTCAGAAGTGGAACCCCCTTTTCAGACCAGACAAGCAGGAAACTACAGTACAAAGTTGTCTACAGCACCGTAGCTTGATAACAATTAAAGGTAACAAAAGATCTACTGGTAAAAAGCAGTGTACCCTATGCATATGTGTTGTTATTAGGGTATAACATGCCCCGTAACCTTAGGTATTGCATGCACTAGTGTATTGCTTAATAAATACAATAAACCTAATCTAGTCTGATACTACTCGTCTCATAGTTGATGAACAACATGGTGCTTATTGCTTTAGGGCCTTGATCTCCAAATAACAACGATTAAAAACACACCTCCTTCATCATAAGGGTGAAGCACCCCTTTAACTTTTGACACCTCATCATCATCATCATCATCATTTCTCCCAAAGACTTTAAAGCACTAAACATGCCCCAACGCCTCGCTTACACAACTCAATAAAACAAAACAAAAACGCTTGACATCCCCGCCCCCCCTCCCCCCCAAGTGCTGCGCGCGTTCAGAAACCAGTCCGGACATGATTACAAACAGACCGCATCCCTCCCTTGCAAGCCAAAGTCTGTGACCCATATTTGTTATGCAGAAAAGCTAGCAAGCTAACGAGGCTACATCTTAGCCGGCTAGCTCCGTCAAAAGCCAAAGAACAAAAGGGACGCAGCGTCGCACACGAAACACCCCCCAGTGTATAAAGTAGCGACGAGGCGTCGTCTCTTGCTCCACGGCCCCGCTGGGTGGAGGCAGATACCCGGCAGGGTTGCCGTGTGTGTCTCCCGTCTCCTTCTGGCTCGGCTATAAAGGAAGGGAAGAAGACCTCCAGCCAGGACAACATATAAAAAAAGCCCACAGGAAGCCCCCCTAAAAAAATAAAAAATAAAAGCCAAGCTCGTGCGCACTAAAACGCGTTGCTAAGCCCCGTGAGTTACCTCCGGTGCCGTCCGAGTTCTCGTTCAAGCTGCCCGAGGAGTCGTGGTGGCTCCCGACACAGCCACCCATGGATGTTTCGGCAGAGAAGCCCGGGCTAGGTAGCTCACCCCCCGGCCCACAGCTAGAGCTACATCCACTAGCCCCTCTCTCTATCTCCCTCTCTCTCTCTCTCTCTCTCTATTCCCCCCTCCCCTTCTTTACTTCCTTCCCTCCCGTCCTTTCTCCTCGTTTCCTCCCGTCCTTCCTGGTCTCCTTCCCTCCTCCTCTCAGCATTGGCGGGGCGCAGCAGGCCCCCTCATCTTCATCGGTGGGGAAGGCGGAGAGAAAAAGAGCCACAGAGAGGCTCACATCGGTACAAGGTGACCGAGAGAGGAATGAAGGAGAGGGGGAGAACGGAGGAAGAGAGGAGAGAGAACAAAGGAGGAGTGAACTGTTACATAGAGAGGATGCAGTCTCCTTTGGGGCAGCAAATGTTTTAGACTTTACACTCAGTTGATGATAATGTTTTTGGACACATGTGCTTGGCTCTTGTGTTTTGTGTGTGTGTGTGTGTGTGTGTGTGTGTGTGTGTGTGTGTGTGTGTGTGTGTGTGTGCAGAGAAGCTGTTTGTTGTCCTGAAGAAGACGCAAATCACGTCACCTTATTTGAGAATGTCAAGGAAGCCCCCTGCTGTTAGCTACTGTTGGTCTCAGGGATTTACATGTTAACCAGAAGGCTGGTCGTATAGTCTATTCTATCTTGGATAGTAGTGCCTTTATCTCTCTCTCTCTCTCTCTCTCTCTCTCTCTCTCTCTCACACACACACACACACACACACACACACACACACACACACACACACACACACACACACACACACACACACACACACACACACTCTAAATCTGTTTCGTACTGTAGGTTGATAGATTTCACAACACATAGTGACACAGTGTTGTTGTGCTATTCTCTCATGCGGTAGGGGAGATTTATTTATCTTTTTTGTCAATATGAATGGGATTTTACAACACAGAGAGATGTAGTTATATTGTAGTCTGTCTTGCAGAGGCATTTTTATTATACTATCAATACATTTCAGATTGGAACACATTTGTTGATCAGATTTCCCAGTAGAGTGTGGTTGGATTGTTGGCTACAAATCAGGTTTTTTTCATCACGTAGTGAAATGTATAGCTTCCTATCCTATTCCATTCTATGCTATTTTAGTCTGTCTTGCAGGGAGGCTCTTTATTATAGTACCAGTCATTTTTAGGTTTGAACACACATAGCATGTGGTCGTGTGAAAATTGGGTTATTATTCTATTCTATTCTCTCCTTCTCACTTCTATTCTGTTCCATGTTTTTCCGTGGCGTTGTAATCTTCTCTTCTCTGTCAGAGCAGTTCTACTCACCCTATTTCTGCATCTGAATGCTGCAATGTTACACCAGATGGACACTCTCCCGCCTGCTCACTATCTTTAGGACTGTCCTAAAGATACTTGAGTGTAATTTGACACTCACATGTTCACACACACACACACACACACACACACACACACACACACACACACACACACACACACACACACACACACACACGTACGCAATAGCAACGCGATAGCGAGGATACCTTTACAACAAAGCTGTGTGGAATTACAATTATTTCCCATTGCTAACTGAAAGAAGACATTTACGCAGCACAGAGCACTTGGAAACCCCTTTCCTGATTGTCGCATGACGTAATACTCAGAACACACTTGACATGTTGCTGCATATTCTGAGATCAAGGTCACAGCAGGAGATTCAGCACATTCATTTTTATTATCTTCTCTACCTCGTTTCCAATTCATGACGCAAGTGATTGAACTTTGCTTTTTATAGCTGGATGTTTTTTTTTTCAGGAGGTTTCTTCTCTCTTTTGCCTGAGGGTAGTGATTGTAGTTGGGAATACTGATATTTTTGGGATCAGGAAGGGAATTTAAATAGAGATTACTGATGCTTTATAGAATCTAAAATCACCTTGTTATGGGCATGTCCTAAAAAGGTCTGAGTGAAACTTGAAATTTGAAAAAAAAAAGATTGTTTGTTCACTACAGCTTTGTTAGAAGCACCAGTAAGCTGTGAAATGGCACCGCACTGTTCAAGGCAAGAATAGGCTGTTGACCAAACAGAAAAGTGTGACAAGTTTATTTCTGAGATTTACAGTGACCTCGAGTGACTTTGTTTTATGCAACATTAAAATTAAATTGCAAAAAGCTATGACACAAAAAAGGTTTAAAGAGCACATAATGCCATGCAGCTGAAATTCAATGGCAGGTATGAGACACTCAAGACACCTTGTAGACAGTTTCTTGAATAGCAAGGTTTGAAAAACACATTTGTGTTAACTTTTCACAGTATTAAAATGTTTGTCACAGATGTTGTTTCAAATGAGATTTGTTTGAAAACATCAGCTCCATGTATGAGTGCATGCAACTTATGCCACAGTAAATAATATGTCTAAGATGGCAGAAGTAAAATCACACAATTTATCCATTTGATGATGGCATCGATTCGTGCAGATCTCCTTGTATGTTATGAACAAGAATTTGACAAATTTGCCCTATGGCATATGAATCAATTAAAAGTGTTTACGTGATTCAACTTTAACTTTTAAAGTGTGCTCATTCATTCCATGATTGCCTGATATTTGCAGAACATCAGAAGAATGAATAAAGTCGTCTTCTTGCTCGTATATGGCTCAGTCAGTAGATGGAGCCAGAGAATCTGAACTGCAGACGGAGGTACCACAGCTGTGTGTGTGTGTGTGGGGGGGGGGACGACGACATAAATCTGTTTCCACAGTCCCATAGTGCGGTCTTGTCTTCTTTATGGGGACAAAATGCACATCCTCATAACATTTAAGGTGAGGGTAAGGTTGAAGCTAGCAGCAGTTATGGTTAGGATAAGTCTCCAGGAAATGAATGCAAGTCAATGTAATGTCCCCAGAAGCCATAAAACACGACTGTGTGTGTGTGTGTGTGTGTGTGTGTGTGTGTGTGTCAGACGAACAGAGAGAGTGATGGAGGCTAAAGGTCACAAGCATCCATGTTCTAAAGATTAAGTGTAATTATAGGCCCTTACTGTAATGGGATTCCAACAGAAGCTCAATATTTGTTTTGCTCTTGCTGGTTTAGACATTTAATTCACTGTATCATTTACGTGGGATATATTTGGCACCACTTATATGCGCTTATGCAAAAAAACTAATATTCTCATGCTTTCCCTCTAATCTCTGTCGCTGTTGTGTCTTTCACTGTCTACCCCCTTTCTTCCCCGAGGCTGTCTTCCTTCTTATCTTTCATCTAGGCAACAGAACAGTGGACACAGAGGTTAATAGGTGTGTCATTGATTTGTTCTTAACTGCCTAGATCCATTGATTTACTACTATCTGTTAAGAACAACCCCCCCAAACCAGATCTATATAAGCGGAGAGTGTATTTGATGGCGACTAGAGAGACTGGGATGTTTGGAGCTTTTAAAATCATTCACATCCAGCTGTGTGTGAAGGAGGCTGGCAGCCGGCACACACTTGATTATCCTGTCATTGATTTAAAATGACCTGCTTTGTCAGAGCAAACTGCAAAAAAAGTAATGACGGAGATTGGGGACAGAGCCAACAAGAGAATAAAGAAAAAACGATCAGCGTTCCGCACAACATGCTTTTAAACTTAAATGGCATTAGACAGCAGGAGATGATGCTGGTGAAGAGGTAGAGAAACAAATAGCGGAGGGGAATCCCGACTCGCCTCCTGTGCATAGAGGGCCCATTCCTAATTGCGAGCATCTGTGCACAGATTCATTAAGTCTGCTGCTTTATTTTCTTGCACACATTGTTTTGTGGTAAAATGTCAATATGTTGAACTGCTGGGTACTGATGGCAGCATCATTAGAAGATGACAAAGGTGAGGGTATGGGTGAGGCTAGTAACGATTGTGGTTAGGGTGAGTCTCCAAGAAATGAATGTAAGTCAATGTAATGTCCCCAAAAGTCATAAAACACAACGGCGTGTGAGAGAGAGCGATAGACAGAGAGAGAGAGAGTGATGGGGGCTAAAGGTCAGTAGCATCAATGTTCTAAAGATTAAGTGTAATTATAGGCCTTTAATGGTTTTCCAACAGAAGCTTGTTAATTTTTTTGCTCTTTCTGGTTTCTAAATTGAATAAAATGTGTTGCACCTGCACGGCTCAGTGCACTCACATGAAGGCCTTCGGCCCTATCAGCACTTTCTTGACTGGCATCATATCTAATGTCGATCATCTACACTATCAATTCCATGGGATATATTTGGCACCATTTGTATGGACTTGTGCAAAATACAAAACATGGACATAATGCATGTAATTAAAAAACACTCAGAAAATAGCTACACTGTTTTTTCACTCTGGCTGCTGGGACCGTATTAGCTCAGCTGCCTGTCTCTTCTGCAGGCAAACAATCATACATCCTTTTTCAAGTTGAAAAAACAAACCTTTTCACACACTGACCAGGTTTTCACAGACGTCTGAATGTAATTGCTCTTTATCTGGCATTACTCTCTAATCTCGGTCGCTGTTGTTTCTTTCACTGTCTACCTCCTTTCTTCCCCTATAGATGGGCTTCCTTCTTTATCTTTCATCTAGGCAACAGAACAGCGGACACAGAGGTTAGTAGGCTTGTTATTGATTTGTTCTTAACGGCCTGGCTCTTGTGCTGGCCCAAAGTCTTCAGCCTCACATCTGCCCTGTTATCGATCTGAAGCTGCTGTCCCAATTATGTGGCCATTTGAAGATGTTCAACTGCCCCATCCGTGTTGAAGATTGGGCTGCTATGGATCCATTGATTGACTACTATCTGTTAAGCGCCCCTCCACCCCAAACCAGATCTATATAACCAAAAAGTGTATTTGATGACGACTAGAGAAACTGGGACGTTTGGAGCTTTTAAAATCATTCACATCCTGTGTGTGAATGAGGATGGCAGCCGGCACACACTTGATTGTCCTGTCATTGATTTATTGTAAGTCGCTTTGGATAAAAGCGTCAGCTGAATGAAATGAAAGCCAAGACTTTAATCCCTTTGATAATATAAGGACCAGATATTCAGTGGCATGATGAGCTCTTTACGGACGCACCCTCCTTTACTTATATACCAAGCTGGAACAAATATGTAAGGAATAATGTTAATAGCCTATCCTAAAATCTAGATGTGCTAATCTCACACAGATAAGTGAAAGTTGTATACATTTCAAAAACCAAAGAGGTCTCTGCAAAGTGTTTAAACAGCGGAGTTCTTATTTATTTACAGGAGATTTAGGAGAAGATTCTTGTCATATTTTAGCTTTGTAAATTTACATTTCTTTGTTTGAAGTTTTGTCAGGAATCTAAACTATGATCAGCTTTGAACTGAGGCTGCGGCACCACACAATGCAGAATAACTCAATGGTTTACTGTGTTCTTTCTGTAGGTGGTGCAATGTAATATAATGGATGCCTTATTATACTCTTAGTCTATACGTTATCAGTAACATCAACAAGGACAGTAGCCCTTACTCATGGGACCATAACAGATGTCCACTTTGAAGAACTTATACATCAACACAACCATAATTAAATGTAAAATATTACAATAATTACTGCAGTTTGACATGAAAGAGAGAGAGAGAGAGAGAGAGAGAGAGAGAGAGAGAGAGAGAGAGAGAGAGAGAGAGAGAGAGAGAGAGAGGGGGGTGGTGGGGTTGAGCTGACCTTCTCTTACTAATTTTGGGCATTACTGCTGCTGTACTGGTGGCTTCGTATATCTTATCATTCCAGAGTCTGTCTTTTCTGCTCTGTATGTGTGTGTGTGTGTGTGTGTGTGTGTGTGTGTGTGTGTGTGTGTGTGTGTGTGTGTGTGTGTGTGTGTGTGTGTGTGTGTGTGTGTGTGTGTGTGTCTTGTCTCTGTCTTGTTATGGTAAAGCTTAGATATATGGAGATTAGTCTGTCCTCCTCTTGATGTGTCTCCCACCACTTACTGTATGTCTGTGCTATATAAACACAGCTATACGCTTTACACTCAATACATTACACTACTGGACAAGCATCTTCACGATCGGTATAATATTTATGTTCAAGACAAATCTTGTTGCATGACTTCACTGTTCTGGTTGGTGATTTAGGGTGGCGAAGTATTTCAAGGAGTGAACTCCACAGTGAAATACTAACCTAAGCTGCTATAAATTGAAATGGATTGTTTGATCTTTGTTTCATTCCCCACCATTTGTGACCAAAATGGGAAAATATCATCCCCGATCTAGTCCATGAGAAAAACTGTCCTGAAATAAATACAAAAAGACCGACAAGGACTTGCTCGTAAAAAGTAGAAAATACAGAAGATAAAACAAACAGAGCCTGTGTCTGACACCAACTGCCACAGAAGGATAGAAACTATCAGCAGAATGTTAGCAGCAGGCTCTGGGTTAACTGCACCATCCATTCTTTTTAATCATCTTAAACATAGCATTGCTGTTGTGTTTGCAAATATTTAGCACTTCACTAACACTGACATTTTCTTTATAGCTACGAGGACCGTTTATTTTGTGTTGATTTTGTGTTGATTTTGTAAGTCCCTGTGGACAAAAGCGATAATGTTTCCGAGCACCAGAGTCCCTTGAGAAAATGTCTCATTTTACAGCAGCAGGGTCCGCTCAGTCCTGGTTCTGGTTCTCCTGTGCCTCTCTTTCCTACGGCGGGCGCATAAATACTGCCTGGGTCTCCAGCAGCGTGGTGTTGGTGTTGGCTCCCAACGGTGGCAGCGATGACAAGCATTAAGAATAATTAGTTAGAGACCAAAATATTGGCTGATGGTCTCGTTTACTTATGGAGGTGTACTGTTGAGGCATCAATATTAAATCAAGATGTTTTTATAAAAAGTTTAAAGTTCCATAACTTTAAAGAAAAGCTTCCATAATAACATGTCTTAGTTTGAAGAAATATTGCAAACAATTGTGAGAAAATGGACAATTATATAACAATATTATGGTTATGAAATGGATTATTTGTCAGATAAAAAGTGAATGAATGATAAACCTATGAAGCTACACCATGAAATGTGAATTCCAAAAGTAAATGTGCTGGGAGGGGTAAATCGGGTTTGACCAGGACACAGCTTTAATCATAATTTGGCTATTAACGACTTTGTGATTTATTTGTGTGGTTACTCAACTTTTACAACAATTACCCACTTGATCAGAGGAGACTTCATCATGATCAGCAGAGCTTCAGGCACTACGGGCAGGAAGGCAGAGAGAAGCGTTTCTGTGAAAGGCCAGAGGTCAAATTGCAATCGTCACCCTTTTCTTCCTTTGGTACAACATCACAACGTCTCTCTCAACGTCTTTGTACTCTGTTTCCACAAGTGTCCACTGTAGTGAGAAAACGCAATTTGTTTGTGGAAAACTGCAGCAGGCTTTGGCAGCGCTTAAAACACAATTAGCAACATAATGAAATAAACCAGCAGCCTCTTGTTTGACAGGGGAAGGATTAAATAGGTATGCCAACTAGTAGCATGATACAAACCTCTAAAGATCGAGGCCTGGTGCTTTCAAATTCCAATGAACATTTTTTTCTGAGCTCTGAATCACGCAAGGCCTGAAAGTGGCTATATATGCATGGCTACAATACTTCTTGCATGTGTACTTTTTGCATTATTTCTCTATGTTTGCATTGCCTTTGTCCTGTGTTCCACAGCTGGATGGCCTGCGGGGAACACAGCAATGTGATCAGAAAGGGAGCAAGATGCTCCATGTCTTGTTTGGATCGTTTGGCAGCCGTGTGAGTCAAATTCGATTTTTGTATCACAGTTGTCTCCTAATGCCTCCTGGCATTATTGGATAATAAAAGTCACGATAAAACGACAGGAGTAACGACAGCCTCAGACAGCCAGCGTGAAGTAAAGAGGCTGGGTCTCTCACTTCTCTTTGTCGGTGTTGCGCTCTGTCTGCCAGGCTAAGAAGGTGTCTAAGTGATGCTCTAACTCTAATCCAATTAGATCTAATCAGGCCTGATGCAATGTAATTCAATGCTGTTAACGTGCAGTGATTGGATTTCTTAGAATGCCGACAAGAAACTCTGGAGTTGTAAACACCAATAGCACTTTTGTTATGTGGAAATAGAAAAATATATTGTACAATGGAAGCATGGAAGCATTTTGTTGTTTATTTCAGTGAAAAACTATATAAAAAAACATTAGTTAAAGACTTAATAGACAACATTCTGTACATTAACATAGCAGCCAATAACTATTATCTATGCTAAGATATAGAGTTGTAATGTCTCCCTGAGCAGAGAATGAACTCACTCTCCTTCTGCGGGTTTTGTAATGTGAGTCTATGCTTTCTTTACTTAGCCGCACTGGTCAAGCATGTAGTGCATGTGAGACTCTCTGTTGTGACACACTGGCTAGCTATTGGGCAACCCGCTGCACTGCTGCACACATTCAGTGGTTACCGCTGATAACGCCGTCCTGTCTCCCAACGTTGGCGCGGCAGTGTAACACCCGTTTGCTTTGTCAGCACTGTTGCCATTGTTTGCACCATTAGCTCTGTTAGCATCGTTAGCTGCAAGCCGCCAGTGGCCGTCGTGGCGGCAATAATGACTCAAGACTTGGCTGCCTTTACTTTCTTGTCAAAGTGAGAATTCCTTCCGTGACGGTGTCAGGATGCGGTGCATTCGTATGCATTGTCCTGCTGTCCCATTTGGTAAGCCTGTTGGGCTTGCCAAATGGGACAGTAGGACAATGCAGACAGACAGCAGGACAATCAGGAATATTTAACTTCCTGTGCTGCCCATGAACTGTACCACACACACACACACACACACACACACACACACACACACACACACACACACACACACACACACACATTTGGATGGCATTACACACATTACAATGTTGTATTTATTATTATAATACGGGTAGATCAAATCAAGCATTCTGATTGGTTGAGAGTGAGTCACGGGGTGTACTTTATTCAGCCATAAAGTACTGTACAGCCTGTTTACATTTAGAGCGTTTCATATCAGTGCGCACTTAAAATAACAGGTAGATTTAAATTGCGCGACCATTAGTTGTCATTTCAAGCTTGACAGTTACCAAACATGTTTCGTGTAAACTTTGATATTTTGGGGGGAATGACTTTTGATGAGAATGTCAGTGGTGAATAATGTATTTGTGGTCCCTGTTCCTGCTGTACAGTCAAACGTTGATACGGCTCACCATCAGGAGAGCAGAGCAGATATGGTTAATGTCCTGGCTAAGCCAAATGAAGCCGAAGGAAGCTGCTCCATTGTATCAAAAACATGTGTCTTTAAATGTCTTTAATATATGTGTACAGGCCCACTAAAGTCAAATTAATCAGCATATTCTATAATTTGAGATTTAGAAAGAAAATCCACTTTTGGTACTTCCGGGCCAACTAAAATACTGTCTCCTCGCTAAGTTGAGTTGGCTCACGGGTAAACCCACTGGTCCCCTTAGAACAATATGGATCTGTCAAGTTTAACTATACAGACCATGGGAATGTAACCCACTTAGTGTCCGCGGGACATTCAAATTGTTATTGGGCCAAGGTCTAGGTTCGTAAGGAGCGGTTAGAAAATAAGAATCGACACACAAAGGAAATGGAGCCTCTGAATGGTTTGATTTCAAAAGATTATATTGGACCATATGGAAATAGAAAAAAAAAACTAAAACATACTTTCAAGTAAAGATCCTGCACAACATTGACTAAGCTCCTAATCTAAACAGTTCCAACACAATTCCACCGAAATGATAAAAATATCCCTGAATTGTCTCAGTGTTCCTTCAAGATCCAGTTCCTTGTTTTCCAGTTCCTTGTTCCTTCTTTTCTTTCACAGTCAGTTCATATAGTCAGTCAGTTTCAGTTAAAAAATCAAAATAATAAGTCAGTCGTGTTCTCTGTTGCTCTCTTACTCCTACCACACTGGTGCACTCAGGTGATGGGAAATGAAGAAGTGGTTGTCTTCTCCTCAGCAACAGAATATCTTTGTCCAACAGAGATGATCTGTCTTAGTGGTGGCTCGCCATCTCCCTCGTCAGGAAGAGTTCTTTTCCATATCCCGAATCAAAGAGGTAATCAGGGAACCTCAAAAACCTAGCCAAGACGCTGCCAAAAGTTATTAACTCCTGGCGAAAAGTTCTCTGAAGTACCTCTCTCCCGTCTCAGAAGTGCAGTCACACACACGCACACACTGCGTCTCTAACAGTTTGACCCGTTATTACTAGTCAGCTGAACTAAATTTTAAACAATTAGCTCTCCTCTCTCACTCGGACATTCTCTCACTCAGCAACGTCAATTCCTCCTTCCGGTAGGAGGGTGGAACCTATTCTCCCTTAGCCAATCAAAAGTCTGCATTTCACGAAATAGCCAATGAGAAGCATATTTAGGCAAAACTGCTGTGGTTGGCACTTGCTTGACAACACTTGCTTGACAACACTTGCTTGACAACCAAAATCACACTAGACTAGAATGACATTAAATACCCAAATTATCAGTCTGGTTACATCACAATTCTTAAATAAATAAATAAATACATAAATACATAAATACATAAATACATAAATAAATAAATACAAATAGTAGGGACTCAAATTATCTACCTGGTTACATCCTCCCCCTTTAAATGTCATGCACGTCTCGTTGCATGTGAACACTATTCTACAATCGGGGTGATCATTTCAAAAGCTTGACTCTGTAACCAGTAACCCTTGTCATCAAAAGTAAGAGAATCCACAAAGGCTGCACTCAAGCCCTGGAATAATGACTTAACCACTGTGACTAAGGGATTTCCCAGTTCAGTGTAGTGGAATCTTTGTGATGGTTGACGATTCCGCTCTGATCTCCTCAGGGGTTGAGGTATTCCTGAATCACTGTTTTGCACAATCTCTGTTTGCTTTTTGATCTGGTTTCTCATTTCTGTTCCATCAGTCTGTCGGCTCCTTGTCTGAATAGGACTCCCTCCAGGTACGTGTGGTACATCTGCCTCAATTTCTTGTCCAGATTGACTCCCATGTTGGCTTGACTCCTCAGGCCATCCAGTAGGGGTTTCAGGTAAGTTGTTTTCCGGAGGCAGGAATTCCTGTTGTTCCAATGGTTCCGAACAAGGCGGATTCACCCATGGTTCTTTTCCAGGTTTCCCACATTCCTCTCTGTTTGTTTCTGAGGTTGGTATTGGTGTGTCGTAGATTTTGATGAAATGTCTCTCTCTTACTTCTTGAGTTGGTTCGACTTGAAAGCAGATTTCATCATCATCATCCTCTTGAATGCAGTTTTCATTGTCTGGTTGAACTACACTTTGTCGAGTTGTTGGTCTTTGAGGCTTACTAACTTGTTCAGGCTCCTCTTCTGTTTGAGAGAGGAAACCACAAGGGAGCAAAAGATCTCTGTGGAGTGTTCGTAGGGACCCATCCCCTTTCTCGGGTTTCAATGTGTATACAGGCAAATCTCCCATTTTCTTGATGACCAAATATATTGTCGACTCCCAGCGGTCTGCCAATTTGTGTTTGTTTCGGAGACGCAGACTGCGGACTAAGACTCTGTCCCCAACATCCAATGTGGACTCACGAATGACTTTGTCAAACCTCTTTTTGTTTTTTTCAGCCACTTTGCGAGAGTTCTTGGTAGCTACTTGGTAGCTCTCCTCAAGATGGCTCTTTAATCTTTTCACATACTCTGAATGTGAGTGAGGTGGTTTGTTGGTGACTGGTAGTCCAAAAGCAATATCTATGGGCAGTCTGGGTTGTCTTCCAAACATTAACTCATATGGTGAGAAGCCTGTAACATCATTTCTTGTACAGTTATAAGCATGTGTGAGTGGTTTCACATAATCACGCCAATGGGCTTTCTCTTTGTCTTTTAACGTACCCAACATGCTGAGTAGGGTCCGGTTGTAACGTTCTACCGGATTCCCTCTCGGGTGATATGGACTGGTTCTAACTTTCCGTATCCCCAGCAAGAAACACAGTTCTCGGATGGTATGCGATTCAAAATCTCTACCCTGGTCACTGTGAAGTCGCTCCGGAAAGCCATAATGGACTAGGAAATGTTCCCACAGAGTCTTTGCCACAGTACTAGCCTTTTGGTCTCTTGTGGGAATGGCAACAGCGTACTTTGTGAAGTGATCAGTTATTACGAGAATATCTTTTGTGTTCTTGCTATCAGGCTCTAGTGAGAGAAAATCCATACAGACTAGTTCCATGGGCCTGACAGTCTGGATGTTTACGAGTGGAGCCGCCTTGTCAGGTGGGGCTTTCCTGCGGATGCACCTCTCACAAGCTTTGATTTTCTTTTCAACGTCTGCAGCCATTTTAGGCCAATAGAAACGAGACCTTACAAGTTCAACTGTGCGCTCAATCCCTAGATGGCCCATATCGTCGTGAAGATTCTGAAGCACAGTTGATCTGAGGATCTCAGGGAGAACCAATTGCATCCTGGTCTCTGTTCCAGATAAACACTTCCTGTAGAGAAGACCATCTTGAATCTCAAGACGCTTCCATTCCTTTAAAATCAAGTGGAGATCAGGGGATTCAGCTTTGTAACTAGCTGGTATGTTGTTTCCTGCTTCTAAAACACTAATGACTCTGCCAATGACAGAGTCATCCCTTTGGATCTGCATTAGGTCAGAATGATTGTACTTTGGTATGGTCAGAAGGCCATGTTGATCTTCTTCCTCAAAAACTGTGGGAATGGCAGCTGGAGACATGGCAAGGGAATCTACCAGCCCAAAAGAAGACACATCATCTTGTGGTAGAATTGTGTGCCTCTGACAGGTTGCAGCAACTGTGTCTGCAAGGAGGAGCTGAGGCTCTCCATCCTTTACAGATGAAAAGAGATGAGATCTGAACTTTTCAATGCGCTGGTATTCCTCCTGTGAAATTATGTCGTCCTCCAGTTCTCCATGAGGCCTTCTGGATAGACCATCAGCATCAAGATTCTGTTTACCAGCTCTGTATTTGATGTCAAATGTGTATGTGGACAGTGCTGCTAGCCAGCGATAACTAGCGGCATCAAGCTTTGCTGTGGTGAGGAGGTAGGTCAACGGATTGTTATCTGTGACAACAGTAAAAGTATTGCCATACAGATAGTCATGAAATTTGTCAGTTATGGCCCATTTAAGAGCCAAAAATTCTAGTTTATGAGCTGGATATCTGGATTCACTGCGGGACAAGCCTCGACTTGCATATGCAATCACACAAGTTTTTCCATCCTGTTCCTGGTATAAGGCAGCTCCCACTCCTATGGTGCTGGCGTCTGTATGAAGGAAGTATGGCAACTTTGGATCGGCATAGCCGAGGACAGGTGAAGAGGTCAGTTTCTCAATTATGCCCTCAAATGCTTGCTGACATGCATCACTCCAGCGTTCACCAAAAGGCTCTTTGGGATTTAGGTACTTAAAACCATCCAGACTGGGTTTACCACCATTTCGCTTTGGCGGGTAACCGGCTGTGAGGGAGGTGAGTGGCTTAACTATTTGTGAATAGTCCTTTACAAACCTCCGGTAATAGCCGGTGAATCCAAGGAATGATTGGAGTTCTTTCAGGGTTTGTGGTCTTGGCCAGGTTTTTAATGTTTCAGCTTTCTCAGGATCAGTTTTTACTCCCTCCCTGGACACAATGTGGCCTAGATAGCGGACAGAGGTTTGAAAAAACTTGCACTTCTCAGGTGAAAGCTTGAGTCCGTATTCTCTCAGGCGTTCAAGAACATGAATGAGCCTGGTCTCATGCTCTTCAAGTGTACTTGAAAACACGATCAAATCATCAAGAAAGACAAGAACTTCTTTTAAATTTATGTCCTTCATGCACTTCTCCATAAGTCTTTGAAAAGTGCTTGGAGCATTTGTGATTCCCTGCGGCATACGGTTAAACTCGTAGAACCCAAAGGGACATACAAAAGCTGTCTTTGCTTTGTCTGCATCATTCATCTCGATTTGATAATAGCCCGATTTGAGATCCATCACAGAGAACCATTGTGATCCAGCAAGAGCTGAAAAAGACTCCTCAAGGTTTGGTAGAGCATAGGCATCACGGATGGTCTGAAAATTCAACTTCCGATAATCCACACACAATCTCACGTCACCATTCTTTTTCCGAACAACAACGATGGGCGAGGAAAATGGGGATTCGGACTCTCTGATGATGCCCGCATCTAGAAGAGTTTGAAGATGCTTTTTAACCGCTTCAAAATCATGAGGATGAATGGGTCGAGATCTCTGTTTGAATGGCGTCTCATCTTTGAGCTTTATGTGATGTTGGGTCTTAGTTGCATGACCAAAATCAAGATCATGTTGTGAAAAGACATCAGAGAAACTGTTCAACTTTTGAGTGATTTTTAGTTTCCACTCTTCTGAAAGTGGTGACGTACCAAAATCAAAACTCAAAGCAGGCTTTGAATTTGTAGTCTCTTGTTGGGTGGAACAGTTAGCAGAGATTCTTTTATCAATTTTTTCTTCTGTCGTAGGAGTTGGAATGACACAATCTGGAACAACTAGCTCTGCAATCACACAGTTGGTGGGCAATGTAATGTCCTTATTGGTCTCATTTCTGAGTAGCACAGGAACTTTGTAGTGACCATGCTTTGGCAGAGTGATAAGACAACTATCAACAAAGACACCACCTGGCAAAGATGAACTAATTGGTTGTTCAAGTAAGGCCCACTGTTCATATTTTGCTTGGTCGGCACACACAAAACCCTCAAGCAACACTTTCTGGTTAGCGGGAAGGACTTCCTGGGCTCGACCCTTTAGTTTCACCAGGCCTACTTTGCCACTATCAGCTTGTTTCTTTCTGAGCTCAAGTGTTCTCAGAACTTGCTGGTAACCGTGTGGAAAAGATTTTCTGTGAGGTAAGGGGTTCTCACACTGCTGTTCATATAAATGGTCAAGAGTGTTGGTGCCTATTAGCACTGGAATGTCCCCATTTGAACGAAGATCAGGAACAATTAGCGCCAATGTGGGTATTTCAGGCTCAGTTCCAAATAAGTCTTTGGGGAATCTTATACTGGTCTCCACATATCCCATATATGGGACAGTCTGGCCATTTGCTCCTTCAACTTCAAGAAGATCAGAGATTGGTTTAATGGTGTGTTCAGATAAGTGTTCTTTGTAGAAGGCCATGGCTATGGTTGTGACTTGTGAGCCTGTGTCAAGCAGACAACTACAATCCAGTCCCTCAACAGCTACTCTGGCCGTGCACTTGCTTCCTACAAGTCGACTGGGCAATTTGCGATTGTGGTGAGCCTCAGTCTTTAAGCTCACAGCGGTCTTAGTCTTTGTAATGGTGGGACGTCGTTCATGCCTAGCTTCTGTTTGCCCCTCAACAGAAACTGAGGCTAGTTTAAATCAGACAAATCAGGGGTGTAGTGGTGGCTTTCCCAAACACGCTGCTTTTCTTTGAGTGCTCTCTTCTTCGTCTCTACTAGCGCAGGGTTTGGGTTATTATTGCAACTGGAAGCAATGTGGCCATCCTCACCACATCTAAAACAATACCATGGTTTAGGCAACTTTACTGTGATTTGTTTGATTTCTTTTGTTTCTGGTTCATTGGTTGTTCTTGGTTTCTGTTTTTTGTTTTCTTTGGGTGCTCTTTTGACAAGCGTCTCTGGGGTGTAAACTTTGAGCTGTGTTATTTGAGCAGCAAGATCTGCAATCTGCTTCCTGAGATCATTAGTGGTGGTGACTGATGGAGCATCATCAGGATTGGAGAGGGGGTCACAAATATCTATGCCTTGCATATTTGTGGTCTGCAGGTGTGAAAGGACTCTTGTTTTAGTTATTCCTAAGTGCTGTTTCATCCTTGTTGCTTTATTTGCCTGCTTATCCTCTTCAGTGCGCAGTAGAAGAAGGAGCTCAGCAAAAGATGGAGGATCATTCTTGCGTGGTTCAAGCTGAAGACTAGTGATCAATGGACTGTCCCAGCAGCCACGGCAAAACTGTCTGAGAAGTTGTTTATCAGCATCTCTCGGTGCAATTCCCCCTCTGCTTATCACTGAACCTAAAGCAGTGTATAACCTTTGCAGGTATTCAGAAGCTTTCTCTCCCACATTCTGGTTGGTATTCAAGAAACGAGCAAAAAGCTCATCACCATCTTCAACAGTCCCATAGGCTGAATCAAGCAATTTCAGGTAAGCATTAGGAGTAGCCTTTGGACCCAATGATTTCACAATGTTAACTGCCGGAGGTGAAAGGCTTTCAACAACTCTCCTCACAACTTGGGTGTCTGAAACTGTGGGATCATTCAAATAGAATTCTACACTGCTGCGCCATGTATCATAGTCAACTTCAAATGCAGGGTGAGGAGCTCTGCCTGAAAATGGTTTCAGTTTGTAAAACAGACTGGGTTGAGGTGCTGCTTCACTGTTCCGGACAATGTGCTCCACAATGACACGCTGTACTTCAGGTGTGCTGAGTTGGTCAGCTGGCAATTTGTAACTAGGTCTTCTCTCTTCATATGGAGTAGTTTCTTCGGCAGTTTCCTTAGACTGGGGTGCAAAATTAACTGAACGGGGGGTTTTAAAGGTAGTGAATGCAGAGATATCTTGGGGGTCATTTAATTCGGGGTCTGAGAGAGTTTCAGCAACCTCCCTTTGGACTTCCTTCCCCACTGACTCTCCTATCCTAGCCAACTCTTCCCTCAAAATATCCTCAAATGATCTGCCTCCTTTCTGCGCTAAATCTCTCAGCTCAGTCAAGTAAGCTACTGTTGCAGAAGCGCTAGCTTCACTATCGCATGCACTCTCTAGGCTTTGAATGTGGTGAATAACCAGCGGATCTTCAGTACAAGCTCTGTAAAGTGGTAGGTGATGTTTCTCTAGCTCTTTAACTGTAGCTTCATGTTGAAACTCAACAATAACCCTCATTTCTTTACCTGCGGAAGGCACCTCAACTAACCTTTCCACACGTCCAAACTGTTTCAGGAAGTCAAAAACTTCATTGTCTAGCAAACCGTGAGTTAACCCGCTCACTAAAACAGCATTTGGAATCTTAACCTTCTCTGATTTCACAACTTCCATTTTATCACCGGAGTTATATTGCAATACTAGACAATGTTAAAAGGTTTCACAGTAAATAAAACCTTTGTTGCTCCAGTTACTCAAAGTGTGTCAATCTTAAAGTTTTGTTGCAAAAATGCTAATATCTTAATGACCAATTAACCACTCCTGGCTGGCTCGCCAAGTTTTATGTAACCCACTTAGTGTCCGCGGGACATTCAAATTGTTATTGGGCCAAGGTCTAGGTTCGTAAGGAGCGGTTAGAAAATAAGAATCGACACACAAAGGAAATGGAGCCTCTGAATGGTTTGATTTCAAAAGATTATATTGGACCATATGGAAATAGAAAAAAAAAACTAAAACATACTTTCAAGTAAAGATCCTGCACAACATTGACTAAGCTCCTAATCTAAACAGTTCCAACACAATTCCACCGAAATGATAAAAATATCCCTGAATTGTCTCAGTGTTCCTTCAAGATCCAGTTCCTTGTTTTCCAGTTCCTTGTTCCTTCTTTTCTTTCACAGTCAGTTCATATAGTCAGTCAGTTTCAGTTAAAAAATCAAAATAATAAGTCAGTCGTGTTCTCTGTTGCTCTCTTACTCCTACCACACTGGTGCACTCAGGTGATGGGAAATGAAGAAGTGGTTGTCTTCTCCTCAGCAACAGAATATCTTTGTCCAACAGAGATGATCTGTCTTAGTGGTGGCTCGCCATCTCCCTCGTCAGGAAGAGTTCTTTTCCATATCCCGAATCAAAGAGGTAATCAGGGAACCTCAAAAACCTAGCCAAGACGCTGCCAAAAGTTATTAACTCCTGGCGAAAAGTTCTCTGAAGTACCTCTCTCCCGTCTCAGAAGTGCAGTCACACACACGCACACACTGCGTCTCTAACAGTTTGACCCGTTATTACTAGTCAGCTGAACTAAATTTTAAACAATTAGCTCTCCTCTCTCACTCGGACATTCTCTCACTCAGCAACGTCAATTCCTCCTTCCGGTAGGAGGGTGGAACCTATTCTCCCTTAGCCAATCAAAAGTCTGCATTTCACGAAATAGCCAATGAGAAGCATATTTAGGCAAAACTGCTGTGGTTGGCACTTGCTTGACAACACTTGCTTGACAACACTTGCTTGACAACCAAAATCACACTAGACTAGAATGACATTAAATACCCAAATTATCAGTCTGGTTACATCACAATTCTTAAATAAATAAATAAATACATAAATACATAAATACATAAATACATAAATAAATAAATACAAATAGTAGGGACTCAAATTATCTACCTGGTTACAGGAAGGTCAACACACTCAGTTGAGGACTGTTTGACAACTCCCAGAATACCACGAAGGTCCCAAATACCACCCACAGCTGAAGTGGGGCTCCTTTAGTTTGATGGTTGATATTAGGTCTTTGAGTGGTACCAAGACTTCTCTGGGTTTCATACTTCTGTACAGCTGTAAGGATCTGCAGGTTCTGTCTGTTTATACTTTATACCATAGACATCACATTTTGTGATCAGTATACTGTATACCAGCTCGAATACTTCTCCGCTCGTTCTCAGACACGTGGCGCTATAGTGTAGGATAGGGTGCAGCCTATAGGTGTTTCTGACATGCTTCACTTCCAGTGTCCGCCATGTTTACAATCTCTCCCGTCTATCCTAGTATTGAAAGATGAGAAGCTACACCCAGGGCCAGGAGACCTTTCTTAGCATAGCATAGAGACTGGAAACAGCTAGTCTGTCTCTGTCCAATGGTATAACAACAACACAAAATCCACCTACTAGTACCTCTAAAAATTATTTAAGAGCTTTAAGTGTACAATAAAAGTACTCATTGCTCCTCCACCCCCACACAAAAACCCTGCTTGAGAGATCGGGGATGTGATCCAAAAACTAGATCATTTACAGTTAGTCGCCTGGTCAGTGTGTTACGGCAGAATGACGTGTGAGCAAGATAAGAGAGGCCTTATTTATAGACCCAAGCTACAGTATCTGAACTGACCTAGTGTCATGTTGAGTGGTTGGATACCATCTTGTGTTCCCATACCTGAGTTAAAATCTGAGACTGTTGCTGGTTTTGAAAACTTTGTGACCTTTCAGTCACAACATGGATACAACAGTGCTTTGAGTTAATGAAAGCTTATTTTCCTTTCTGCACTGTTTGACAGCAGTTGGCAATTTTCCCCACTTAGGACTCCACTTACGGTCAGGATTTCTTTTGGAGCCTGACCTCAGCAGCTACAGTGTAACAAGGGAAGGATTATCAAGTAGGCTGCTTCATGCCCATTAACCAATTTGTTCTTGAGTCTCAGATTCACAAGGCTCTGAAAGAGTGTTTTTCCATTAAACTGCTGAGAAGATGAAAACAAACATCTCTGCTTTCCAAAAGTTGGATATTCAGGCAGGGTAGGCTGAGCTTGCCCACTTTCCTTCTTTCCACTAACAAACTGCCTCTCTGCTATTCATCCCGCCGCTCGGGAGCCGCTGCAGCTGCAGTCCATTTTTGTGACAGATGTCAGAATATCAGCTTTGTTAGTTGTCTGTTTATGAAACACTGCAGTAAGTGTTAACCTTGGTCTGTTTGAAAAGGATCAGGGTCAAGGTTTTTGGGAAAGCACGGCTTCCATAGCCTTGATTACCTGCCGTTAAGGTTTAGGGTGCAAGAGTATGACTAAGTCCAATTTCAAAGGTGATGGACCTCCGTGTTTGAGTCTGGGTGTCCTGTTTCAATTCTTTGCTCTGTAATAATAATGTATTACCAACCGTGACAGCTATCTTTGTGAGGACCGATTCAAGTTTTCAACCTTCAGAATGAGGACATTTGAATGAAGAATGAGGACATTTTGACCAGTTTTCACTTTGGGAAAGACCTCCAAAGGCCTGTTGAAGGGTTCAGACTTGGTTTTAGGTTAGAATTAGGTTTGGATTAGAGTTAGGGTAAGGGTTGGCGTCAGGGATTTAATTGTGATGGTTAGGTGAGGATAATGGGCAATGCATTATGACTATGAGTGTCTTTACAAACAAGGTTGTTGTGTGTGTCATCATGGCAACACTTACTGTAGCAGGAACTTCCTCAGAGGTGGTTTTTAGTGTTTTGCCGGGTGTTTATATGTCTGTGAACAGATTTTGTGCCCGCTATAGCATCGCAACCGTGTTCAGACATGCACACACAAACAGATGCATGCTGGCACTGTATATTCTTTAACACTCCCATTGTCTTGGGGTCAAAATGACCCATCAACACACATGCACTCGTACTCGTTAAAATGGAGAAAATACTGTAGGATAAAGCTGCCTTAGAAATGTTCATACCTTGCTTTATATTGTGTCTATGAAACTCCAGTGCTGTGTTTTATAATCTTTTTTTGTCTATCTGCCACTTCTATTTGTGACACAAACGTACAAAACTGACCATCTAAATGAAGAATACAATAAATATTGACATGAATGTGTTGCAACTAGAGATACTGTGCATGTTGTTGCCATTTTAGAGTGGGTTTTCGCTGACATTCGGGGTTGAAAAGCCCCCCAACTTAAACAGCACCTTTAGATATACAGCACAGCTTTTGGATTTCACATCATTTTTGGAGAAAATGCATGTGACACCATGCAGAGACGGTCAATTCTGTCTTGCTTTTTGGCTGGACATGTTGGGTCGGCTTCAGTTCAGGCAACAACACACGCTCACCATCTATAAACTCTCTGTGATCATAAGACACACTTGGCACATCTCTCTCACACACATTCAGGACACTGTGTATCTGTGCACAAATATTCTGCATAGCCAGTGTGTGCATGTGTGTGCCTCTGGTTACATATGCTCATGTTTTTGCACATATGACATGAGAGAGCATCTGTGCATGCTTATACTTGTGCATATGCATGCAGTTAAGGATGTAAAGTGTACCTACATGTTTGTGCCTTTTTGCAGGTATTCGAGACAGCGAGGGAGTGTGTACGTGTGTGTGTTTATCTAGAGGACACACAACCAGCCCTGTGTACTGTGTACAAAGCCCTGAGGCACAGCCCAGAGGGTCTCTATTTTGATCTATAGGATTAAAATGCATCTGCCTGTAAACAGGGGCGTGTGTGTGTACGTATGTCTGTAATCATGCATGTAAATGCTTGTGTCTTTATGGGCGACTGTTCACTCAGGATATATATCATTGCCGATTGCCAGCTTTATAATGCCAGTTAACGCCTCGTAACAGGATACGCTCAGACAAATGTTTCCCAGGGAAGTGAGGGCAGACACTTATATGTGACAAAGGAAGGTGGCAGGATGTAAAACATGTAAAGCATGCCGCTTGTAATTAGTTGTTTCTTAATCTAGCGTTGTAAACAGATACGTGCTCAGGAAGAGGAACAGAAGCTACTTGGTATTTATATCCATGTATTAAAATCTGTCTGAACATTAGAACATTATCACTGAGATTCAGTTTATATTTCATCAAAAATGGTTGCTCAAATTAAATGCTAAGTATGAACTCTTTCATGTTATCAAACCATCATTAATCGGGATATGTTAGGTACACTCGTAGTTGTGGTGTGACAGACAAAAGACACAATCCACAACACTTGCAAACATTCATAAGACAACCCCTTTGCAGGTTTTAATACTAAAAACAAACAAAAGAAAGACAGGACACTAATAGATACAGCTAAGGACACACAATAAAAATACATGCATATTAGATATATCCACCGTTAAATATTACATTAGAAACTTGTTCCATGGAAACAGGTCACATTCACAGACACACAAGTAGGCCACACAGTGAGCTTTCCCATCAAACTGTAAAGTTGCATGTGTGTGTGAATTAAGGCAGTATAGCTGATTGTATTTCCTCTGCAGCAGCTGATACTGCAGCTGCTGTGACTGCCTGCACCTGTCACTGTACGTCAAGCCTCACACACACATGCACACATGCACACGCACACACGCACATGCACACACTTTGACTTGAATGCAGACAGACAGGTCGAGTCTTCATGAATAACTTGGATGACTGAATAAGCACAAAAAGCCTCTGTCCCATGGGCTTAGTTAAAAAGGTTAAAGTTGCAGCGTGACGGGAATCACATTTCTGTTGACAAAGAGCCTTTTGATTCGATTATATTATAGATTTTTTTTGCCCAAAACTGACAAAGTTATGGTTATTTCTAATAGGCCTTATGAAAATGAGATTAAATGAGATTAGGTTTTCGGATGAACGCTCTGCTTGGTCGACTGCATGCTTGCGGTCACACTGTTTTTCTTTAGCCCATTTGGCCACTTGACAAATCACAATGTGCAATAAAAAAATGTGCAATGCAGTAGTTGCCACTGTTTAAAGGAACCATTAGATTTGTACCCAGTCTAACAAACTGTGATTTCCTAATAATTTGGAACAGAAGAAAATAATAATGTAATTTCATTTACATCAAATCATAAAGTCAGCGGCTCGTTTGGCCCAAATAACCTCAATTCACCGGGGCTGTTTGTTTGAAAGCAAGCTATGATACATCAAGGTCATGTTAACCTTCTCTCTCTCTCTCTCTCTCTCTCTCTCTCTCTCTCTCTCTCTCTCTCTCTCTCTCTCTTTCTCTCTTTCTGGAGGCCTGCCTCTTGAGATCACAGCTGAGCAACATATTAAAACAATACAATATCAAAACTTCATTCTCCCAAAAATATCGAAAAGCTTATGAATAAATATGTGCAGAGATGAGGTGACATTGATGTGAGTCTGATGGAGGTAGAACATAGAATCCACTCCTTTGGTTAAAAGCTAAACACCTGACAACCTTTAGTTTGTCTCAGTAATTCAAGACAAATATACAGCTACATATATTTTTGGGAGTGGAGACTCATGTTTCAGTGCTGCTTAAACTCCACATAACAACTAAACATGATACAACATTAAAACAACTTTTTTATATAAAAAAATAAAATAAAATTCAAACAGTTAGTTAATCCAAGTCTCATACACATGACAGTTAATTATAAATATTCAATGGCATGTTTGAAGCTCACAAAAACACAACACATACAGACAGACACACAAATGTACAGATCATATTTACTTTAAACACTTATGACACTTATTGACCCTCAATAACTTGTTCAGGAGTACTTTTACACACACGCATGCACGCACGCACACACACGCACACACACACACACACACACACACACACACACACACACACACACACACACACACACACACACACACACACACACACACACATTGAATAATTATATACATATAAAAGCAGGGTTGGGGAGATTATGTTCACAATGGAATTTGTCCACTTGTAGTATAATGTATTGTGTGTGTATGTATAATGTAATCTGATTGTGGGTGGTCTTTATAGATAAACAGTGTGCGGGCTACTTTATCATCATCACTTTGAATTTGAAAAATAAAGATATCAAAACTAATCCAAACACACTTTTCATTTCTGAGTAGTATGACACGTCAGGATTAAGAATATGTGTTATGTTTTTGACAATGTTAAAAAAACATATCTCACTGCATGCAAGTAATCTCCCCAGTAATCTTCTGTCTGAAAGATAATAATATATTGAGATAAAATATGATCGATAAAAGCAACTTGTGGCTAGATGCTGATTGTTTGGAGCAATCGGAAGCGGAAGGAAAATGTTCCAGCTAATTTGTGATGGAAGAAAGTGGAAGTTATGATAGTCACAAATTTCAGATGTTTGTCTGATACACCGCAATACACTAGTACATTATCTTGGACCAGCTGTGTTGTTTATCAGGCAGGAATGACAAACACAAATCTAAGGAGGTTAATATAACGGAGCCTCAAATGAGACCCTCTATTTCAAATAAGACTTTTTAGCAACAGGGCAAACAAAATGCATTTTCCAATCTCTGCTTCATAGGATTTGGCAGTTTGAGCCAATTTCTTCAGGTTATCAACGCTGCAAATGTGGTGAGTGTGTGTAGAAAATGATCAGTCAGGGACTTGTATGAATTCATAATGATTAAAGCACAAAACACTGCTACAACAACTATAGTACCCACAGTAGATGTTGCTCAATACAATCTGAATCATTTTCCATTGTTGGTAAGCAGTCATTCACATGTAACAGTAGAATTGCCCTGAAATATTTGACTCCTATATTTGTCCTGTAATTCAGAGATGAGCAATAATTGACTGTCAATTAAAACATCACCTTTCTGTAAACTGGGGGTGAACAAAATAATAGAGACATCTTCCAATAATAGCCCCATTGTACCAATGTGGTGAAGCTCGCAATGTTTAGTTTCACTTTGCTAATGCAGTTATCATTATTTTTTAGGGTGTACTTTTTGTATACTTTTGCATTATGTACAGCCTTATTGTACCTCAATAAGTTGTGTTATGATGCCTAAAGAGGGACAGTGATGTGAAAACCAACATGTTGAGCTCCATTACATTGATGGTCACAGCATGACGTTGCACACACAGTGTAAAGTCTAATGTCCTAATTGGTCAAGCAATAGAAGCCAGATCTTCCTCACAGCTCCCATTAGCAGAGCTGTTAGCCTGCCAGTTTGTCAGGGAACCAGGAGCTACTTCTAAAACCTGCTCATGGCAAGAAGCCGGATGAGCCAGAGTCAGTGAGCTGTCCTGTATAGAGCTCTCCAAACTGCCCTTCCACCCTGACCTCTGCAGACTGTCCAGCCCCCTGACACCATTCAAGTCTGAGTTCCCATTGGTCCTACCTGGGGGCTTGGCGTAACAATCTCTGTCCCTGCACCATCCCCTCCTCCCTCCCCCGCTCCCCCATTTGCTCCTTAAACAGAGTACCTCCTGGAAAGCGTGCCTGAAGTCGGGGCTGCGGCAGTAGATGAGTGGGTTGAAGGCTGAATTGGAGTATCCCAGCCAGTTGAGGAGTCTGAAGAGCAGCTTGATATCACCCAACTTGAGGAAGGACACAAGGATGTTTAGGATAAAGAAGGGTAGCCAACACAATGTGAAGGTTCCCATGATGATCCCCAGAGTTTTCACAGCCTTGTGCTCTTTCAGACATAACTTAAGACGCTTTGCAGCAGAGTGTCTTCCTTCCCCTTTTTCTGTCCTTGCTCTGTTCTCGCCAGACTTTTCCACCTTAACATTGTCTATTCCTCCGGTTTTCTGCATGTTTATTCTGTCCTCTCCTGCTTCTCCTCCGACCTCAGTTCCAGACAGATTATTCATTGCCGGACTATCATCGGGATAAGTCAGCTGTGCAGTGTAATGCAAGTTATAGAAGTGCCTCTCCCTCCCCCTGATCTTCTCCAGCTGTTTCTGAGCCTCCTGGAAGACACGCGTGTACAGGACAATCATCACCACCAGCGGAAGGTAGAAGGACACGATTGAGGAGGACACCGCATACGCTGCATTGGTGTTGAAATCACAACAGTACTCATCGGCCAAGCACTTGCGCGCTTCGTCATCTTCTGACACCCACCAATTCAGATGGATGGGCAGGAAGGAGATGAGGGAGGCCACTGCCCAAACCCCGAGGACCACTGCAAAGGCCCGACCCCTGGTCAGCGGAAGGAGACAAGAGAGGGAATATATTGTAGAATAGGGCAAACGTGTGAGTGAAAACAGACAGGTGAGATATTTTGAATTAACAAAATGTTGGCTGTCCAAAAGTGTAATAAAGGTGCTGACTGTAAAAGCAACATGATAGGCTAAATTTGTTAACTAACACACTATCCCGTATGGCCACATCCTACATGTAATTGTATTAAATTGCACGTTTGTATGGTATCTTACAAAAAAGTGCAAATTGTTTGTGAGTTTTACTACAAACGTGTCATTTTCCACTCGTTACATGCTGCAGTCTTTTCAAAATAAACTTCCTTCTTCACAGAAAACAACTTCATTAATTTGAGGGGACAAAACTGGTTAAGTTTAGTAAAAGATCGTGTTTCTGTTCATAAAAGAATGACAGAAGTGGGAAGTTACTTGACTTCTCATTTGGCACGGGGCACAAACAGAGGTCTCCTGGGTGAAAGACCTTTGTTTGTTTGACCCCTCCCACTCGCTCTGTCAGGATTTCTGCAGTCTTTATACTTCCTTGTTCATTATTAAGTGAATTACACATGCATTGATGGGTCATTTGTGGGATATCTACGAAATAATTACAGCTAATTCATGTTTAGGTATTGTGACAAAAGCTGTACGAGAACAGCCTGAGAGAGAGAGGGGTGAAGCATTTTTCATTTTGAATAAAAGCTTCTCAAATTAGACAATTGTTGTACTTAAACCCCCACACAGCAAAAAGTAAATTGTCTTGGTCATACCTGGTGAGTAGGGTCGGGTAGCGAAGCGGCGAGGTGATGGCGAGGTAGCGGTCCACAGCAATCACACACAGGGTTTCGATGCTGGCCGTCACAAACAGCACGTCAGTTGCTGTCCAGAACTCACACATAAAGTTTCCAAACTGCCAGGTTCCCAGCAGGATGTAGCTGGAGCCAAAGGGGACCACAACCAAACCCATGATGAGGTCGGCAACAGCCAGCGAGGCAATGAAGAAGTTGGTGACTGTCTGGAGCCGCTGGAACCGCAGGATAGCGGTTATCACCAGCACGTTACCTGGACAGAATAAAACTCATTCAGAGTCATTTTCAAAGTATTTTAGTCTTCAAACTCCAATCAATTCATCCAACAAACCATCAACTAACTGAAATAATGAAATGCTCTGTAACTTACCAAACACTATGGCCAGAACAAGAATACCCATTGCAACACCCAGCAGCACCAGCTCTGCATCGCTGTACTCGGATACCAGGGAGGTGTTGCTGTTCTGTGATTGGTTAGCACTCCCATGTTCCATGATCTACAGTCAGAACACACAGCTTTGTTCATCGTGGATTAAGACAGCGCAAGTGTTGTAGGTTCCAGCTCAGGTTTCAAGTCTTTCTTTTTACTGGTTGCTTTTCAAAGAAAGTGTGTGGTTTTATATGGATCAAAACAGAGTAACACTATTTTAATATCAAGAGATAATTCTTTCAGATGAAGAACTTGCCAGATTGCATCCAAATTGGAAAAGTATTTTCAGATGAAAGAACCCAATTAGTTCAAGTCCTATGCCATGACCAATGAGCTATCCTGACTTGAAGGCCAATGCTTCAACTAGCTACACAGGGTGGGTCTTGCCAAGAAATGCAGTGGGATTCATATACACACGGGAGAGAGAGAGAGACAGAGAGAGAGAGAGAGAGAGGAGGGATGACATGCAGAGAGGTTCCTGTTTACATTGGACTTCAAGGCTCTGACCTAATCCCTCCCTAGCATATGTCGCACTGGTATTTGCAAAAGAGCAGATGCAGCAACACTGGCAGAGAAAGACCAGGCAGTGCATGAACTGTCTTATTGCACCTTTTGGCTCTGGGTGAGTTTGATTTACAGTATGTTGCAGTGAGAAGATTACATATATACAATATGTTATGTGGTATGCTGCAGCACAAAGTAACTTGCCTGCCTAAATTGGATCACAATACATATTTTTCTCATAATTATAGGGTAGGTTAGCTGTGCATGAAGGTCTCGTTTACACCAAAGTCCCAGTTTAGAGCAGACACCAGGTGGTCCCAGTGTACCACTCTGACCGTTCAGTAGCTGCTTGTTATCTAAGCTGCATTCTATCTGTTTAGGTGGCTGTGTATTTATTTTCATGTTGCTCTTATACAAGGGTTTATGTTTTGTAATGCTCTGACTAGTTCCCCAGGTTTTTTGGTACACTGGTTATTCCGTGTGCATTTTCACCTGGATTTAAATGTGCGTTGGCTTTAATCCAAAACAATCCAAAAACACATGTTGATGCCAGCTGTGAAGGTTAAGTCACAATAGTTCACCCAGTTGTTCATGGTTAATGAGCAAAGTGTTGAGATTTGGGATTTTTTTCAAAAAGCCAGGATGGACCATGACAGGAATATTTCTTATTACGAAGTGGAATAAATTGCTGCTGCTTTTCTTGTCATCCTTCCTTTAAATGTCTCAACATATTTTCCTATAACATAGAGGTGCCAGAGTGTGGCGCAAGTGATGGATCTGTTAGAAAGTTGAGTGCAAACTCATTTTAAAAATCAATCTTTCATTACTGATGCTTTGAAGGCTGTTTCATTTGTAATGAATAAAGCACGGCCCGCTCTGTCCCTGACAGATGATAATGCACCGCACTCAATCCAATACTAGGTTATTTATAACCAAAGGAACAACTTTTTTATTCATGTTTGTAAAATGTTAACTGCATGTGTTGCTTTCTTCATGAAACTTGAAGATTATCCTGCCACCTTTTATACTGATGACCCTTGATGGTGCTTGTGACCGTTCACATTGAACAGATCAATAATCTAAGCGGCTGGAACACATATTCAAGCTTGCAAAAGCGGCTCTGGTCACTCTGCTCTACCGCCTGCCTTCGCTGTTTGATCAGCTACACACACACGCACACACACACAGACACACACACACACACACACACACAGACACACACACACACACACACACACACACACACACACACACACACACACACACACACACACACACACACACACACACACACACACACACACACACACACACACAGGAACTCTCTGAGTCATATGATCAAACAAAGCAAAAGCAAAAGATTTACTGACATAAATATCCCAATATTTAGGCAGCGATAGCTTGGTAGTGGTGATTGTCTGAGCACTGAAACACACCAAAATGCACACAATAGTACACAAACACAACAAGCACAAACCCCAAAAATGCACAAACAGAACAACCAGCTTTTAAAGTAAGATTAACTGATGACAGAGATGTCTTTGTACACTTTGAGAAAAGCACACATGCTCTAACAACTGAGCCACAAAACCTGTTGCTGTCCTGATCAAATAAACCATATAAAAGATGAAAGCTAGTTTAACTAAAGAAACTAAACATTTCAGCTAAATTAGATTTGGTCAGAGGTCTTATTTTTGTGGCGGGGGTTAGGGTTACTAATAATTGTGAAAATCTGCTCCTTTTACAGTGATAAAACTATATAAAATGTTTTAGTAACTCCAGAAAAACTTGTTGATTTTTATTTTTTTATGTCATTGAGCTGACCCCTCACCAGTGGGATAATTTGATAATTCTGGAACGTCTGAAACAGTAAAAACTAAAATAGCCGTGGTGTCATCACGAGTAGATGTTTTAATAAACATATGCATGCATCTATGTACAAACACCAGACTTGACATTCCAGTTAGTTTCCCTACCTCCAGGCTCCGTCCTGCGCTTTACAATCCAATGATTTGATCATCCAAATGCCTTTAAATCCACAACACAAAGTCTCATCATAATGTGTTTGTCAGGAGCTTCTGGTCTCTCTTTCTCTTCTGCTGAGTTGTGAGTGTCTGGTTTTGTATGTGACACACATACACACACACCCCCGCTCTCGCTTTCCCATACATGTAAACACACTCTTTCAGCCCTCGACCACACTTGCCCTTTTGAAGCAGCTGAGCCCGTCACCCTTTTTTATAAGCAAGCCCCCATGACATCACAGCTAGACAGTAGCCTATCAGACGACGAGGAATCGCTTTTAGTGTATGCTGCACGTCTGCAGTGGACTCACAGCTCGACAGCACTCATTAGTTAGAAACACTAGTTTTTTAACCTTTAATTTATTCAGGGAAGGTGTTCTGAGGTCTTTTTCAGCACCACCCTACTTTATATTCACACATTAGAGCTGCAGTACAAAACCACAGCCTTCAGTTTTGGGCTGCTGGGTGGTTGTACTGCTGCAGTTGAGCAGTTTAAAACACAATAACAACCTTCAACCTGAGTGCTTTATATACTACAGTGTATTCTCATATGCTTCATTATATCTTATTATTGCATTAAAAAGACACTGTTGCAAGGTGCAGTTGCAGTTGAGCCAACTAAAACAACTTTGGGTTGGGTTGAGGTTGTCGTTGGGGTAAATTGAGACAATATAGAAACGTACTAAACACAATACTTCCTATCGCATGTTGAATCGAGGTTAGAGGACACCGCAAGAAACAGGACGTTCAGTAACATGACTTCTGCTCAGCTCAGGCAGCTGAACATCTACTTGCCAACCTACTTGCAGCTAAAGCTTAAATGGAATTTAACTGACTGTACTGAATCATGCTTCACAGTGTTTCTGTATTATTATGTTTGATCATTTATTTAAACAAAAATGTTGAGTATCTGAGTTATATGTTGAATTGAGCTAAAGCTTTTCATGTGTTATTGAACACACAGCTGATGATAAAACTGCAGCAATTTAACGGCAGCCAACCATCTCATCACAATGCGTTCATCCTGGCTGCATGCCGGATCAATACTCATCTATATTGATAACGTTAAGCATGTTCGTTTGAGTTCAGCGCAAGTTCACAAGTGAGAACGAGCACAACTTTATATGTGAACTGATGTTAGAGGAGATAAGTCATCGTATAATTCCACAGGATACCATCTGTCATCTATGTGATGCATCATCTTTTTTTTCCACTTTGTCAAACGTCCGGCTGAATTGCTTCAGTGAGTCTTCATTTTAAGAAAGAAAGCACACTTAGATGATGTCCTGCGCGTTTTGTTGTTGATAATGTCACCTCGGTCACACTTTGTGCTTTGCGGTAAACGCTTTAACCACAGTCAGAGCTTCTATATTTCGCTCAACATGTATTTGCTTTTCATGATGCATTTTTTTGCAGCAAGTTTGTAAAGAAGCCCAGCGCACCATCCATGTGGCCAAAATGACTGATTAGAGACAACGCTCTGTGTGACCAATTGAACGCCGTGATTCATCTTCAAAAAAGTCACTCAGCTTGTGCAAGTGCAAGCTGCAAGTGCAAGCTGCCATCATCCTGCTGAGCAAGGAAGCAGTTTATTCACATGGCTTCATGTTCGCATGAGGAAACCACATGAAGACAGAAAGTGGTGGCATGACTGGTGAGATATTATCATCAAAATGACTTCCGCATCTTGATCCAACCTCTCATTGTAACAATTTGCTGCAAAGACAAATAGGGAAATTCCAGACAGTAATGCACTGTTCTTCACATATACAGTTAAATACAGTTGAATATACCAAATGTTGACGTCCTCGAAGAAAATTTAAATCAACAGCAAGCTACGTTCCCATCTTACAGTAAACAAAAGTTTTTTTTCTCGCCCATAACTCATCTGAGTTAAATCACGCGGCCTCGACTCTCGCTAACTTATTTAGCACACAGTCAACTTAAAGAAAAAGAAAAAACAAGCGTTAAATATCTCGTATGCTGCGGTCATATTGAAGATAGGAGGTGGAATAAGAGGAAGAGAAAAAGGAAGAGTTGGAGAAGACAATTTTCACCCGACTCTGAGCCTGCACACCGCGGTTCACTTCACAAGGTTATTTGGATGTTATCAAAGTTAGTGTTTCCTTGTGTGTTGAGTTCATATTATATTGACAGATTGTTTTTTTTTATACCGTTTCTTGGTATTCACTGCACGTTGCTGTCATGTAATCAAACCCTTTCAGACAACTTTAGCTAATAGCGAAGTCTCCTTGAGCTACTGAGAGGATACAATGTGATATTGTTATCTTACTATCTGACCATGTTACCAGCATGTCGAGTAATTGGATTTTCCTAACCTCGGGATTGCATTTCTCAGCAACAAACTGAGTAAAATCAGCTGACGATAGCTTCGTCATTTGCATTCAACATAAGGGCTCTGTTAACTTAGGTTATATCATTTGCTACAGTATGTTCATTTAATTTAGATTTAATGAATCCGACATACGGTATGATCCCATATTGTGTACATAGGTTAAGGGCCTAATAATAATAATAATAATACATTTTATTTATATAATGCTTTTCCAAATACTCAAAGACACTTTTAAACGAGCTATACATAAAAACATAGAACACACAATCACACATTCAAAGCAGTTCTGAAGAGGTGGGTTTTGATTTGAGATTTTAATAAAGAAAGCTCAGAGCAGTCTCGGATGAGAGTTTGGGGAGAGAGTTCCAGAGGGAGGGGCCCGCTATGGAGAAGACTCTGTCTCCGGCTGTACTTTAACAATTGTAGAAGATTAGTTCAAGTAAAACAGTTTGTCGGATGTGTCGTGTTGCTTTTCTGCCCCCAGTGAGGGAAAACTTGCTTATTAACAAGCTGAAGCCAATAAGAGCTGCTGATGGCTCACTTAGATAAACAGAACTGATGTAAGATTTGTTTTGTTTACACACACTTTCATTTTTATATTTTGTTGCCATTGTCCATGTTCTACAGATGTCTGCTACTGCACTCCACGTTGAGCGCGCTGTGCCCCTCTCAGCCAGTCCATGACTGATACTGCATGGAGTTAATACCATTAGCCAGTTTCTTTTCTCAAGAAAGATCAAATTCTGTCTCAAAATGAGATTATTCTCTCATGTTTAGTAGACACAGAGGTCATTATAACGAGAAAACATTTTTGATTTTGTATGTATTGAATCCAATTTGATTAAGTACAAATAATCTTAATTTACCACACCTAATATCTCTGTTATTACAATTGTTAGGCGCTTCATTGGTCCCTGCCCTGAGAGGGGCACAAAAGCCAGGCAAGGGAAGGTGGCGTCCAAGAAGTGAATCCCCATGTTGTCCTGGACTTTGAGTGGGGCGTTAAGAAGGCAACGTCACATCTCCACTCCTCGTACAGGAGGAAGCAAGAGGAATACACTGCAACCAGATGGTCCTGTCCATTTTTAGCTAACAAGTCTCAAAATTGTGTCAATTCAGTATATTTCAATAATTGTCTCAATTGGGTTGTATCCAAATTGTTGAGAACCTGTTTGACATGATCCATTGTTCTGTTCTGATTGTATTTTACACAAATGTCATAACTTCAAACGCTGAATATGTTTGATGCAGTGGCTTTAATAATGTAATTGTGTAGGGCCATCTCTTATTATATTTCAAGATAAAAGCTTCACACTTTCTCTGAAGCCCATGTCTATAATGCATTGTAAACAAACTTATAATGCATTATAATCTTATTGCACTGTATAATTATTGTTATAAGCACTCGTAAATATTCACAATGCTTTATAACAATAGCAATCACAAGACATTCAAATCTTGTAATAATGAGTCAAGTATCATAATACTTTTCAATTGCAAGGACCATATTTGTAATACATTATCATCTTTTTTATAATTAATTATAGTCACTGTCACAAAGTATTATAATGTGATTAGAATACACTCTAATTCGTACATTGTTTGCTTTAAGTAAAGGGAAAAATATGTTTTGAACATGTTGTCTGTTCTTACATAGATTTAATTATATTTATTCACTTTACTTAAAAAAAACTATTATTATTTAGATATTTTACAATTTATGTCATTAAAAATTGCTTTATAGTATGTTATGATTATTGTTATAAAGCAATGTAAATATTTATATAACTATACAGTACTTAAGCAGATTATTACGCAACCGAAGTATGTTTGTAATGCATTATAGACAGTAATTACCAGGTTATTAAAAATGGAAACTAAATTCAGTGTACATGCATTAGGGCACGCAGATTAAAAATGTAATCAGTATGAGGAATGTTGATTTTAATAATTGTATTTTGCAAAAATGCTATTACTTTAAAATGGTCAGTTACTAAATGTGTTTGAACCTGCTTTGGTTCAAACACATTAACACATTAACATATTATTACTATATTGGTAATATTGTCAGGCCATCTCTTGTCTGAGTTGTTTTACTGTAAAAAACACATTCTATAGTTATTTAATGCATTTCGCTGTATTAAATTAAAGGCAAGGAGATTACAGTAGGAACACTTAAATAACAGTGTAATGGTTTTTCGATGCAGCTCAGTACTGTAATGTTTACAGTATTAAACTGTTGTTGTAGATTACAGTAGGTACACTGTATAATTACAGTTGAATGCTGGAAGTTGTAGCTGCCAGTAGTATCCTGTAATTTAACAGGGGCATTTGTTACATTATACTTTCATCTTGGTATGGGTCAGTGTGGCCATATCCTCCTGTCTATCTAGTGCCAACACAATCCTCTTCCTTCCTTTTCCTGTCCTTGCCCTAAACCTTCCTCTTTCTCCCTCCACATCCTCCACTCCCTGTCACACCTTAACTCCTTATATCCATCCCTTTATATCATAGCTCTGCGCCTGATACAGAACCCATTCGGGTCTATAATCTGATGTCTCAAAGCCGATACTTGTCAGCTGTTCTACCTGCTCTCACCTCAACTGACCTCAACTCTCCACCATCCAAACTCATGACTTTGTATGTAGAAACTTTTACAGAGTTGTGACATACGTTGGCATCTTTAATTCTGCTAATTTTGAAACACAGATTCCATTTGTATTTTGATCAGTATAATGGGCGTACATCATCAAGTTACAAAATGCTTACACTGCAAAACAGCCCGACACAATATCACTTCTCGCAATAGAACATATGCTAATAGAATTAAATCATGTTAGAATTCATATTTTAATTTTTTTAATCTATTGTCATGTTACTGAACTGACTTTGAATAAAAACAAATGATAACAACTTTATTTATGAACAAGAAAACATTGTCCCTGACATTAGGAGCAATATTTTTACACTTAAATGACTTCATACAAACTCAAGAGTTTAATTCGAAGGGATCAAAAGTCACCCTCCAACATTCCTCACAGGCAAGTCTTTGATTATCAGTCATGGAAAATTAACAGCGGTAACAGTGAAAGGAAACAAATTGAGATGTAGAGATTGTGTGAATCTGTCTCACGGTCCTTTTCATGAGATTCCTCTTCTAATCTTCTCTGTTCCACTGAATCCAATATCCAGTGAAGCTAAAAAGCTTTAAAACTTCTTCATAAAAACCAAGCTGCCTGCCTCTGTATTGAGTGGCTTCTTCAAGTGGTGGGACCGATCTATAACGCAGCTACGTATGTGAATCATGTGGCTGAAATGTACTAATGCCACATGATAAGATGCATTCTTCAGCTGTAGTATTACAGCACACATTTATTCATGCTATCGTTGCCAGGACATGTTACAGAGCAGAACCAATTATCTGTAAAACCGCATTGGCTTTTATCTTACACAATTTGACTGACAACATTTCATGCACACTGCAACAACAAAGACATTGGAAACAGAAAGAATCACCAGCAATTATTTCTTTCATTTGCAGTGAGTGAACGTCCATAAGAAAAACTGAAACATTCCCCGCCTCATCTGGGTTCTTGGTATTACCTATTTGTTCTGCTAAAAGAGGCCCAGTCTGGACAGTATATCCTGTATGTGCATCTGGACCAAATAGACCACACTTTACTTTTAGGGCGGCTGTAGCTCAGGGGGATGAGTGGTCGTCCCGCAACCACAAGGTAGCCGGTTCAATCCCCAGTCCCCCCATAGCTCACATGTCAAAGTGTCCCTGAGCAAGACACCTAACCCTCAACTGCTCCCCGGGCGCCTCACAGGGCTGCCCACTGCTCTCTATCCAGGGATGGGTCAAATGCAGAGAAGAATTTCCCCAAGGGGATTAATAAAAGTGCATGTTTGTGTTTTTTCTTTTTTTTTACTGTTTCCTGCTGCTGTAATAACCTACACCAAGTAGTCTGGATTTTAGGCCCATATCTTTCCTGCACCAATATCCGACAACGGCTGCATGGACTACAGTGTCCTGGGAAAATACCATGAGCAATATAACATCGGAAAAAAGAAAGTCGATAATAATCAAATTAAGATTTGTGCAATATTCCAAGTTTTGTTGTAAAATTGACTGGCATCAGAGTTTCATTGTGTTTTTCTTTCACATACGCTCTACCACATTTTTCAGAATATGCAGGACAGACGCCAAAAAGGTAGCTGAAGAAAAGTCTGAATACTGAATATAAACTATGAGGTTGTACTGTGACGTACTGTGTGATGTACTATAGAGGAGCTGCCTTCAGCCATTCATCAGGCTTTGCTTCACTCTGTAGCACATAAAAGGGAATATGAATGGAATGGTTCTGAAGTAAATCCAAACACAACATACCTCATACAATATATATATATATATATTGTTCACTATCTCCTGCTCAGCCTCACTCCTCCTATAGCATGTTTATGTATACAGCCCCACATCTGCCTGGTTGAGAAAACTGTTTTGACAGATGTGATGATTGGAAGAGTCAAACAAGGGGGCAAAAAACATTCACCATAGCAATAAAATTGGACGATGACCCTTCTCTGGATCACAGTTGTTTTCAGTTGTTATGTCCGCCAGTAGACTCGGTCGTGTGTGAGCATACGTGAGTGAGTGTGCACCTCCGTGTCTGTCCACGGCTACTCTCGCGTTCTGCTGCGGCAAACTGTGAATTATCTTCCAGTGGCCAGTTATGGCCGGATGCTCAAAGACCTTGAGCATCTGGCCAATTTGGTTACTCAAAACACATTTTATTGCCTGTTTCATACTGCCATTGACGGCCTGCTGACTCCTCACTCTCCGGGGGGCGGTTAAGAGTATAGTACACAGCTGGGATAACAGTGATAACACAGCTGAGTGCATCTACGACCCCCAGAGACACAGTGAGGGGTGGGAGGTACACTTTTATTGTTTTGGACAGTGTGTTTGGTTAACAGTGAGTTTCACTTTGTTTTTGACAAGATGAAATGTCTTTTACAACACCCATTAGTGTATAGACGGGGGTTTAGCCAATTGTGGGTCGTATTCAATCACAGCGCAGTGGTCATTGCTAACACACCTGAAGTCTGCACTCTACTGAGTACACATTTCTACACACGTGTTTCTTTCATAAATATAAAATGACATACACAAAAATATAAACGTGTTTACGTTCCTGTTGTTAAAATGAGACCTGGCTATTTCCTGAGTGATACATGTTTGTATCTCACTGACTGAACACTTGACACACTTGTGACGCAACATATGGCGTCACACCGGCCGACTTGGCTGCCTGTGTGCATCCATGTGTGTACGCATATTCATGTGTGCAAACGTGTGTGTGCATATTTGCAGGCTGTGACCAATGTGTCTGTGTAACTCCTGTAGTGTGTGTGTGTGTGTGTGTGTGTGTGTGTGTGTGTGTGTGTGTGTGTGTGTGTGTGTGGGTGTGTGTGTGTGTGTGTGTGTGTTGATAGGTCAGGAGAGGTGAAATGAAAGCCCAACCTCTCCCAGATCATGGATGAAGCACATGAGCAGAAAGATACACACTCTTTCTGCCAGTCAGCACCTTTCCTTTCCTTCCCCGCTCTCTCTGTCATCATCGTCACTCCCACTCTTCCTGTCTTTCCATCAGTGACCCTCTCTCCTTTTCTCTCCTCCCTCATCGCTCTCTCCTCTTTGAGCCCGTCTCTCTTATCTTTCCTAACTCCCCCTCCACCGCCTCTCTCATCACTGCATCTCTGCTTCCTTTCTTTGGTTGTTTCCCCTTTGGGTAGCTCCTATACTCTGCTGCTCATCTTTCATCTCTACTTATTTTCCTAGTTCACCTGGCGCTTTTACCCACTTTCCTTTCCCCCACTTGTGTCATTTGTCATCCCCTTTAAAACACTATTTCCAAACATTTCTCAACAGTTTTCACCTCTTCAATATCAGCAGATGCATCAAGCGTTCTTGAATTACATCAATAAGCATCTCAACAGCTTTGGATGTGGATCTTTTACACAGAGAAAACATGTATTCTGTATTTATTCTTACTAGAAACCTAGAGTCAGATTCAACATCGTTTTTTAACCATCCTGTTATGTTCGTTTCTTACAGAAATTATGTTCCGGGTCAATTTGACCTGGTGTGTGTTGAATCATCCAAAAGTTGTCAGAAACCAAATATCCTAATGAATATATTTGTTACCTCATCACCAACACCATTACTAACAATTCAATCAGTTTTGAGTGGAATGGAGTTATTCACCCCTCCATAGATCATAGTTCAATTAGGCTAACTCATTCGTTTTAATGAAAAATACATGTTCAAACAATTGTTTAGGTGCATTGGAAAAACCTAGATATAAATTGCATTAGTCTACCATAACATGTATTTTTTCAAAACTTTTATTTGCATTTTTTTTTTTTTTTTTCATGGGCTGATGTAGATAAATAGAGATGAGACACCTCTGCTGTTCAGGGTCATATTGACCCGCTCACGCAAAATCAAGCCAAATGAGTCATAAGGATTTATATTGAAAGTAAACTTTATTTATGTTTAAGAAATCTAAATTGACCTCAAGATGGTCTTCATCTTCAGACACTTACTCCTCTATTTCACTGTAGTGATCAAGGATGTGCTCCGCTCTGGGCCGTCATCCTTTTGTTTCTGTTGCTCATGTTGCCCAACAGTAAGCTGCTGAGTTGTATCTGCAGACTGTAAAGTTGGTAGAACGTTGTATGTTTCACCTCCCCTGCTAAGTGTGGGCGGAGTTTTCCCGCGGGAAAATTTTTTTTTCCCATCAAAATAGTGTCTGTATTTCTCGCACAGGTGCGGTAGTTAGAAAGAGAGTGTGCATGCGTCTGAGATTGGGATGAAATGTGTGTGTGTCACTCTCAGTCAGTGTCTCAGTCAGTCTATTAAAAATCCTATAGTACCATATTTATTAGGAGAGACATGAAAGAAACCCTTACTTTGATGTTCCCGGTGTATTTAGGGGGAAAGTGAGAAGATAAGCATTGTTTAGTCTGGAAGGTGTGGTTCACGTGGGGGGATGGGCACATCAAGCAGGACAGAGATGGTTCCCATAACAAACACCTGCTTTTTTGTTTGAAGTTTGAAATGTGTACAACTTTATATATGGGGCTGTGAACAGGTGTGTGTGTGTGTGTGTGTGTGTGTGTGTGTGTGTGTGTGTGTGTGTGTGTGTGTGTGTGTGTGTGTGTGTGTGTGTGTGTGTGTGTGTGAGAGAGAGAGAGAAATGTGATGAAACCTGGTAGGAGGGAGTAAGAAAGACTGTCTCTCACATTTTCAAAGAAAGAAATGGTCTAAACTTGACCCTTCTGACCCCTTATAGCCTCCACTTTCACTGCCTCCACTTGCAGCCAAGGGGTCACTGATCCGAACATCATCTCTGTAATATAAACCTGCAGGGGGAAGGGGTTACAAATACATGATTTAAAAAATAAAATAAAATTAATTACACCAATTAAGGCAAGCAGAAGAAGTTTCATACAGAAAAAGTACTTTAAAATAGTTTTCCTAGATGTTCAAACTTTGAAACGGGTCAATTTGACCCGGCACATAACAGGAGGGTTAAAGATAGTTTCACCTCAAGTGTAAGCATACAATTCTTCTCAGTCAAAGGATCATTTGAATTAATAGGACAATCAGAAAATAGTGAAAAATAGCAATCACAGTTTGCTAAAAGAGGCCCAGTCTGTGCAGTATATCCTGTATGTGCATCTGGACCAAATAGACCAAACTGCACTTTTTCCTGCTGCTATAATAACCTACACAGAGGCAAATCATTTGACTTGATTTAAACAATAAATCAATACTTGATTTAATTTTGTCTGACGATTTAATGAATCAAACAAGTAGGCCAATCTTCTTTTGTTCTTCTTCCTTTTTTATGTTTCTTTGATGTTACCTATTTGAGTTTGTCCCTTTATGGTCAAACTTGGGTCAGATATAGTATTTCCATTCATAGGTTACGTTACTGTATAGCTTTAGTGCTGGAACAATCCAAGATGTAATTTAACTGTTACTTTAAACTCAACTGATAGTACCTTACAAACACAGTCACACAAGAACCATTTAAGCTTCAGTTCAGTCAGTTATGGTATTCTCCTAATTGTCTTTACAATGTGACTGGGATTTTGCCTTTCGAAAAACATGCTTAAAACAAAATATACTAACTGGAAAAAATGAACAGCCAACTCATTTGAGTGTCTTTTACTTAGTAGGCTTCCACACAGTATTTTGAGTTGTGAGAAATACCGCTCTCACATGTCCTGAGTTGATTTCTCTGTTTCGTATCTGATTCGTCTCTGTGACTTTGCAGATAAAGGATGAGTGTGATTCTCATAATGTTATCACGGTCAACAAAGACTGACTGAGATTATTTTGTGTCTTCCAATGTGAAAGATGACACGATTGGTTTAGTGGAATAACACACAACAACATGTGCTTTGGCTGAATGATGGTTGAGATAATCACCATCTGATATGATGACACACTAAGAGAAAGCCCTGAGGTGATTTTACCATGACGTTTTGTGAGAGAGAAGAAAATCCTGAACACATGCACTTTTGTGTTTTCATGCAATGCATTTTGGGACAAGGTGGGAGGCAAGGTATTCATAAACTGTCTATCTCAAGATAAGTTGTGTTTTATCTTTTATTTAGAGAAAGAACAAGAACATTGTGTGTTTTATCAGATATACTTTCATCTACAGTTATAAATCTTGTGTTTTTGGGAAGGGCAATGTGACCTTTGACCTTGAGATTCTGATTTATCAACAATAACGGTGACTCTTAAGGTTACAAAGTTACAAGGTTCATTTATTGCAATTGTGGAACAGGGATGGGCAACCAAATGCAGTTTGTTCCAGGACTGTTGACACTTAAACCAGGGAAAATAGGAGGAGAGTCTCCTCAATGTGACTGTATATACCGGTACAGTACATACTTGTGTCTCCATACTGTGATAAACTCACACTGGCAATATCCAGTCTTACGGCCTTTACATTTAGGGTTGTGATGAATAAACGACACAAAATTATAGTAAAACACTTTTTCTATAAGGCCGACTAGACTTTCACAGGCAGATGACCAACTACCTTCAGGTTTCTGGGATCCACAATCTCCCAGGGCCTGAAGTGGGCCTCCAACATCAACACCACCCGGAGAAAGGCCTATCAGACACAACCTACCTCAGGAGCTGCTGATCCAGTTCTACTCCGCCATCATCCAGTCTGTTTTCTGTTCTTCCATCACTGTGTGGTTTGGATCGGCCACCAAACAGGACAGAGACAGACTACAGCGGATAGTCAGGTCTGCAGAGAGAACTATTGGTTCCAGCCTGCCCTCCATCCTGGACTTGTACACCTCCAGAGTCAGGAAGTGGGCTGGAAAGATCACTGCAGACCCCTCACACCCTGGACACAAGCTGTTCCAACTCCTCCCCTCTGGTAGGCGCTACAGAGCTCTCTACGCCAAAACCACCAGACACAGGAACAGCTTCTTTCCCCTGGCAGCGGGCAATAGGTGATTGGTTGATTTGCGGTCTGACAGGTGAGAAAAATCGCTGATGTTGATTTTTCACTGTAGTATTCACGTTCGGTGTAAAAGTACTCATAGCAAAACAACAGGTCCAAAAATATATAATGGCGTGCAAATTAATCACGCACAAAAAAGGCCCCCAGTGTGTAAGGGCTTTTACTGCGAAGATAAACTGAAGTATTTACGAACCATCAGTCCCTCATGCTGTGAAACAAAAGACTTCTGAATCTTCTCTCATACATTTGGTCCTCAGGCTTTTATCAATAAATGTCTTCCAAATATGCAGCATCAGCCAAAACAAGGATGATCCCAAAATGAATCGATTGGGATTTCTACAGGTTTAAAGGTGCTTACACATGTTTAGCCATCAATATATTGAAGTTGCTCTAATTTATAATTGTATGATAACAATGGATAAAATGCCAAAGTGTAATGTGAAAGGAGTGGTTCTTATTGACAAACCACACAAAATGATCCACTGACTTTGCAGTTTTTCTCAGCTCTAAGGACTTTTTTGTGTTGTTTGGGTTTTTCTGGCCTAAAATGTTACTGTTTTTGGTTCAAGCTCACTGCTCTGATCCACGTTGTCTTTAAAAGGAGACAGATATTTTCCTCTCGATCTCACTGTAAAGGTATTTATTAATAGGCTGGTGTTGTGCCACATTTCCTATACAGCTTGTTACTTCCTGTCCAAGAGGATGTGACTACTTACGCCCCTCTCAGACACCACGCCATGAGGTTTAATCTTTTTTAATTCGTCTGTTTGCTCCTCCACCCACAGCTCTTACACTGTAATGTGCAAACACAACGATTTACCCGCTTGCACTGGAGCAGCAGCGCCCTCATCATGATAGTGCCATACTGTGTTGTGAAACTCTGCTAGTTTAATGCAACATCTTACCTGGTAGTGCACAATATGAAAATGTGAGCCAAGTGGAGGCCTCAAACGTGATATTACACTCGGCTATGAACATCTCAAAGTCAATGTGTAAATGATTTACTCATGTTGATAGTTTCAATAAATTCTCGACTCACATTGGTCTTTCTTTTTTCACCGAAACAGACGAAGAACAGAATGTGGTTGATGCTGCTCTTGTTCCTCAGTTCACATGTGTGCACATAAACCATGTTCACTCACCCCAACTTCCCCATCAGCTGCATCTGGTCCGACTACAATGCCACTTCAAAAGACATCTTCTGTATTTCCTCTTTTAGAACATAATACTGTGCAAAGGCTTTAGGAAATTAAATATCTAACCTAATCACAGAAAAGATGCCTGCCTGAGTATTTAAACCTCCAATGAGGACATATGTGATTTTAAACTTGTTTCATACCTCAGTTTTAATTGTTCATTAAATATATTTATTTTCTTTGCTCACATAAACACACACACACACACACACACACACACACACACACACACACACACACACACACACACACACACACACACACACACACACACACACACACACACACACACACACAGTTACGTTTAACACACAGTGCAGTTGCCAGACAATGTTCTTTTGAGGGAACACCCCATTGTGTCCCAAATGCGTTTTAATAGGCAGACTTGACAATGGGTCATTAATCACACCTACATGTCCCCACAGAAACACAAGCTGGATGTTATATTCTAGGTGACATTGTTTTTCTGACCCCCAGTTGACTTCCAATTGAAGTCATCAGCCAAGACCTGAACTCTGACTCTTGTTCTGAAAGCATGTATGGAGGCAGAAAGGCCACAGAAGAACTACTGGGATCTGACTAAAGGACTCAAACTCCTACCGAAACTGAGAAAAGCCACGACACACACACACACACACACACACACACACACACACACACACGCACACACACACACACACATTTTGCAGCCAATTTTCTCTTAAACGTCTGGTTTCTTGTGCAGGAGGCATTGGGAAGCATTTACCTGTTTTTGCAGGAAGCATCCTGCACATTGTTTTAATTTACAGGAACCTGAGCCAGGACAGACTGAGAGGTAACTGTGTACTGTTTTTGTGTTGGAGAGCCTTTGTATCTAAGAGAGAACATCAGTGTTCAAACTGGAATTGTGTTTTTAAACAAAAAGAAAACTTCTGACAAATAACTCAATACTTGGTTGTTTTAAAAATTGTGATATTGTTAAGACTGCATAATGGTTCTTATATGCAATTAATACAATTATAATTGTCTTCATGCATCACAGTGACTACTGAATTTAAATATTCCAAAAGATTACAATTTTCATTTCTAATGCCAGTGACACCACTACATTATCCAGAATGCATCTCAGGTATTTCGTTTTGTGTTCTATTTTTACATTTCAGTAACGTCACTCAATAAAATTCCTGCACATCCTTCAGCGACGTGGCTCAATGAATGTTGTCTTAACTTATGCTGCCACCCTTTGGTGTTTCTTAGTAGCTACAGATAATTGGCTCATTGTAGTCACTGTGGCTGCTAAACTGGTCTGTTCAGTCACTGTGAATATCCATCTATAAATCCGATACATTGATCCTATGTGGTATGTATGTGGTAAACATAGATTTAAATTGAACTACTAGTCGGTCAATATGAACAATATTTACAGTGTTCTTTCTTTACAGACATTATTGGAACAGCACAACATAAGTTACATTTAGGGTGGATTTTTCATAGATTCTCTTATGTTACAATATTATTATATGATCATTACAGTGACAATATATGAGATAAAAAATACCATGATTGAAGTGGCCCGCAGTCGCGCCAACATTAACTGACCATTGAGAGCCATTGACACACTTTCATATGACAGGAATATTACAGAAATACCACATAAGACCGACACAATACCAAATTACAAACACGTCTCAAATCCCAAGAGAGTCCCCAACACATGGAGCCTGTTACATTCCCCACGGGTGAAAGTGATAAAAAGTCTTAATCATGGTGTTATATGCCACAGTGGGCCTCAGCGCCTGTCCCATCCCTCCTTCGCGCCATTGGCTGGTGAGTCTGGAGACCTGCAGCCAATCACAGTCCACCCGGTTGTTATTAAAAAGGAGCTGCACGTGAACGCTTTTTTTTTGCTCCCTGCAGGCCTTTAGCTCTGTCCTCTGGTGTATATTATTGTCAGACTAATACCAATTTGTTGTCAATTTGTTAACCCATGTTCCCTAAAGAAAGAGTAGTAAAGAGCTGCCGTTTAATTGTCTTCTGTTCTTTGCGTGTTTATGGAGTCAGATTTGAGGTTAACTTTTCATTTGGGGGAGTTTATCGTGGTTTTATTTTTGGCCTTGTTATTTTGGCCAAGGTCTATATTTGTCAATTAACGCGTGAAATAACTCTCATGCCATTCCCCTGGACTGTGGGCTCCAAACAGGACTATATACGCATGTCTGCTGTACATTCAGACGGGGCAGGTGTGTTTTTTTGCTCGCAGTTTGGAGCTCAGACGCCGGGCGGCGCCGTCGCACCGCCCGGTGAAAGACGCGCTGACGGCCCCGAGTCTGTGGCAAACCCTCAGAAACTCACCACCCGGCATTTCAGCCTTCACACCGGAGCGCGCGGGCGTGCGGGAGCGCACTGGCTTTCAAGGAGGGATGGACGCCTCTGCGCCGGTCCAGAGGACAGCTGGGGTGTGTCGGGTGGGAGAGGCTGAGGCTGAAGACGCGAGGAGGAGGAGGAGGAAGGTGCAGTCAGTTTCGATTTAACTCCTCAACCGGCTGCCATTACGCAGGGCGGAGAGGTAGTCTGACCGCCTGGCTGTATAATCCTCTTGCCGGGAGGAGCAGGGAAAGCCCTCATCAGAGAGAGAGAGAGAGAGAGAGAGAGAGAGAGAGAGAGAGAGAGAGAGAGAGAGATTTAAGTCGGACAGGGGCACAGAGAGTTGACAGGAGTGCTTGGTCATATCTGGAGCTTGTCCTGCAGCTGGAAGCTTCATTTAACTGGCACATAGACTCTGAGGAGGACTATCATTCAAGCTGTTTGAATTCCACTTCACATCATGAGTGGACCGACAAATGGTAAGCTGCGTCTGTGTGTGTGTGTGTGTGTGTGTGTGTGTGTGTGTGTGTGTGCGCGTGTGCGTGTGCATGTGAGTATGATGGTGAGGCGCACATGTGTAGGCTGTGTGTGTGTGTGTGTGTTTCCATGTGAGTGTGTATGTATCTTTGCTTGTGCATAATCAATAACATAATGTCCTGGGAGTGTTTAACCTGAAGTAGACATAAACAGCCCTTCAACGAGGTTATTGATCACTGACTCGCTTATTGACACGGTATTTTCATCATGTTATCTGTCAGTGAAGGTTAGAGACAGAGGCTGATATTGTGTATTGATATCTGACAGCATTCATCAGTATTTGCATTATTGTGATGGTTTCAAGCGGTGTTGATTTCTGTGCTTCTGATAACAACCAAGGGTCACAGGACCCACTCAATTCATCTATCATTTTAGTAAATAAATGTGTAAAATTGTTCTCTTTCTTTGTGTGTGGGAGAGATCAGTATTCATCGCAATCAATAGTCGGGTAAGGCAGTCAGAGGAGCCTCTGACAGGAAGCCCGTGGTTCTTGGATAGCAGGAGGACAAAGCTGCACATCTTTGGTCCACACTGTGCCAGGCACATATTAATATGTCCCAATGTCTAAACATAGAACCGCAGAGGGATGTTTTTTATTAATGTGAAACCACTGAATCCCAAAATATATTTTCCAAAAACAAAAGCGGCTCTGCAGACAAAGCGCGTACTCACACCTCCTGCAGCCGCTCAGTTTGATACCTCTCACCTAAGGGAGATATTTCACCTATAAAAAGGGCTCTGGCGGGGCCACACTCTGATGCAATTATGACCATGTCAGCGTAGCAGAGGGGCCCCAGGTGAGCGACTGTAACCACAAAAATCTCCCACACAAAAGAAGAGGATTCACTTTCAGCAGAGTGGTTTGATTCATACTAAGGGAGACCTTATTGTTTTTTATCCAAGCTGTTTAGCCAAAATGTCAAAGGTCAGAATAAATATTCATTTGTGAGGGATCATGCGTAAACAGATTCAACGTGTAGACGAGGGTTAGAGGTTGTGTGTGCACAGGACATTCTACCTGGCTGTCGGTTTACTATGTGCACACACACACACACACACACACACACGCACGCACACACACACACACACACACACACACACACACACACACACACACACACACACACACACACACACACACACACACACACACACACACATTGAAGCTCATACAGTACATGCATAGTCTATGAACATGTTGTCACCATCATCAATTACATACTGTTAACTAGAACATACAACATTTAAACCTACTAATAATACCAACGAACACACACAAATTCAGGCTCTCGCTCTCTCTCTCTCTCTCTCTCACACACACACACACACACACACACACACACACACACACACACACACACACACACACACACACACACACACACACACACACACAGGTGGCTTTCTATGTCTGTGGTTCCAGTCCTTGTGCAGCCATCTGGCTACGGCGCGCATGCCAGCTTTTGTGGTGCACACACACACACACACACACACACACACACACACACACACACACACACACACACACACACACACACACACACACTGAATAACACATACTGGTCAGACAATTTGTTAGGAAACATTTTTGTCTCAATTTTACCTTTTTTCTCTCTCTCTCTCCTAAACACATTTATAGATCCACAACTCTGTCTTTCTCCTGCTGTCATCAGCTTAACCTGTCGGGATGTTGTGTGTGAGCTGCGATTGCATAATACTCTTGGAGGCAGTTAAACTGCAGTATTAACTGTAATGTAATGTAATTAGGTGGAATACAGTGGAATCATTGCTGAGATTGTTACACACTGGATAGAGGTCAGTTGATTATTACAGAAAATCTGAATCAATATTGATCGAATAGGCTGCCAGTCAGTGAAATCTATTCACAACTCTGCTATGACACATAGTTGTGTGTGTGTGTGTGTGTGTGTGTGTGTGTGTGTGTGTGTGTGTGTGTGTGTGTGTGTGTGTGTGTGTGTGTGTGTGTGTATGTGTGTGTGTTTCAGACAGCGTAAAGCAATTACTTGTTTTTCTAAAAGAGATTTGTCCAGTTTTATAAGCGAGGATAAAAGAGGTGTAATCCCAAAACAGCCCCATGTGCCCTTTTTGGTCTCTCACAGTGTGTGTGTGTGTGTGTGTGTGTGTGTGTGTGTGTGTGTGTGTGTGTGTGTGTGTGTGTGTGTGTGTGTGTGTGTGTGCACAAGTTGCAATGCACTCTCTGATTGGAGAAAAAAGAAAGAAAGTACTGAACGCAGTAAAAGTGAATGGAGAAGCAATTAGTATAAGTGTAGAGATAATGAAGTACAAAAACGGTTTACAGTTTACTACATTAATGCAAATTTGGAAAGCTTAGTTATAATAGCAAATCAATAATTGTATATTTCCTGACTGAAGGCCACCAGCAGTTTGAAATTGGTCTCAGTTAGTTAGTGTCCGTCTTCCTCTACACCTGTCCCTTAAGCCGCTTCCTGTATAATGAATGGCTGTAAGTCAGGCTGATCTTCTGGCAGAGTAACAGACTTTCCAGGAGCCACTACTATTTACAAAGTCAACTAAGCCTTCTCCGTCTCCCTTAAACCTTCACTCGATTGTGTGATCATGTGTGTGTTTGATATTGTGTATGTATTTGGGTGTTTTTGTCTTATTGATTCACCAAGATGGTTTGCCATTGCGTTTGTGTGTGTGTGTGTGTGTGGCAATACATATAAGTGTCTTTGTTTTTGAGAGGGACAACAAACAAACATCTGTGCTGATGTTTGAGAATGAGTCAACTTGAGGATCTGATTTGTATTTACTTTATCTTCAAGATAAACCTGAGCAGCTGTTTCCAGATTCATTATGAATTAAAGCTTGTGTTTAGCTATCAAGCGTTCCTGTAACAAGACACTTGCCTGGGAGAACAAATGCGTCACATCGTTTATCTTTTTTTCTCCATCACGGTGATATAAGACGTTTGAATTCAGTTGAAAGGACGACAGAAGAAAATAACAATCCGCGACATGTTTCTGATCCTCTCCTCAGTTCAGTATCAGTCGGGCCTTTATGGAGGAAACAACAACAGCAGCTCTCCTCTCTCCAGCCGTGGAAATTCACCCATTGTGTGTGAGCGCTGTGGGGAGGTGTGTCGTGGGGAGGTGGTGCGCGTCAAAAACACACACTTCCATGTTCTCTGCTTCACCTGCCAAGGTAAGAAGCTGCCACACACCTACACACACAAACATGCTTCTGTATATTCAGTGCCTCCTCACAAACACACATATGGACAAACACTTGCATCCGCTTCCATTCTCTTCTCACAAACATCTCATATTCATTTTTTTTTAATTATTATCTTGGATTTATATGTGTCCTTGTGTGGATTCCACCCACACCAAATTGTATAATTAAATATTTAATAATTGCCAGTACTCAGACAAGAAGGAACCAGCACAATCGAATCAATGATAGCTTCACTGAAATAGAAACTGAGCTGTGACTTCACCAGGATCAAAGTTGATGACAGAACATTGGTAATCGGATGCCACTCTCACCAAGAACACAAGGTTACATGTGATATGTATGATCTTTAAAACATTAGAGCAGGGGTGTCAAACTCATTTTAGTTAAGGGGCCGCATGCTGCCCATTTTGACCTCAAGTGGGCCGGACCAGTAAAATCACAGCATAATAATGCATACATAATGACAATATTACTCTCTGTTTAAATCATTGGTGAAGGTTTTTGGATGATAAACCCTGTTTTAAGGTCTTTCTTCAATAAACTAGAAACATAAAGACCAACAATTCAGACATCAGCCCACTGTTTACCTGCCTGGGCTCTCCTCTGCAGACTCCCTCGCAGTTAGGCAATATGTTTAGTAAAGTCAGTGCTATGATCAATTGTGTCTGTGGCTCAATGGTTGTCTTACGATCAGTGGTTCGAATCCTGATCTTTTTTTTTTTTCAGTTTTTTTTTCTTTCAATTTTTTACAATTACCCCGCGGGCCGGACTGGACCCCCTGGCGGGCCGGATCCGGCCCGCGGGCCGTATGTTTGACACCCCTGCATTAGAGGCTTTGTAGTTTTGTTTCAACATCCCAGCGGCCACTGCAGCACAATGATGTACGTCCAATGGGGAACAGTCAGTGCACATGTCATGTCTAAATACCAAAAACCCAGGCTCGGCTACATGACGTACGGTACATGGCAGTGATACTGCACTAGTGCGGTTCTTCTACAATATGTGCCAGGTGAGTCACAGACAGAGCATTTTCTTCTTTTCAATGTGAAAATAAATTGATTCACAATGGAATTTTTTGGAACTTTTAATATGAATAATGGGCTTGAGTGCCTTTAAAAATGAATCAAAATAGACTAATGGATCTTGTTTATCAAAAAAGGTGCTCAGGGATGAGACCCCGGACCTCTCCGGAGTCTCATCTTCTGAGCCTCGAATGTTCTGAAATCCCAGAAGGTAATAACTTACAAAAGCAAGTTGAGTATCCCTGTCAGCCAATATGGTATTTACACTTGATACATTCTGCATTTGGGCAGATCAGTATGTATGTTTTTTATTTGAGCCTCACCTTTGAAAAGTTGAAGTTGAGTGTGAGAGTTGGAAAACACATTGCATTTGTCCAGGTGTGTGTGTGTGTGTGTGTGTGTGTGTGTGTGTGTGTGTGTGTGTGTGTGTGTGTGTGTGTGTGTGCGTCTCTATATGAGTTGTTATGTGTAAAAATGCATGTATGAGCTCCACCACTGAGCAGGTGGGACAGATCACACAAATAGAGGTCTGGAGTCAGCAGCTAGCTTAACTGTGCTGTCAGCAGGTTTTCAGCCCCAAGTCAGACTCCAACCAGCTAACCTCCTTTCACAAGCCAGGACCCACACAGTCCCAAAACACTGATCTCTCTCTTTGATCTGCCAGTTACATCGAGTGAATGCACGCAGCCAAACAACACCAACAAGGAAGAGGGTTTTCTATTTTAAGTCTTACAAAAAAACATGAGCTGAAATTGTTTGTTTGCTCAATCGCATCATTTATTCCCTTTGTAAGGACACTTATTGACGGAAGTGTTCCCTTTTTGATATTACAGTATTTATTATTACAGACAATTGATCTTGCAGAGTAAGCTTAATGACTTTGAGCTAATGGGCTCCATCAGCTGATGACGTGGACAAGAATCAAATTGCCAGCTTTTACAGGCATTTTTTTCTCCTCTTTCCTCCCCCTCTCCGTGGCTCTCTTGTCTCGCATGCTTTGTTTGGAGCTGTGAATGTCAGAGAGTCACAATGCGTCTTTGTTTGGTAAATGGTGTAATCTGCAGTTACTGTGGCTATTTAGGATTTAAGAGATTGTTTTGGGAGAGCGGAGAGGAGATTTGGGATAAATGAGGAATGGAAACAGATGAGCAGAGTGAGATAGATGAGTGTGTCGGTGTGTGATTTGAGATTGTCTGTTATTGGGTAGCATGGTGACTACTTTAGGTGGTGTGGCCTCAGGTTTGGATAGGACAGAGTTAACCTTGATAGGTAAACTTTCTTCTCCTGATTTTAATAAGTGTATTATTGGTGTGGCCACTATTAAAGTACAATCAACTATCAGGTTAGTTTTAGCCACTTGGTTTGTTCACTACTTTAGTCCAGACTAAAACTAGCAACTATTCGATGGATTGCCATTGAACGTGATACAAATATTCATGGTCCCCTCAGGGTGAATCAATCGATTCCTGATTGATTCCATGTACGAGTGTATATGTATGTGTGTTGATGGGTCATTTTGACCCCAAGACAACACAAGGGTTATCTTTTCATGTGGCACCACCACCAGGTGAAAACTTGAGTTTATGATCAGTCTCAGCTGTACTCTGTGTTTCGTGCTGTTTGCCTGCTAAAGCACTGCGATTTAAAAATGGTAAATATTACCTAGTGAAGTGTGTTAGTATTTTCACAGAGGCACAGTGGTGCTCTGAGTTAAGTTCAACCCCACACAGCTTGACTGTAGTCTTGTCAATCAAATATTGGGCGGCTACTTTGTTGTTTGTATCATAATTTCAGTTTGGGATATTAGGACAAGCTTCACATTAAGTAAAATGTTTTAAACCATCCTGATCCAGGCTTTGAACTGTGTGTATTTTGAAATATGATCGGTGATAAAATGATACCAAACTGGGTCTTAGGGGTGAGCAATGTGGGTCAGATCACTGTATATTGTATACCTCAATAGATGATGTGGTACATTTTCTAAAATAATCAATTAAGAAATTGATTATGAATACAATATTCCAGCCAGGAGTATCTGCTCTTTTTGTTATTACAGCAGCTGGATATTAAAGGGATAAAGGGATGATGTGGTATAAACTATGTGGCAAAATGAGTAGACAACTTTATCATCTTACAATAATTTTTCCCAAACGCCTTGACATCTGCAGCTCATAAAATCTCATAAAATCTGCAACACTTTCACAAATTAGCCCTTGTTTTAAAGCAAATGAAGCCAGTTTTTAGAATATTATGGCCATGTCCTGCTGGGTATACACATATTTAGTTTTAACTCCTTACTTTGACAGACAAATGTTCCAATGTAACTACCGAAAAGCACATTCTACCAGTGCAAACAATGTAGAAACATCCTTATTAGGCCGACCACTAGTTAGACTGTAGACTCCTCCCCCCTCCTCCTCTTTGATCCATTCTGATCACACTCATGCAAATGCAGAAGAGCTTCAGCAAGAACATCCATCCCATGTTGATGATGCGTATAGATGAGGGAAGACAGTGACAGGACGGTAGACGTGCGCTGGATGGCCAGATCGATAGCCTCATTGATACCTCCCCCGGGTCCCCCTGTCTCTTCCTCCACATCCTCATCCCCTTGCTTTGCTGTCTGCTTCCCTTTCTCCTCACATATGATGCCTTCTCGTTTCCTCTTCCTCTAATCTCTCCCTTGACTCCCATCTTGCCTTTCTTTCTCGTTTCTCCTTGTCTCGTCTTCGCCCCGTGTCTAAAATAATCCTCCCCTCTCCTCTTCTGCATCGGAAAATGTAACCCACGTTCATCATCTGTGACCTTACAGCGTCTCTTTTTTTAAATGAACAGTCATTCCTGGGGAAAAGGACAAATATCCCACATAGTCTGATTCTTACTGTCCATCGAACCATTTCATCCCATCCATGGAGACTTTTAGAGGATCATTTTCAGGAAGAAAATTAGCTCTCCTCGAAGGTGAAGTACAACGGGCACACACTTCATTTATTTGGATTTATTGTACAACTGCAGGGTCTTCACCTTCTCAACAGAATATAAAACAGACTCATGATTATTTTTATCGTGTAAAGCTTACAAGGCCTGACCCACTTTTGTTTGAAACAAGTTTGCACACCATGGAGCGGTGTGTTTTATCAGTATTAGTGTATGCTCAGCCATACAGACAGTCACGGATGGCTCTTTCTTCAGAAGAGACTTCAAGGACAAACTGTGAAGCATTTATCGCTGTATCAGCTCAGCTGTGCGGCACTCTTTTGTGTGTCCTTGTATGAGCATTTGCATTGGGGCGCAGTGTGCTGCTGTGTTTCTGTGCACGCTTGCATTTTTCTTGCGTATCTGGAAGCTAAATCAGAAAAAAGAGACAGTCAACATGCATATCAAGTAGAGATGTTTTGATACCCCTTTGTTCCTTCCCGATACTGATACCGATACCTGGACATGTTCAGGTATCAGCCGATACTGAGTATCGAACTGATACGGTACGGTAAAAAAACAAATGTATGAGTGTGATATGATTGCTATCACTGTTGCATTACCTGGTTCAGGTATACATACAGAGAATGAATGCCATATAACTTTATTGTATGATCTAGTTTGACAGTCACTGAAAAATAACTTTTAAAAACATGTATCGAAAGGAATAAATAACAATTCTTCGAACATAATCATAATAAAGCGATTGTGGAGCTAACGAAGGAAGTAGCTAATGAGTGAGCCATCTCACTTCTTTCCGAGCTCAGATAGCGAGTGACACATGTTGTTGTTCCTGTGCTGCCTCAATGAGCTGGTAAATGATAACGTGATATTGGATCGGTGCATAGAATCACATACTCGCTGATACCCGATCCAGCTTAAAATGAGGCATTTCCGATACTGGTATCGGGACAACTCTCGTATCAAGCCTCCAGGAGTTCTTGTTTCTTGCATCCATCTTCATTTATATTCTTTCTTTTTAAATCAGTTCTTTGCGTTGCCTCTTTCTTTCATTCCCGAGACCCTGTGCGTGCGCCGCTGGCAGTAAACAAAGAAATCATTATTTGTTGACTTTCTGCCAATTGTGTTTGTATGCGTGCATGTGTGTCCAGACCCCAAGCACTTCAATCTAATAGGCTACAAATCACTGCTAACAGAAAAGTATCTAAATACTTCAGTGCCAACGACGAACTGCAGCTGAACCCGCCCCCCCGATGAGCAGATGGGAGGGGAAGTGGGAGGCTGGTGATGAATGAAACTGATGGAGCAGAGAGGGAAGAAGGCGATCGTCACACGAATAAAAGGGAGGAGAAAGAAAAAGAGCATGATTTCATTTATTGATTTTTATTGATTTTATTTATTTGTGACATGGAATGTATTTTCTGTTTGCTTTCCCTATACAAGCCTCATCTTCTTGGGATTAAGCCCTGAATACTCTGATTATATTTCTTGTCACATCAATTGTGAATTTTAGGTGATGAATAAAAAGTTTCAAGCACTTTTTAAAGTTTAAAGTTCCTCCAGTTCATGCGCTTTCCCTGTGATAGGTTTTCTGGAATGCCCTTCTTTTAAACCCAAGACAAAAATCACAGAAACATGGCAAGTTAAACATTGAAAGGGTGAGGGCACATTGAGAATCCAAGAAAGGCTTCTTCATATTTTGATTGTGACTGACATGTTTGCTGGTTAACCTCAATCTTAACAGCATCGAATCACTCAAGTTTCTTCATTGTTCTCACTGGTGATCTTTTTTTAATTTATTTTTTTACATCACTCATTTTGAGAAGTACTAGTAGGACTGATAATATCAACAATGGCTCAGTTACAGCAACATTTGCGATGCAAAGCAGCCAATAATCAGGGTATGTGTGTTGTTGTCTACTAACCCAGCATTATGTTTAAATCATACATTTATTCTGACTTAAATTGATCATTTGTTTGGGGTCCGTAACCGCATCGACTGCAAAAATTGTTCAGACTTACTGAATGGTAACTGAACCGCTGGAGCTGCAGCAGAGATGGTGCCATTTACTTCTTACTGATCCAATATGACGGCTTACAAATGAGCCATTTCTCAGTCCTTTAATTTCATTATATGGCCTCAATAATTTCCCATAAAATCTCTTTTGATCGTTATTTCTGTCTGGTGATGATAAATTATAGAAAGTCTTGCCACAGACGGAGTATGGATGCGCTAGACGGTGAGACAGAGTGGAGGCTGGATAACTCTCTTGATGGTTGTAGACGGTGATAAAAATGCTGTTACTCTCTCTGCCGGCGCTTCAACCGTCCAGCAGAAACAATCGCCAGTAAAGGTCGAATTCGCTTAAATCCAAGATGCCAATTTTGCATTAATGAAAGTGACTAGTTACTGTGAATAGGACTCTGCTGTCTCTGAGCTGCCGTTTTATTTACCTGCCCTGTTAATGCTGACGTAGCACACGGAACCGCCAGAGTTTGGAGCAACAGGTGTGGTCAGGCAACATCAGGGTAAGGTCACGTGGGGGTCATATGAGGCGACTGACATGTCTTTGACCTTTTTTTGACCATTAAGCTTCAGTCAGCAAGTTGAAGTGGCAATGGGAAGATTTGTCCCGACTGTCCCTGAAAGACTAAAATGTCATGTGACAGAGGAAATAATGGATGGTTGCAGGCAGGCCCATACTCATTGAGTTGCTGTGGCAATTCTGTCTTCTATTATGACGTTGTAAATCTGCAAAATGAAAAGCTTAATGAAATGATTTAGGCTCAGACACACTGTTATACACATTTAATGTGATTCCTGACAGGTTGGATGGTTTAGTTCCGAGTTGTGACCGCATGCTCATCATACAGATATGGTGGGCCTCTCTGTACTTGTACTTGGATGTTGGAATAAATCAGTTCCCATTTACTTTCTGTCTCAAAAAAAACACAACCTCTCCATCAAATCTGCTGAGCTCTGCTAATTGTTCATCTTTACTTTCAGTACAAGACCTGAAATAGGTTCATGTCAGTCGAATAAAGATGCACTGACAGCACAGCTGTGCTTTGAACAAAATGCTAATATGCTTACAATGACAATCCTTCTGTCCTGAAATTTATCTGAATTATGTTTGCCATCTTTATTTAGCGTGTTAGTATGCTTTCCTTTTTCTAATGTGCACATTTGTGTGAATGTCTGCACAAGATTTTCTTGCAATCATACACATACATGGTAAATAATACTAGTCTAATAAAAACACCAGTCTAGAAACTCAAGTACCAAGACAAATCAAACCTATTAAATATTACTTGGTGGTCTTCAATGTCAAAGTTATGACATTAAAAATACCCTAGTTGAATATTAAAATGGATGCCAATAAGCACAGCCAAATATCTAAATGTCCATGCACAGATTTCTTTCTGTGAGGACAGTTATTTGAAAATGGCCTGTGATCTGAAAATCCACATATACCAGAGGTCCATCTGGAGACCAGCCAAGCCTCAACAGCTCCCTCTCTTTCCTGTTTGCCTCCACATCTTAATAGCTTTCCATTTAGACAGTGATGAATGTGTGAATGCTATCAGCAGAGTGAAAAAGGATAAAAGGTACCCGGCTATCTTCCTTCCTTCTTTCTAAGTGTGTGTCTCTGGGAAATAGAGGGAAAGAGTGTTTTATCCATATGAAGGTTTGTATATATCATGTTGTCACAGCTGCTGAAAACCACATAGCTCCATCTTTTGAATCCCAGTGGATAGTTAGAAAAAAAGCTTGCCTTGTTGAACATCATTTTGTGACCAGCTTTAGTCTCAGGCAGACTGATAAAGGTCAGGCCGACATTTTAAAGTTGTGCGACAGCAGCTTTGCCATGACAAGAATGCAATTATCAGAGACAGAGGGGGAAAACTAAAATACTATGCAGCGTTTCCGTGTTTGAGAACGATGTCCTCGTTTTTCCTTCCTTTTATTAATAAATTGATTCCATCTTCAAACTAATACAATGTAAGAAGATCATTCTTGATGTTAAAGACATCACATTTGTGTTGGAAAATCCCCTTCTTCAATATCATTTTCAACACATATGCTGAACATGAACTCAGACTGGTCTGTATCATACAGGTGAACACTTTGAACCACAGTTTAAATACAGTGAGGAGTGTGAAGGAGTTCCATCCTGGTTGAATGTTTTTCTGGCATAGCTCAGAAAGAAAAAGACAAAATAGAAAACCATAATACTGGTTTAGAATTTAAATGGCCACATTTAGACAATTCCACAGACAATCAGCCTTTTTGTGTTGCTTTCATATCCTGCAATAATGCCTTCATTGTCTCTTGTAAAGCACTTGTTTGTCTTTGATTTGTCTTGTTGTTGGAAGGTGCTATTCACATAAACAATCTGCCCGTACTGTTCACAGTTATGTTGCTCTTGGCAATAATGGCATTGTTTATGGTTAACATTTAATGGATGTATTGCAATTGCAGGTAATCTAGTGACAAATATGTGCAGTAAACAGCAATACCATGTTAATATCTACATACTATTACAATAATACACTTTTAAAAAGGCATTGTAAGCTACCATGACATGAGCCCATGGTCGTTGGGCTTCATGAAAGTATTTCTCTCTTCATGAATGTGTTTGGCTCCATGCTTATATGGAGCAAACTGAACTACAACTCACTTAAATGTTGCTTTACTGTCTTTATGACTCCAGGTTGGCTCCAACAGACATATACATTAGGGAGCTGGACTGCTTTTCTTTGTCCACGGTGTCTCTTTCTCTGTCTGAGCCACTTAACACACTGGCTCGGATCAGATCGGATCCATTCACTCCATTGGGTTTAGAGCCATTAGCTTAATTAGAGCCCATTCAATTCACTGTCAGATATTTTAATCCGTTGGCTTCCTTTCAAATGTTTAACTTAGTGTACTTCCAGGTTGTATCATGGTGCAGTGTATACATCCACTGGCTGGGGTTGGCCAGTACAGGTTATAACATGACAGATAGGTTGACTTGTGCACAGCTGAATGGGTAAAGCATGACGCTGACGGCATGAGGGATTCAATTCAGTTTGGGGAAGAAATCTGTTGTGGATCCCGAATCGCTATTATGAAGTCTTTAGAACGCAACCGATGGGCGGTAAGAGTGAGCTCCCTGCCTCCCTGATAGCGGGAGCAAATCATCGTTCAGCTCCTTTTTAAACAATCCAACCAACCAGCTCAGCAGAGACCACTTCATCCTCCAGCACAGCTGCACCAGAAGCAATCATTTGGCTGAAGGACTTTGCATTTGCTAAATAAAAGCCATACATCATGCTGTCAGTGCATGTAGTGAACAGTGTTCATGTGTCCCTTGGCTTGGACATGCATCCATCACACTGCACTCCATAGATGCATATTAACATATGTATTGTGTGTAAATAATGTACACATGCAGGTACATATTTACAAAACCAGGTGTACACTCAGGCAAATGTACCACATTTCTTCACACCTAATCGTACATGCACAGACAACCAAAACCTACTGTAAAAGAATTTACAGATTAGTTGGTTACTGATCTAATCCTCAAAACCAGATTAGAGTACTAACCCTTTAAAGGTCAGAAGGAACAACAGATTGCACTCTTAACAACCCCACCCCCTCGACGACCACACACATGCTAAATACTGACCATGTGTACTGTTGACTACCCTCAAACCAGGCTGCCAGTTGCATAAAAAAAGACATAGTGTTTGTCTTAAATATAACTTAAAGTCAGCTAATTGTTACATTTTCCTGTTGCATTAAGATTCCCAATCATAGACTGTATACAATAAATTCACGATGGGTGACACATGTAACACTGTTGCAGAATGCATTATGGGTGAAGAAGAGCAGAAAGGGCAGATGCAATAGCGACAGTGACAGCACACCAAGTATAGGAGTAAAAAAACTGCGGTAAATGACATAAATCCAACAGTCAAAATAATTGTGACTGTGGTAAAAGCGTCCAAAAAGTTATGGATAAAGAGTTCAAATGGTTAACAACTTAACATTAGCTGCACAATTCGCTAAACATAATGGATCAGCAAATTAAATAGTTAATGCTGCCGACAGTGACTACAAACAGTACAGTTTTCTCTCCTTGTGGAATGATGTGAGCTGATTCATGTTTTTGTTTTCTCCCCGTTTGTCCAGTTTGTGGCTGTGATCTGGTGCACTCAGGTTTCTTCCACCACTCTGGCGAGTACATCTGTACAGAAGACTACCAGCGGCTCTACGGGACCCAGTGTGACAGCTGTGACCAGTATATCACTGGGGAGGTAGTATCTGCACTGGGGAGGACATACCACCCACACTGCTTTGTCTGCAGCATCTGCAGGTATAGTCGCAACATACTCCTGTAACTTCTTGCCTTATATTCAGAAACATCATTCAGAATTCATTTAAAGTATTGGAATACAATATATTTCAAACATAGTATGGTTGGCATTGGTAGTAGTAATAGTAGGATAATTGGATCCTCTTGGCACGGTTTCATTCGTAACTTGTGATTACAAAAACTCAAACAATTAATGAGATTCTCACAGAGCGCCACATACTGAGCTTTAATGACTTCGCAAGTCTGTTCATAACCTCTTGCACACCGCAGGTGGCCCTTTACAATTAAAATGCAATGATGTATGACAACTGCGGGCCAGTAAAATCCAGTATGGTATCACTGCCATGTGTACACCAAAGCTACTGCACAATCACGACAGTGCTAAGAAACACTGGAGGCGATGTCAATACAACTTGATATAGCTAATTAAAAGTAATAAATCAAAATGTTTGTCATCTATATATCCCATAATGCAAGTTGATAGCATATTTCCTATTTCCACGCCTCTCTGAGAAGCTCCCATATGTTTTTTTTGACCTAACATGACATCACTCAAGTTATTTTCATAGGCTGTGCATAAGAAGTGAACGTATTCACTGTGACATCGCCCATTGGTTTGTGGACTTTTGTTTTGAAGCCTCAAGTGAGAAATTCAGGCCGGCGCCATCTTGGTTTTTGACTGTCGCCGTCTTGGCTTTTTACAACTTGAAGTGACATGAGAGGGTGGAGCTAAGGACAACAAAACTCTGAATAACACATTTTTAGGTGCCAACATGTTTTTTCATGAACTGGAAAGACACTGTGAAAGTTCTAAGATGAAAACACAGACAACTCCAAGACTGGACATTGTCACGCTAGGAATCTGTTTTATGGTCTAATTTGCCCCCAGAGGATTTGCCCCCTGCTGGACTTTAGAAAGAAATCAAGTTAAAGGCACTCCCGGATTGGCTTCAATTCTCAGACTCAGAGGTTACTGCCTAGTTATTCTACGAGACCTAAAAAGAGATTATACCACTTTAAAAGGCGATATAAAATATTTGTATAAATGCATACACAATTAGTAGGGTGGCCCTTTTTAGTAAAATATTTGTTGGAGTACCAATTATTGACCCACACTGGTACGTGCTTCAGTGTAGGCAAAATGTTGATGAGACTCATCGAAGATCAAACAAGTTACTATTTAAAATATTTGAAATATTAAACACTTCATATGTGCTTAGTGTCGGTTGTAGTTGGCTGGTCTCACTTTACATCATGTCAATTTAGTATTGGCTTCAGTTCAGTTCATTCAAAGCTGGAGTGAATGTAATAAGTGAATGAAAGGTGACTGTAAATATGATAATATAAAATGCTAACTGTCAGTGAGTGTGTTAGATGTAGAAATGGATCATTAGGTTTTGGGTTGCTGATATTGACAGTTTTTCTAGTCCCCCCAGTTGTGTGTGTGTACGTGTTTTTGTGTGCACCCACTCTACTGAATAAGAACATACTGCACTGAACTGTGAATGAAGCTTATTCATTTTGAAAACAACCGTGTCAGCATATTTCAATAAAATTGTGTGTCTCAAATAAATTTTTGTTCCAAGCATTGACCGACCTCTCACTCAGATGTGTGCAGAGTCTAGAAATGAAATCAGAAGAGCGGACGTATCGCATAATATAGAGCTGAGCCGTATATCGTTTATAACTCCCAGACTATTTGACTTGATTTTCTTGCAACTAAGCAGATATAAAAAAGGTCCTCATGTCATTGTTATGTTTTTTTCTCCAGCTATAAGTGATATATATATATATATATATATATATATATATATATATATATATATATATACACACACATGCTCTCACTCTCACTACAGTACAGAGATCAGTTGAAAATCTTCAATTACACATGAGAAAATATAAATTGATATTGTCGCAAAATAATGTTGAATCACGTTTGTACTTCCGATGAACTTTCTGTGTTTGTGAGGCGACTGTAGAACAACAGCGGCTACTTCATAATTTTCGTATCAGCCTTTGTGTTGCAGTTTTCGTATTTTCTACCAGAGGAGTCTTGGACATGTCTGCTGTGATCTGGATACAGATTTGTATACAATGGCAACCATTGTATTCAGATGGCTGCATTGCAGACGCTCACCTCTGCCCTTGCACTATGTGGCTACGGCTGAACCCTCGAGCTAAACGGCATTTACTGTGTGTCTTGATTTATTCTTCAATGCCTTCTTGAATTAATATTTCAGTCCGGTCTGCTAAATCAAAAATGAGACATAATGGGGGAAGATTGTTGTGTGGAACTGAGGGAACAGGTCGACACTCCACCACTGTTTCGTTGTCATTTCGTTGTTCAGGGAAGAATCCTGAAATATAATCGCAAATGTTCTTAGATACTGAAGGTCTATTGTTTTACAATACATTTTTCAGTGGGGAACATGAGAAACAATGTAAGTCACAATGTAAGTAATTTTGAATGAATAAAGGATATACAAAGAATCTCCTACTGGAGTTAAACTACATAAATGCTGCTCAGTTTTTTTTTTCTTCAGTGCCATGAAAAGCACAGCTGCCATTCCATTTAAATCCATTGTGTTAGGATACAAATATCAGTTGCATTTGTCAAAATGTCTGCAAACAAAACGGCTGTATCTATCTGCACAGACAGAAACTGCACCACTAGGGGGTAAGAGTTTATTTTGTGTTCTGGGTGAACTGACCCAAGTAGAATTTCTGCAACACCATATCTGCATAGCTTTAGTGCCATTTTCTGTGTGTGTGTGTGTGTGTTTTCAGGAGTCCGTTCCCAATTGGAGACAGGGTGACCTTCTGTGGGAAGAAGTGTGTGTGTCAGCAGTGCTCACACACTCTGAAAAGCGACAAGCCCGTCAAGGTCCATGGACCAAGCTGTAAGAAACAAACACACACACGCAAACCACACCATACTTAAACTGTTAATGTTGAAGGTTCAATACATTATATTAGTGATAATTCATGACAAGCTGTGCAGTTATACAAAAACAATGCATGAAGTTTTGAAAGCTTTTGTGGTACAATAGCTACTTGCCAGCAATCAATTCAGTTCACATTTTGAGTCATGACCAATACAAGATCAATACTTTGAAGGGTAGGGACAAAGTCAAGACCAAGGCAGAGCGAGACCGAGTCAAGATCTGAAAGATCCACATTCCCATGCAAACACCCACATAGTGTGTGTGCATAAGCATGCCATGACAAATATATTAAAATAATCTATTTTAGTATTAAGGAGGTGAATTGTATATGTGGGGTCTTGAAATATCCAATCACCAGTCTTTTTTCTCGGAGGCCGAGGCAAGACTGTGTCAAAATGCTGTTGGTTCCGAAACGAGGACCCGGATCGATTTTGAGTTCTACAGCACTGGTTTGTACTGTAGGCAAATATTTATCAAAACTATTGACAGACATAAAGTTTTCTTTTTCTTTATAAAGGTTACGTACTGCAGTATTTATCAGGCATTACTCAAACAAGAGTAAATAGTGTATTTGTTGGTTCATATTTTCGCCTTTGGGTACCTTAACACACATTAAGTACTATAGTCAGTATTTAAACCAGCAAGAAGGTGCATATTGACTGAACATAAATTACAGTGCTCATGTAATGGTAAAGGTAATGAAGGGACACGTCAACAATCGGTGAGTTTTTCGGATATTTGCCGACTGGCACAGAAGAATAATCAGGCTCTATAGCTACACAGACAATGCATTGTTTGTTTTAGTCTCTCAGAAAAATATAACATGCGACCAGCATTATCCTTTGATAGCAGTTTGACAGAATAAAGCTGTAATTACCTAAAATTAATGCATATCTGCTGACCATTTAATAGCAAGGATCCTCTGTGGCCATCGTTTTATGTAGCCTACAGATATCTAAATAAAATGACCTCCATCTAACTAATGCATCCAGCATGTAAGACCATTTATTCCCCTACAGGTAAAAAATTAAACCTGAAGAGGTCCACTGTCCACCTGCTTGCTGAATGCTGCAAAACATAGCCACATCCCCGGCAGCTGCACACCCACACACACACCCACACAGAGGGTGGCCTGCTGCTCAAGGTAGTCTTGTAGCCCGGTTCTTGTAGCTCCATCTGGCAAAGACAGTGTGACTTTAACGACAGACAGGAAAGAGGGATGAGGAGGAGAGGGGAAGGAGCAGAGAAGGGATGAGAGGTTGGCAGAGCAGAGAAACAAGGACAGAGTGGAAGGTCAGAATGTTGAAGCTGCTCTTATCTTCTTTTTTTGTGTGTTCCTTGCTGCATTTCCTGATTCTGCTCTCCGCTCCTCTAGACTGTGCAGGCTGCGGCGAGGAGATCAAACAGGGTCAGTCTCTGCTGGCTCTGGAGAGACAGTGGCACGTCAGTTGCTTTAAATGCCGAACGTGCGGCTGTGCGCTCACTGGAGAGTACATCAGCAAGTAGGTGGCTTAATCCCCCGTATGTACAGTCTCTACTGTAGTTATGTTTGAGCCGATATAAAATATTTTCTCTTTCATATCTGAAGCTATCCACTGTGACCATTCTGCTTTAAGAAAGCGTCTTGGTCATGTCACGTCATGGAAAAGTTTCACCATCACCTGTGTTTATCCGTTATTTATTTACAAGACAATAACCGACAATTATTCCATCCGTCTTTTCATCAACTACACAGTATTACTCGGAAGTCACCATGACAAATCTTAGTTTTTGCTCCAGTTGAGTCATGTAGTTGAATCTTGCATCAAAAAGCGATGTGTTACAGGATAAATAAGAGTGGAACAGTTGCACAAAGCCAGCAGGTGAATTCAACGTGAGAACTTTTTTTTTGTTATACCCTGTCAGGGATGGGATACCTTACTGTGAGAGTGACTACCACACTCAGTTTGGCATCAGGTGTGACAGCTGTAAGAGGTACATCAGCGGCAGAGTACTTGAGGTGAGTGCTCTGTTCCATGTGTGGATATGTGCATGCTTAAGACAGATGGGAACAAGAGGGAGAATGTGCATCATTTTCGTGTCTTTGTGGAGGAAAGTGTGGGTTTGTGTGCCCGTATGCCAGTATGTGTGCGTGTCCGTCTATAAAAAGCTGTGAAAAAACGCAGCTGTCCCTCTTTAAATGACTGAAGTGTTGACTGATGACGAAGCAGCTTTGCAAAACCAACAAAGCAACACTCTCCCATCTCCTCTACCCCAATTCATTCCTGTTTTTTTCTATTCCTTATCGCGCCTCTCCGCTCTCTTCATTCCTCGTTCTCTTTCTCTATTTCTTATCACCGCTTTGTTCTGGTTTCCTCATTTGTGTCACCCGTTGTCGTCTCTCTCTGCCTTATTTATTTCCTCTCACTTTTACTTCCCTTTCCTGTTCTTCTCCTCTAGGCTGGAGGGAAGCGATACCACCCCAGCTGTGCCAGGTGTGCCCGCTGTCACATGATGTTCCTGGAAGGAGCAGAAATGTACCTTACAGGTGAAGGAGGGAAGGAGAGGAGGGGAGTGGCTGACACATTGCATAATATATGTAAAACCAATAGAATAGATTTTTGGTTTGGTGATATAAACGGGTTTCTGCGTATATACAGCTTACAGGCATAGAAATTTAATTAGATGTGTGTGTGTGTGTGTGTGTGTGTGTGTGTGTGTGTGTGTGTGTGTCAAAGAGTATATATATATATATATATATATATATATATATATATATATATATATATATGGTCCCCTGATAAGTGACTGCTTTTAACAAAGCACCTTTATATAGCGTATTGATCTCACAATATACCACTCTTTACCACACTCAGTGGTAAAGACACACAAATACACACCCTTTTCTCAAGCTGATGTTTTCTTGTACACAAAGGTTGGAGTCAATTACCACTCAACCTTCGTCTCTGCTGTGTCCATTACTCTGCGCCTGACAGAATTAATCTGAATGAAACCGACTTCACCGGAGGTTTAAATTGAATCATCCAGGAGCTTCTGCTTTACAAATGAGATAATAGTAATTCAAGTTAATAAGCTCATTAACTCATTCATTAAGGTTGACATGAGGAACTGGCAAACCTTCTTGACCATGTGGGATAAACTGGCATTTATATGCATTTTGCTTAATATCCAACTAAATGTCCTACAAATTAGTCTGAGAAGTAGCTGTTTTGCATTAGCAATTATTTTTAGGAGAAAATGCACCGTAATGTTGGCCATAATATTTATATGGAGCTACATATCATTTAGAAGTCCAAATGATTAAGTGCACTGGTCTTTCCCTGAGATTAATCTTAACCATACTTCAACCACAGTTCAGCTTAATAAATACATGCTTATATTGGAGGAATAAGGAAAAATGTTCGCTGTGAACATTTTGCAGATAAATACAATGTCAACATGTCTGATATGTTGAGGAAAAATAAGCGGCATGTCTTTGAAAGCATGATGTTAATGCAAATGAGATGCACAGGAGCATACTGTACTGAAGGAGATATGGTTGTGTAAACAGGCCACACATGAAAATAAGGGCGCTAGAATTCTAAACTACACAAATGTGTCTTTAAGATAAGGGTGAAATGGATGAAGAAATGCAAATAGTACAGACACAGATGATTTAGCCTGAGTGCGTTGAATCCAGATTAAATGTAGAGCTACTGTACCGTAACATGTGGTAGTCGCCACACAAGTGGACACCTCCTGTTTCCCCTCATTGACATGCTGATGCTCACCTGCTCACAACCAACAGTACAACTAAGAATTTGCATATTGTAACTAAAGTCTGTGTATGTGTGTATTAATCTATTCCTGGAAATATATGCACGCTCCATTTTCCGTCCATCCCTGTGAATCTGCTTGAAAATATGTTTGCACAATTTGTGTGTCTGAATATGAATGTTGGTGCGTTTGCTTGTGTGCTGCGCTCCGGAGAGCTGCCCCAAGGTTACATTCACTCCTTTTGATGACTTCAGACATGTGGACGGCTGAGCAATCACCCTCGTGAGACACACTAAATTACAACACACGCACACACACAACCCATGCACACACACACACATTCAATCAATCTCATGTTGCATGTCTGGAATAAGAAGTGGTGTGTGTTTGTGTGTGAGTGTGTGTGTGTGTGGGGGGGGGGGGAGAACAATGTAATGAAGTAACCATAAATGTTTAATCTTGTGTGTTTGTTGTTTAAAACTGAAACAATGTGTTCTCTATGTGTTTTCATTATTCAGCATTTTACAAACATCTGATGATGCGAGTGTGTTATATAACCTCCAAGTCCAAAATAATGGTAACACCTCCCATAGGTTTCGCTCAGGCGTTCTAAGTGTTGACTCTCTCGCTGTCCTCCTGCAGGTTTAGGACTGCAACTAGAATGTTTTCTCATCATTGGTCCACTAATTGATTGTAAAACTCTCAATGACGTCTAAATAATAAAAAGTGGGGCAACAGACATCAGTAGGTTAAAAGAATGGAAGTAATCCTTGTACAGATCTGGCTGCTAACGTTAGTCTGATGTGTATGCTGTTTCTCATGGCAGCATGATTCAGCAGAAAGTAAAACTCCTGAGGCCATTTAAATATCTGCTGCTTTATAGCATTAGAATTTCAAATGACACAAGCATAAATGTCAATATTGTTTCCCTCGATTTCAAAGGCTGCATTCATCCCTTTTGAATATAACATAAGGAGGCCAGTTTTGTCCACTGACCTCATTTTGCATGAAGTTAATAAAAGAGTACAAAACTAAAGGCAGAATAAACATAGCTGAGACTATAAATTAAATAAACAAGAAGGACTCAGGAGATACATTTTAATTATAATTTGAGACAAATTTCAAGCAGCTAATTCTCACAGAACTGATGTGCAGCGCTGCTGTTTTGGATTGAATTCCTTTTCTCTGCACCGTTTAGATTCTCTTCATCCAGGAGATAAAGGATCTCAAGTCCAAGGCCATACGTCTGTTCAGCAACAGAGTTGAGGAGCGTGGGTGGGACGGGGGTGCACTGAATCACTACGCATGGTTCCTGTCTCCAGTATTGATTTGTTGTGTGTGTGTGTGTGTGTGTGTGTGTGTGTGTGTGTGTGTGTGTGTGTGTGTGTGTGTGTGTGTGTGTGTTCAAAGGGGATATATTAATGTCATTACAATGCTGTAAAAGCAGTGGTTCTGTTGAGCATATGTGTTTGTACAGGGTGTGCAATAAATGTGCATTTCTAAATAATAAAAAACAATAAGACAGTAAATAATAAGACTTTCTCTTTAACACAATGGTCCAAAAATGCATGTTATCCTCTTAGCTTTAGTGCTTTTTATCAATCTAGATTGTTTTGGTGTGAGTTGTCAAGTGTTGGAGATATCAGTCGGAGAGATGTCTGCCTTCTCTCGAATATAACAGGACTATATGGCATTCGGCTATATGGCAATCAAAAATACATTTAAAAAAAAACCTCAACAGCAACGTCTCTTGCAAGAAAGCATGACCCGGTTAGTCAAGATAATCCTTCGTCCTCTGTCCAAAAGTGTTGGACAACATTACATTTGGACTTGATGATGATGCAAAAAGAAAAGTTCACCAAAGCTATTACAATTATCCTTGAAGGGGCATGAATGTGTGTGCCCAATTCTATTGCAATCCACATTTCACTCAAAACCAGAAAAGTCATGGTGGCGCTAGAGGAAAAGTCAGCGGATTCCCGAAGTTGGTAGGATTCCTCATCTGAGGACCATAAGTCTGAACAGAATTTCATGACAATCCATGAAATAGTTGTTGAGATGAATCTGTCCAGAACAAAATGGTGGACTGACCGACAGTACCGTCACTTAAACCACTCTGCTTAGCATGGCTAAACTATCTCTCTCCCTCTGTCTGTCTCGTTTTCTCTCTCTCTGTCTTCCTCTATGTTTATTTGTGTGTGGAGACAAGAAGACGCACATCCTCTGTCCTCAGACCAGACAAACTGCCTCCACAGCCTCACGCACTGCCTCCTGTGTGTTGTTTGATGTTGATGCACTTGAGAGACGCTGATCTGCTCCACATAGGAACCCATAAAACTGTATGGCAGCGGCCCACACACACTAAACAAAATAAACAGAGCTAAAATGGTCTGTGTTTGTGTGCAGGTTCAGAGGTTTGGCACCCCATGTGTAAAGAAGCAGCTCGGCTGGAGAGAAAACTGAGGGTGAGCAACACTCAAAATACCCACAACCCGCTGCCATTTCGCTCTATTTCTGTTTCTGCCTTCTTTGTTTCTCTCTGTGTCGGAAATGTCTCATTCTTGGTTTACAAGTTTCTTTGCATTATAAGAAACTAATTAAAACCAGGCTCTCCAGATGAATGCAATATTGTTGTTTTATCTAGCTTGTTGTGCTTTGGTCACACATTTGTTCACATTTACTACATTCAGTCTTATCCTTATCCAAAGAGCCGAACGATCTTCTCCTTCCTTTGTTCTTTACACATAAAGAAGGATATGCAAAACTCAAAGCTAAAGATCATAAGTTATCAGGCCTCAGTCACTTTTATTGGAGCAATAAACTGTCTCTGTTGGCTGTCTCGACTAAAATGTGTTTTGTTCTTTTTACCAAGTACAACTTGGTAAACCTTTTTATGACAAATAATACTCAATAAGTTGCGGTTTTGCAGTATATTTAAAGTCTTACCCAATATTTGTTTATAAAAAGCTGCTGTTTCTAATGCCTACATCATACTACATAATTGGTGCTTGAGTGCTATTTGTGAAGTGATCAAAGACGCATCACAGACACATTCTAGATAACTAGCATGCTAAATAGCTGCACCTGTGGGGGAGTCTGTCAGGTAGCTATAGCCAATGAGAGCACGGGTTGAAGTAAACCCTGGCCGAGGGGTCGCCGGTCACAATAGGGACTTTACTGTATGTGTTCTATTTTCAGGCTACAATGTGTGCCAACGACAACATCAACTAGCACTTGGCCCGTGTCACTTCTCACGTCTTTTCTTGATGAAAAGACCTCATCAGGGATTCCTCCCAGTGAAAGATGTTGGCGTGTGTGACACGTAGTTTGAAAACCACAACGACTTAAAGTCTCCTGATTACAGTTGTGTAGTGTGTGTGTGTGTGTGTGTGTGTGTGTGTGTGTGTGTGTGTGTGTGTGTGTGTGTGTGTGTGTGTGTGTGTGTGTGTGTGTGTAGATAGGTGTAATGCTGTTGTTGTATATCTTTACAATGGATTTCCATGTAGTTAAACTGGCTGTGTTTGAGCTAACTTTACTTTGACCTCAGGCTTGCTCTGACTCTTACATCTGTCCTACCAGCTGAGACGCACTTCTGAGACGGCGTCCATTTCTCCTCCGGGCTCCTCTCCTCTCCTCGGCTCCCCTCACCGGCTCATCTGTGTAAGTTGCCATGGTTATGCTAACAATGATATGGTGACGCCCTCAGCTGTCACCGCTTTCAATCAAAATATAACCGACAGTGACAGACGCACAAAGAGTCCCTGAAAGCTCTTTCTGTCTCTAATCCATCTCTTTCTTGTTGGTCCTCCTGCTGCACCCTATTTCCCTTAATACGGGGGTGTCTGCAGCACCTTCACGCCTTCGTCATCTCAGAACCTTTTATTCATTTTATGACCGATTGGACTGATTGGTCTTAAACAGTTTTTAAATTGTCATTAAACATGCCCTCAGGTATTTTGATGTAACCTCCGTCAGTCTGTTTTATGTTTGTGTGTATCTGTATGAAACTGTAAGTCTACCAACAGTCTGTTAATGTTTATCATCACGCCTCTCTGTATTTTCTGTCATTTTGCTTCCTGCCTGTGTGTCTTTTTGTATGCACACAATTTATTTTTATACAGTTTTATATTTGAGACTCTGCTTCCATTTTCTCTCTCTCTCTCTCTCTCTCTCTCTCTCTCTCTCTCTCTCTCTCTCTCTCTCTCTCTCTCTCTCTCTCTCTCTCTCTCTTCCAGTCTAAAGCTGAAGTTGTGGACTATAAGCAGCTTGCAGCTCTGCCCAGGGTCAAAGCCGTATATGACATCCAGAGGCCGGACATCATCCCTTATCAGGCCGACCATGCACACACACACCTCTCAGATGACACTCTGGAGCGATACAGCTGCGGACAGGTACACACACACACACACACACACACACACACACACACACACACACACACACACACACACACACACACACACACACACACACACACACACACACTCATGAAAGTTACAGTGGGCTAGTCTGAGTAAACATTTTTCTGACAAAAAAGTCAGATGGCAGGATATTGATCAATCATTTTTATTGTCAAAGTAATAAGAAATATATATTTGTCTTCTCATCCAGTCATTGGGCTCCATATCACCATACTCCCATGTAAGTACTCCATCCAACAATTGCATTCCAGTGGTTTGCTTTATAGTAATAGAACAAATATTAAAATGAATGCATATTTACAAACGGTAAAGACGGTAAAGTTGATTGTGATGGATCAACTATCTGCAGCAGGGATCGCCACCAATGGGCCAAACATGAGCCATTTTAAAGACAGTTTCTTAATCACAGTGTTTCAGCACTATCTGTTGGGAGCGTTCCTATCTTGTTTTTGTTGGGAATTAAACAGTTTTACACATTTCTGTTTTTGTGACAAATGCGATACAAAGTCTTAAAGTGCTGGTAGATGTTTTGTCTTTTAGGACAGAGCGAGGCTAGCTGTTTCCGTCTGTTTCCAGTCCTTATGCTCAGCTTAGCTAAATAGCATACAGATATCATTTGATCTAATTGTTTGCAAAAATGTGACTATTCCTTACAAGTATGGCTGCTTCGAAATTAAAGGTATTTTAAGTGTGTGTGTGTGTGTGTGTGTGTGTGTGTGTGTGTGTGTGTGTGTGTGTGTGTGTGTGTGTGTGTGTGTGTGTGTGTGTGTGTGTGTGTGTGTGTGTGTAAGCACATGCATGTGAACTTCCATAATATTAAACTGCTCTCAACATGATTAAAATTGTGTTTTGAAAGGATCCTTGTGTCGGCTCCTATGCTGCATTTAGTAAATGAAAACACATTCTCTCTCTGTCTCTCCCTCTCTATATATCCAGGATCTCTTGGATGGTTTGGAGGTGAGAACGAGGCGTTCCTCCAGCTCTGCTTTCTCTGATTCCCCTGCACACAGTCGCCACGGAGGATCCCCACTGCATTATTATCTCCCCGGTAATGTGCCCACTCAAGCAGAGACACACGTACCACGCACACACATTCACACAGAGAGGATGAGGTCCCTAACTGGAAATGCCGACTAGCTCTTTGAGTGGGTGCAACAGGGTGTCGTGTCCCGTTCCAGCAGACCCCCCTGACACAAAAACATACACGCTCACATACATGTAATTCTTCAGGTTATCTGTCTTTCTGTTTGTCAGTCTGTGGGGATGTGGGCCATTCTGTTGCTCATGCTTTGGTTTCCCTCACTGTGATTGGCTGCGCTGGCTGTAGGCAGTGAGAGTGGCAGGAGTTCACCCTATTACAGTCAGCCTGAGCCCAGGTGTACCACACCCACCACCACCACCTTCCAAGCCCCCAAGCATTTCCATGTACCAGGTAGGCCGTCATCCGTAACGCTGACCCCTGACCTGTTTGCTAACCTGAAATGACCCACATCAGATCATAACCGACCCACCCTCCAGATATTTACTGAGTCCAGACTCAGTAATCACTAACCCACGTCCTGACCCCAGATCAACACTAGCTACTCTCCTAACAGACATACAACCTCATTCCCAGTGAGCCTGACCATGGTAATATGACATTTTTATCAGCATTATTAGGAATGCTGAAGTTAGTTGTTGACAAAAAAATTATCCAAAAATGATTTTGATCATCAATTCATCACCATTTTTCAAGCAAAACTGCTAAATGTGAGGATTTGTTGCTTGCATCTGTTTTATTATTGAGGACATCTTTAGATTTTGAATGAACAAAGAGAGAGAAAAAAAATTGGGGTTGTGGGAAATTGTAGCTTCTTTTCATCAATAATTAAAATATTTGTGATTTGATTTTTGATGCCTAAGACATTTACCACACCATCTCAGCAAAATAAAATCATCCATCCGTAGAAATCGCAGCAGTTATCCTTATTGTTCTCCCGCGGGGAGTCTGTCTGATGTATCTTACTGATCTAGATCTCTTGTATGAGCGCTTTAATGTAGCTAACTAATGCCAGTTCATTTTATTTAAACACTTCATCAACCCTCCATTTTATCAAGTTAAGGCTTCTCCCCTCCCTGAATGTTGTAGTCTTTGTTCCCTTCACTTTAAAAGGCCTTTACTTTTCACTGCAAGCTGTGCATTTGGTTTCCCTCCATCATTTGATCCTCGTGCCTTTAGTCTATTTCTCACTGCATGTTCCCTCTCTCCGTTTTTTCTGAGGCTGTTATTCCTCGCCAGCCCCTGCGACATCACTCTCTTCATGCTTTTCAACACGGAGCAAAATATATTTGGTAGATGCTTTTATACAAAGTGCCTCACAGCATCACGAGTGCTTACACATTTAGCATGGATAGCCCGTTGGGAGTTGGACCTCTAACTTTGGCAGATTTAATGGCACACTGTGCAGAACTTGGAAATATCTTTTAATGTTTTTTTTTGTTGTTGTTGCCATAGTTGTTTAATTGCAGCTCCTGACACCAATTCATTTTTAATTTACTGTAATGTGTTGTTGTATTGCTTTTCCAGCACTTAGCTGAGTGATTATATAATATTCCACCAAACCAGAGCTACAAGGTACCACATGCTCCTGTCATTTCTAAGTTTCTCCCTCTTCTCCCCTTTATCTCTTCCTCTGCCTCTCCATTCAGCCCTCTATCCACCCTTCAACTGCTCTCCTCCCTCTTCTTTATTCCTGTGCCATCTGCTGCTCTTTCCAGTAATAAGCCTGTGAATCTGTATTAATCAGCCTGGATGCACGGCACTGTCGCCGCCGCCGCAGCAGTTTATCACCCATGCTGTCAGCTTTACGGTTAAGGGGACTGTGAATGTGTCCAAATAATTTGGAGGGACGGGTTTAGTAAGGAAATCCACATTCCTCTATTTCCACTCTTCCATTTGCCCTCCACACTCATCCTCTTGTTGCTTTTGTTCTCAGCTTCTGAGGAAAACAACATCTACAGGAAACCCCCAATCTATAAAAGAAAAGGTCAGTTGATTCCTCACAATGTTGTGCTTTTTATAGCTTTTATTAGGCTATCTACCTGTTAGTCAGTTGCTTGTCAATGACTTATCAGTATGAAACATGCTTCTGTTTGTCTGATTTAAATAATCTGCTGGAGAAAAGATAACATCTAACATCTGCTGCTTCTTATGACATTCAGTTCTCCAAGGAGAAGTAGTCGGAGCAAGTGAAAGCATTTTGCCTCCACAGGCTTGATGCAGCCACCGTGTTTCTAATATTATGTAATCTGCTTCTAAATTGTATGTTAACCGACCAGCAGATTGAAACCTTTTTTATTTGAATTTGGAAGAAAGATGTCCGTTCACAGGATCCAGCTTCTCAAATGTGAGGATTTGCTGCTTTTCTCAGTTTTATACAATTAAAGATGAAATATCTTTTGATTCTATGCTGGTGTTTAAATATACTGAGGTTGTATGTAAAAGCTAATTAATCAGCATTTATTGAAGGAAGGAGGTCACCTAACTGAAAATTCAGCTCAAAACAGTCTTTTTCACGGCTTGGATTTCGATACATTCCAGCTGTGTAAAAGTTACGATTATTGCTGTGTAAGTAAGTAAGTAAGCGTAAAACAAATGTGATGCTGAGTGGATTTGTGATTGGCCTTGTTATATTTGAGGGTGAATGCATAATGGAATTGCAAGTAGAAACACATCAAAACATCGTCCAAACTGTGTAGTAAAGTAGCAGCCAAGTTATTAGCCCTAAACACCATGTACAGTACGATCAACAAGTAACTTCTACTGAGTATTATCATTGGGGAGGCTTCATATCAGTCCCCATACTGACCTTGATAAGATAAGGGGAGTGTTATGATGTGAAACGATCTATATTCAAAGTCAAATTCAGTGTTTCTGCTGCAATGAACAGTGAGTGGCTCAGTTTTTCGCACCATAATCCCTGACCTTATGTTACCGTTTAATAAAATAATTCCAGAGTTCCAGGTGGGGAAAATTTTTTATTTGGTTAAACAAGAGGATTGCATCAGAAATCAATGTTGGAAGAGTCCATGTATCTTAGCGGTAGAGAAAAAGTTAGATTGTGGCATTCACCACGCATCACGTCCCTCCTTGTCTGAGGAATAATAACATGACTGTAACCTGACTTGACTAAAAACTAAACTAAACTCCAGCTGAGACGTTGGGTAGTTGTAGCCACATTAGAGGCGAGATTACATATTCAATTGATGATTCAAAAGGGGAAGTAAAACGGAGAGAAGCAGCGCCAAATACTCTGAGTGTGTAGGTGATCCATCAGTGCTCAGATGGCGGGTCCAAAAGACATACAGTTCCTTTGAAACACCTCTGGATGATTTACGCTGAGCTACAAAGTGCTGACAAACCTCTCTCCTCAGTCTGAGCAGGCAATCTGTGATATGGGCTCTGTGGATGGATTTGAATTTACACCACGAATCATTTATAGAGCAGCTTTCATATTAAGGCAACGTTCCATAATCGGGTATTTATGCTGTATATTTAGTACCATAATGTATGTCATAGTCAAAACTCGCTGCAGCTCAAAAACAAACTTTTTCGAGCTACTGGAGGAGGTGTTGGGTTACATTACAAGACACAACAACTGAGAAAGATGGCGAGAGTTTGTGAAAAGTAGCGCACAAATGATTACAGATAAACGGCTTATGTTTTTCCTTTGGTTCCTTTTAATGCTTCTGTCATATCTGTTTTAGATGTAAACATATGAACAGGATTGGGGTAGAGGAGGCGGCCTCGGCCCAAGACATGTATGCATGGCAACTGATTCCGAAACATTGATCGATATAAAGATTAGATTTTTTTTTATGACCTCAGAAAAGAACAAATAGGGGACAGATTGCTTCCTTGTTTTTTGAGTCCAGTGGAAATTCGGAGTGTTCAGAGACTAAAAGTCACATTCATGCATCCACAGCATCAATCGGAATATGACCTTTATTATATGTCACCCACTTTCTCTTTTCACTGTCTAACAAAAGTCCTTTCATCCTCACGAGGAAATCAACACCCTTGACAACTTTGCTTGCTTACTGGAAGTTGTGCATGATATCCCATCGCATCTTCACTGACCTCCTTTCCGTTCTCTGTTCCCTTGCTTTTGATGCCTTCTCCTCCTCCCTTCCTCCCCCCTGCTGAGCTCTCCCCTCTCTGTGAGTAAATGAGCTACTTTGTCCGTCTTGCTTCTCCCGCACGCACACGCAAAGAGACTCAAAAACCCCAGTGAATCCTTTTTGAGACCAACAACAAACAAACAAACCAACCAATCCCAATGTGTTGATGCAAAACATGTTTTAGCATTCTTGCCCCATGGTTGACTCTTCCCTTCTCAGTGCCGTCTTGTTATTTAAAAAATGTGAATCAGACTAGAAATGCTTGTGGTAAAAAAAGGGTTCGTGATCGCAAATTGTGTTGAGGAATTCTGCAATTTATCGCTCTCTCTTTCTCTTATCGTCTCTCCCTCAGACATGTCTGCCTCGCCAACAGCCATTAAGAGTAAGACCAATGAGAACCTCCTCAATTCCAGTGGCCTTTCCACCTCCAACTGTAACAACATTTATCACCCAAACTCCAACTATTACCCATACACTGGCTCTCCAAAAGGTACTGCTCCCTCTCGTTCTGAAACACACACTTTGGCACAAACACATGCTGTATTTACACGTCCCATCCCTCTCTGCCTTGTATTTCCTCAATCTCTCGCTCTAGTCTCCAGGGTGAGGAGGTTTTCGTCCGGAGGAGAGGAGGATGGATGGAATCACAATATAAACAAGGTAAGAAAGAAAGACAATCTCTTTTTAATCTCAATTTTAAGTGTGTTTGTTCATATTTAATGAGCTTGTTACTTAAATGCTTCTTTCTGACCTCGCCAGCTGGACATAATACAGAAAGATGCTCCTCTCTCCTTCTATCGTTTCATATTCATCCTTCTATCTGTCCAAACAACAACCATCACTTCTCCTTGTCTCATTCTGCTTTGTTCCACCACCATCTATTGACCCGTGCATTCATCCCACTCAACTAACTCGTATTGCTCCCATCTATCCGTCCATTTCCCCGCCTTCTTTTCTGGCCCCTTTATTTAACCCATCCTTCTATTCCTCCCCTCTCCCTCCCTCCCTCCCCACAGGGAATTGGCAGGATGATCTTGAAGGAGGAGATGAAAGCGCGGTCAGCTTGTCACGACAATGACCAGTGGGGAAGCAGACGCAGTTCCCGTTGTAGCAGCAGGGAGGCGCTGAACAATCTGGAATACGGCTCCCTCAATGGCTGTAAGTCTGTGGTTGTGAGGGTTGGATTTTGTAGATTTACTCCATTTACTGTGCATGACAGTTTCTTGCTCATTTGCTAATTAGCTAATGATCCATCATCCATAAAGCAATGAATGGCTCAAAACTCATCTCAACAACGATGGTGGGCTTGGCTATGAAAAGTGGTTGTTATTAGCGTAATACAGTATATCCATAATCTGTAAGCACTGACTTGGTCCCTTAAAGTCGCATTAGGGTTCAGACTGTGGTTTAGGTTAAAGACTGCAATTAGGATCAGGTTTCAGTTATTGTAATGATGATGATTTGGCTGCTGTGGTGAAGGTTAGGACATGAATATAGTCACCTTAACAGGATATACAGTATGTGTGTCTCAGTGGCGGGCATTTTCTACCTGGCCCTTCTGTGCCGTCTGATATCATACATCAATACGCGCATGACGGGATGCTGCGTCATTAACGGACAATACATGTAGTCCACATCAACAAGAACAAATTCACAAGAACCAGTCACATTTATTTAGAAAAAAACATGACAAAACAATCCAACAAAACTGCGGCACTAAAACAAAGTCCATCCTCTTCTCTTTGTTAACAAACAGTTCAATGATGCGGTTGTACAGTTTATCGGTGCGCTTCAGTTCCAGTAACAGGCCCATAACCCTCCGTGAGAAAGCCGTTGTCAGTAAATCCGCTGTTTCTCCTCCTCCTTCAGTGTTGAAAAGACTACACCAAACAAAACACTAAAAATGTCATAACTTCTCTTATGTTTCATCCTGAACTCTTCTTACTACTACTGAGTTCTGCTAGCTAGCCTTCTGTTGACAAAAGTCCCGCTGGCCCACTGACCAATCACAGCGCATGTTAATGCTGACTTACTTCTAGGCCACCTTGCAGGCTCTGACACGTCAAAGACTACGCCCAGCAAGTCAAACTAAATATCTGATTGGTTGAAGTCTGTGACAATCACGACAACGTCCCCATGTACTGCAAAGGCCACCTATAAGGCCTCGGGCCGCTCTGCTTCCATAGAGACATAGAGGTGAAATCTGATTGGATAAAAGCTCTCCTTAAAAAAAGCTGCACTAGAAGCAGCACTGCAGGCTGGAAGCAGAGCAACAGAGGAAGACACAGGCTGTGAAATGAGAAAATAAGCTAATAGGGAAAAATATTGTATTGTATTTAGAATACATGTGAGAATTTTTTTAAATTATAAAATAGCTATAACTTTGTGATTCTGTTTAGGCCAGCAGAGAAGGCTTTACTGGCCCTGACAGCCCACCACTGGTGTGTCTTATTGTGATGCTGAGCAAGCTGTAATGAGGGGAGTTTTCCACTTTTGTAATAACTCTCCCATTGATCCCATTCCTCATTGCATTCAGCACGAGTGATCGAGACAAAGATGGAGAGACTGCGAGAAAGAAAGACAGAGAGTGTTTAGGTGGAGGTCAAATGGGAATAAAAGAGAGGGTGTTATAACAGGAGAGCCTGAGAGAGAGCGAATGAGATAGAGAGTGAATTAAATTCAAAAGAGAGAGGGAGTGAGGAGCTAAAGCAATTTGGAGCTGTTCAGAGAAGATGTATGACATGAAGCCAAGGGGTAAATCAGGGTCAGAGCGGTGGAGAGAGGGAAATTAGCTATGTGCACAGGGAGGTCAGACAGAGAGAGGTGTTGATAATGTGGGTGTTCATTGCTGCGTAACCACTGGGGGTTTATATAGACCGCTGTTATTGTACTGATTAAAATACTGAGACGTGTGTGTGCTCATCTATTCTTCAGAGGAGGTTAATTCCAAAATGGGATGTCCACCGTTAAATAGAAGCCACATGAACTCCTACTAAATAATTGACTGACTAACGGATTTTGCTTCATTCCATCGATGGCAATGTCCGTCTGACTGAAATGTCTCAACTATGATGTGCCATTACATTTTATACATACGCTTGTGTTCCCCAGAGGAGGAATCCTACTGACTTTTGTGATCCCCTGACATGTCCTCTAGTGCTAACATCACGTTCATATGTAGTTTGAACTAATATATCTCAAAAACTATTGGGTGGATCGCCATGACTTTTCATCTATCGCCACCATCACCACATTTCAATTTGTCCTTCGGTTTATGACCAAATACTTGCTTTTTAAATACCTATACTTTGTTTTAGTGCTAATTAGCAAATGTTAACATGCTAACATCCTAAGCTAGACAGTGAGCGCTGTAAACACTATACCTGCTAAACATTGGCATTTTTGCATGTTAGCATGCTAAAGTTAGAATTTACTTCAAAGCACCACTGTGTCTAAGTACTGCCTCTTAGTCTTGTTACTTCAGCAATTATGATGGTAAAAAAGTATTTAAAGAAATGAAAGCTCTATTCTCCATTTTATGTTTCGTATTCAAGCACCTGGTTTACAAAGTTCACTGGGTGGATGCCATAAACATATGCATTTTTAACATGAATGGCTCGGTGCTGCATGGCTGTGCCCGTGCTGCTTCATATTTTATAAGTTGTGTAGGTCGTGATGGTGATTTGTCTGCATGTCGACGCTGTCCGGGGCATATCTTCACACAGCTGATGTTTTATAGATGTCCCACAACAGCTGGCCTTCTTTATTTCCCCTGCACTGAAAACTAACCCTCTCATTTCAGTTTACTGTTTGTCCTCATACTTTTACTATTTGACAGGTTTATGAGCTCCACTTAAACCAGTCTCACAGGCTGCACTTGTTTACATAATCCCACAGACACTAATATGCATGTATCCATGTGCACACACAAACATGATGTGTTTCTAAAATACAGTTGGTATAGGTTATCTAAACTCCCAGTTACAGTTATAACCTCAGCTGATTGCTCATTTGGCACACATCATGTAAACACCTCCACTTCCTTATGATGAATACAGAGTTTTTGGGCTCAAGACATAAGACTTTAGTGACTTTGTATTTCCAAGGCGTATCGTGATGACAATAATTTACTGTCCCGTGTGTTTTCGCCCTCCTTTGCCACTCTGTCTTCAGCTCCAAGGTCCGCCTGCAGTGCAGACAGCGGTGAGTGGTTCATCACTCTTTTATTGCTGTTGCATGGATTTTAACCCAATAACAACCCAACTTGGCCTCCAAATTTGCTTTTGAACATCATACAATTGCATTATTGTGCATGCACATTGTCGTATAAGGGCAAAACCATGCCATTTGAATAGAATAACAGATAAATGTGAAAATTCGATGATTTCAATGGCAGCAGAGATTATAGGTCACCACTATACTATAAATGGTGAATGATCAATTGATGAATGAGATGCTCCGGGCACTCTTTGATGAAACAACCATATTTCCTAGACACACCCAATGACTAATCTATGAGACTTATTTCTTCGTGGAGAAAGAGAGAGTTGTAGATGAGAAAACCCATTATAGTTCAGCATCTCACTCCTGCTGTACAGTAGCTCTACACCAGCCAGCATTCTACTGTATCACGGTGTTTCATCCTGGCTCTCTGACATCGCTGTGTAATTTAATTTCCTTCAACAACAGAGTGAACAAGAAGAGAGAGAGAGAGAGAGAGAGAGAGAGAGAGAGAGAGAGAGAGAGAGAGAGAGAGAGAGAGAGAGAGAGAGAGAGAGAGAGAGGATGGGCAGAGCATGAAAGCAAAAGAGAGAGAGGGTTGGGAAGAGAAGAGCAAAAGACTGGCAGATAATGAAGATAAGGTAGTGAAAGTATAGAGGACTGAAGAAAAACTTGAGGGGATTCGTGTGACTCCGCTGCCCTCTGCTGCTTCAGCTGAAGACGTGCACAACACAGATGAGGGCCAGCCAATGGATGCTGGTGGTTACCAATGGTTACAAGAGAGGCGTGGCTATGCTTTAAGATTTCCTTTTGATGTGATGGTAGGGTGTTCATATTCAAATGTAAAATTATGATGGGAAGCAGCAATACACATATGTTTGTGAATGTGAAGGTAGATCTGCAGTTTATATTTGTATGTTATGAAGTTGTATTTAACCAGAGGATGAAACGGCACATTTAAATGACTGAAATGTAATTTTGTGTGTGATCAGAGTCACATTTCTTTATCAGGAGTCTGTCAGGTGGGTGTTTGAGGGACAGTGGGACCCTTGAGGTTTACGAAACAGTTACAGTATTATGTTTTTCAACTCTTGTACCAAATGGGATAAACCGTTTCCCCAGTGTGACGTTCTCAGAAATTGTACGACAAAGATGTGAGAAACCCTTTTCTAATCCCTCACCAGCTGTCAGTAGGAATATATTCTGCACTCCATATTCATAAATTGAGTGTGTTTGTTCATTTTGCATACTTCCTGTGTTTGTTAGTGGTTATGTGTTTATTCTTGTTCCTGCAGACTCATACATTGCCAAATCGTCCTCGCTGCCAGGCTACCGCAGGAATGGACTAAACAGGGTAAGCGACCATGCTCACTCATTGTGTGTCTTTGTGTGTGTGTGTGTGTGTGTGTGTGTGTGTGTGTGTGTGTGTGTGTGTGTGTGTGTGTGTGTGTGTGTGTGTGTGTGTGTGTGTGTGAGTGTGTGTGTGTGTGTGTGTGTGTGTGTGTGTGTGTGTGTGTGTGTGTGAGAGTATGACAGGCATGGCCACTCACTAAATTGTAAGCTGTAGCAAAGTCCTTTATGAGACAGTAACTTACAACTTGATATTGTTATTATGATATTACTTGGTGTGATAAATTATTTAATGGAAAACCCCACTGATGGGGCTTTTTCTACAATATTTTATGATTTCTCTCTACTATTTCCTCCATTTTAATGGTCAAATGCATCGTCTCACTCCATGTTTGCTAAACTGTTCTTGTGTCCTGGCAGCCTGGGAGCGCTGGTGCAGATTATTACCAGTATGACAGCAGTAATGCAGTTAACTGGCAGATCAGAGGTAAGACTATTGTATAGATCACATCTGCTTATTTTCTCCTTATTTAGCTCCCCTCCTGATGCATGTTGTTCAGCATACAATGATGGAAAGAGGTGAAAACGAATGCAACAGTTAACATGAATGATAACAGATTTTCTCTTCTCCTTTTTTTTCAGAATACAAGGTAAGACCGAGCAGACTGTTACTGAGTGAAAGGTCTGGATCAATGGGTAATAGATAAGGATGATGTTCAAAGTTCATATGTAATTAATCTCACTCAGTAACACCAGCTTGACTCAGTGAAAGTTTGTGAAGCTGACTGACTCAAATGTTGAAAAGTATTTACAGTGCTTTGAATACTAGAAAGTTTACCAGCTTCAGTGGAAACTAGGGGGAAATAATAGTTGGATGTACTCATGTTTCTCATTGTTCTTCCTTCTCCTACAATGATTACATCAAAGAGCAGAGATCAGAAAGTGATTCATAGGAATAAAGGATTTATGTTGCACTCCTTCACATTGTTTTTATTACGTTCTGCAACTATTTCTCACTGACGAGTTATGGGGAAAGGGTGGTCAGGAATGATCAAACAACTCAATAAGAGTTCAACTTTCTTTCTTAACCCTCCCGTTGTCTTGGGGTCAAAATGACCCATCGACACACATATACACTCGTACACGGGTCATTTTGACCCCAAGACAACAGGAGGTTAAACAACTAGAAAATAGATTCAAAGAGAGAGACTTTAAACTTTGTCAAACGTCATTCGGTGCATTTCTCGTCATTTGGGTGACTGATTGGAAAGAGTCAAATCCACTCTCTTTTTGAAATCATATCACTTTAATGTAGAAACTCTGAAAACATAAACAATGATTTTCCCAAATTCCATTCCATTATCTGAACCGCTCATCCTAGTCAGGCACTGGAGCCGATCCAGCTAACATTGGACAGGTCGCCAGTTTATTGCAGGGCACATAAAGAGAGAGACAACCATTCACGCTCACAGCTATGGGCAATTTTAGAGTCTCCAATTAACCTGAGCCTAGACTGCATGACTGTGGGAGGAAGCCAGAGAACCCGAAGGGAACCCACGCTACCACAGGGAGAACATGCAAACTCCACACAGAAGGACCGCCCGGGATCGGGAATCGATCGGGTCTCTCTTGCTGTGAGGTGACAGTGTGAGCCACTGCACCGCCGTGCAGCCTGATTTTCCAAAATTCTTTCAGCACAAAAACAGATTTCTCTTAATCTCTTTCTCAGTGAAATCCTTATGCCTGCATGAATAATAGCACTAAACTGAGGGGCTTAATACGTTTTTCTAATTCATTTTAGCATCCATCATTGTTGTTGGTGCGGCTGTTGGCCAGTAGAGAGTGACAAAGATAAATACAAAATCAGTCTACCGGGAGCACCTTGATAACAGAATGGTGGTTACTGTGCAAAGCCAAATACGCCACAAAATGTTTACGAGTATTTTTGAGTGGTGAATTTGATTGATGTTGTAAAAGTAAACCACTGAGAATTAAATCAGTAGTGAAAGTCTCTTGACAGAGCATCTGAATACTATTAGATTTACAGTTTCTGCAGTTTGTGTGCCTTTTAGTGCAAGAAGTTAATTTCCTGTGTTTGTGTGTGTGTGTGTGTGTGTGTGTGTGTGTGTGTGTGTGTGTGTGTGTGTGTGTTAGATATACCCATATGAAGCCCTGATAGTGTCAGTCAGAGGGCAGCAGCGTCTACCGAGTGATGTGGACCGAGCCAGACTGGAGGTAAACTCTTTTACAAAATCTACTTCAATAACTGTCTCATAAACACAGACTGACCGACCTTACCATCCATCGAACCATGACAAACATGTTTGATACATTTCTGAGCGATATAGGGATTACTTGAAATTTCTCTTGAAGCTATTAGAAGAAAGTTTATACACGCAAAAGATTATCATTGACTTTCCCTGTCTAAATGTATCTGTCTCTTCCCTCCAGCGCCACCTCTCACCAGAGGAGTTCCACAGAGTCTTCGGCATGCCCATGTCCGCCTTTGATCATCTTGCTCAGTGGAGGAAGAACGAACTGAAGAAACAGGTCCGACTCTTTTGAGAAAAGGAAGCCACCAGAACCGTGTACTCTGAAAAAAAAAAAGCCACCAGAGAGGCCTGTTGACCCCAAATTGACTGTCACAGGGGAAGAGCAACAGGTCGAAATAAAAGTATTTTCTCCTCTGAGGCGCAGAAGCCGAACTGTTGGCCTTCTGATACCAACTCGCCAAAAATGGTAACAAAACTGCAATGAGAGGGAAAAGAACTGGAAGCAGATCATTGAGACTTTGAGAGGCAGCGGATGAGCCACACTGGGGCTGTAACAGACATAAAGGTAAAGAGTGGGAGGAGTTGTTCTGCTTTTCACTCTCTTCCCAGCAGGTGGCAGTGTGTTAAGAGGAGGACCAAGGAAGTCTGTACATGACCCCCCTGAAGAGGGGACTGTAAGCTGAAGTACCTCTTACCACACTGAGGGTCTGCCACGCTCACACTTGCACCCATGCTGAGAATAGACCGTTTGGGAAGAGAATAGGCTGGAATATTGTTTGAGGCAAAAAAAGATTCTGTTTTATTCACACATGCAGACACTATGATCAGCGACTCATAAGCTGAAGAGAATAGTGTGAGTCTCACTAACATATAGGGTTAGACAGTGTTTTTTATATATAATGTGCAAATAATGAAACCCAAAGGTTTTCTTCTTTTTTGATACTGGCATGTGTTTATTTTGATGTCAGTATTTCTGAAGCCATATGAGTGTTTAGAGTTCTTCTTTATGACATGAGCAGACTGTACAGTTCACTAATTGTAGGGTTTATTGTGAATGAACTATGTCATAGAAATCAGGTTCTAGTAGTATACACGTTAAAAATTTAGCTTTTTTTAATTAAAAGGAATGAACGGTTTTGTCAATTAATACATGCAGCTGCGCAGTATTTTTCACAGATGAATATCCAGACCCTCCGAATACAGAGAACAAAAGAAGGATTGAGCACCAAGTGACAACAGAAAGATTGTGTGTGGAGATAAACAAAGAAAGATGCAAAAAAAGAAGTTATGACAAAGGGAGTTTAATAAAGAGGTAATGGGTGTCACGAAAGTAAAGTGTAAAGAAAGTGTTTGGGTAAATGTGGTGTGTGTGTGTGTGTGTGTGTGTGTGTGTGTGTGTGTGTGTGTGTGTGTGTGTGTGTGTGTGTGTGTGTGTGTGTGTGTGTGTGTGTCTATAGGTCTTCAACAATTCATTAAAGCACACAGGTAAATGTGTTTGATACTAACTTATTTTGTATTTATTTACTGGAGTATAATTTGCAAACCTGTATCTGTAACTACTTCTGAATAAATGATTCAAGCATCACTATTTTATTATTTATTGCCTTCATTATTATTTTTCACGACCCCTGATGGTTTGCTTTAGGCTTTTTATTTTTGGTTTAAGGTTATCATTAGGTCAGTGGTTTCTTGAAAGGATTCAAGTGGTTCTAAGTATATCGAAATGTTTGACTCATTGTAATTTGATTCTGAGCTGTACTGTAATTTGGGGGAGTTGGCGAGAAATCAATGACTACTAATTTAGAAATTATTATTTAGAAATTAGTACATAGACGTTACCTTTTGGGCCTTTGATTCCACAAACAAAGCACCATCTAATTGTGACAGCTCATTAACAATTGTCCCCTTTTTAATTTATAGAGGCTCTGGGATGCCAAATGATTCACTAACTCACTTGAAAGTGGCAAACATTGAAGAAATTATATATTTTGTTATTACTTTATAGAGGCTAGTTTAACCCTCCTGTTATGTTCGTTTCTTAGGTACAGCAATGGACCCGGTGCGTGTTGAATCATCCAAAAGTTGTCAGAAACCAAAAAATTAATATAGTTTGTACCTCATCACCAACACCATTCCTAACAATTTAATCAGTCTTTAGTGGAATGGAGTTATTCACCCCTCCATAGATCATAGTTCAATTAGGCTAACTCACTAGTTTTAATGAAAAATACATGTTCAAACAATGTTTTAGGTTCATTGGAAAAACCTAGATATAAATTGCATTCGTCTACCATAACATGTATTTTTTCCAAAATTGTATTTGCATTTTGAAACTTTTTTTTATTCATGGACTGATGTAGATAAATAGAGATGAGACACCTCTCCTATTCAGGGTCATATTGACCCGCTCACTCAAAATCAAGCCAAATGAGTCATAACGATTTATATTGAAAGTAAACGTTATTTATGTTTATTTATATTGTTAAGAAATCTAAATTGACCTCAAGATGGTCTTCATCTTCAGACACTTACTCCTCTATTTCATTGTCGTGATCAAGGATGTGCTCCAGAGCCTCCAGGGCCGTCATCCTTTTGTTTCTGTTGCTCATGTTGCCCAACAGTAAGCTGCTGAGTTGTATCTGCAGACTGTAAAGTTGGTAGAACTTTGTATGTTTCACCTCCCCTGCTAAGTGTGGGCGGAGTTTTCCCGCGAAAAAAAAAAAGGTTCCCGTCAAAATAGTATCTGTATTTCTCGGGGGTAGTTAGAAAGAGAGTGTGCGTGCGTCTGAGATTGGGATGAAATGTGTGTGTGTCACTGTCAGTCAGTGTCTCAGTCAGTCTATTAGAAATCCTACAGTACCATATTTATTAGGAGAGACATGAAAGAAACCTTTACTTTAGTGTTCCCGGGCCAATAAAGGTGCATTTAGGGGAAAAGTGAGAAGATAACCATTGTTTAGTCTGGAAGGTGTGGTTCACGTGGGGGGAAGGGCACATGAAGGAGGAAAGAGATGGTTCCCATAACAAACACCTGCTTTTTTTGTTTGAAGTTTGAAATGTGTACAACTTTATATATGGGTACACAGTGTGTGTGTGTGTGTGTGTGTGTGTGTGTGTGTGTGTGTGTGTGTGTGTGTGTGTGTGTGTGTGTGTGTGTGTGAAATGTGGTGAAATATGGTGGGAGGGAGTAAGAAAGACTGTGTCTCACATTTTCAAAGAAAGAAATGGTCTAAACTTGACCCTTCTGACCCCTTATAGCCTCCACTTCCAATGTTCGGGTCAAATTGACCCGAACATCATCTCTGCAATATAAACCTGCAGGAGGGGTTACAAATACATTATTTATTTGTTTTTACGTTGATTACACCAATTAAGGCAAGCAGAAGAAGTTTCATGTATAAAAAGTACTTTAAAATATTTTTCCTAGATGTTCAAACTTTGAGACGGGTCAATTTGACCCGCAACATAACAGGAGGGTTAATCTTTATAAAGTCATGTTTTGTATTCTAAATCGTAATCTTAGTTAATATATATATATATATATATATATATATATATATATATATATATATATATATCCCTTTCTGAATTCTGGTGGACTAAGACTTTAAATACTCTTGTAAAGGGCTTCATTCTACCGCTGGCAGTCATACAATAAAAACACTAATGGACAACATATTGTGGATTGCATCTCCTCAAATGTGACTAACGTGCTTCAATGTGAGTCTTTTTTAGTCATGGTTTTTAAATGTGTGGTAAACCAACATACTGTAGTAGACTTTAGTAGAGCGTAGTAGAGTGTACTCAGGATAGCACTAGGACCCAGAGGAGCTTTGGCCGATGAGCCAGCGGCTACCGACTCAACCGATAAACTGCAGCGGCCAGTCTGACTCACTTGGCCGCACGGAGGCTGTCGGAGCTCCGCTGTGGCGAACACGTCTCACATGGAAACAACCGTAACTTTTAAATGAAACTACTAAGGGATTATTACCGTAAATAAGCACAGCAAGTTTACAAGCGACATGGACTCCAAACGCCAAAGTGGTGAGTCTCTCTTTTATTTAATACCACACGTAATTATTCGCGACAAAGAATCACAGTAACTTTGCGAAGAAGCCTCGCAGTGAGCTAACTAGCATGTAAGTTACATCCATGAATGTACTTTGAGGCACACTTCTTGGGAGAGAAGTGCTCACAACCGCGCAACACACTTAATTAAACACATGATAAATACACTATAATAACAATGAGCCTACACTACTTGTCACTTAAACTCATCACAATAACCGCTATCGTGGGCTAAACACGTTTGAAACAACTGAGGATAAGAAGGTTTGACTTTATTAGCGTCCTAATCCCATTAGTCAGTTTATCTGAGCGGTTCGCCTCGCGCCCTGCTCCCGACTAACCGCTGGAGTAACGGGCGAGTGACGTCACATCACCCACGCGCCGCTTAGTGTGTGTGTGTGTGTGTGTGGACCACGGCAGTGTGGATGGAGGAGGGGTGTCCTCCTCGCTCAGGTAGTGTGACGTAATCTGATGCCAACGGAGGAAGTGCCCCGTTGGAAGCAGCGCCGCTGCAAGTGAAGCTGCAGCAGCTGAATGGCTGCTCTGTGTTTGAAACTCCTGCAGGAAGCTGCATGATGTGACACCAGCTGATGAAGCAGTGGCCTTGATTTAGAAATCTGGCAGAGGACAATGACCATTCTGCACACAATGCAATCAATAAGAGTAAAAGCGCCCCATCATGTTGCCTCCAGGTAATTGACTCAATAGACCCAATATTTAGGCAAGGAGTGAATTTACACAAAAATGTAAACCGATCAGATCAACTGATGAATAGATTGATGACACTGTTCAAAGACTCAAATCAGCCTCCATACAATTGAAATAACAGCAGTGGGTTCAGCTCATAAACAGCTGTTTAATCATGACTATCATGTGATGACTGTGGTGATAATAATATGAATTACACCACCGTGGGTGCAGCATACTCACTATCAATATTACCTTAATCACATCAGACATTTTGACTTACTAGTAAGAGAAGCAATAACTAATAACATGAATGGCGGCTGTATGTCATTCCCGTGTCCCAGTAAGTCGTGACAGTAAGCCAGCATGTCCAGTGACCTCCAACACCAGTACCCTGAGGCCATCATTAATCAGCCAGCAGCGTTACATGTATTGTTCACATCCGCGCCTTTCCTCCAAACACAAGCTTTGTGGCCACTTTGAGCAACTGTGCACTCGAGAAGAAAAATACTCTCGCTGTGGAAACAACAGACATGATTGGTGATGGCGTTCTGCGCTAATATTGCAACTTCTGCAACAAGTTAAAGTTGTAAAATGTCTTTTGACGATGCAGCATTAGCACTACGGGAGGAACTCTCTGTTTAATGATCGAAAATGGTTCCTTTAACATTTCCTTTTCCCTCTTCCTTCTCACCCAGTGATCCTCCACCCACGCCTCTCTTTCCACTCGCTTTCATTTCAAGTCGGTCTGAGCTCTGCTGCACATCTAATCTACTCCATTAAAACTTTCTGCGACAGAGATGTCCAAAGCAGCAGGTCTGTCCATGTTGGTGTTGAGTAGGTGGAAACACCACTGATGTGGCGATACTACTCTTCTACCAAGCAGGAAAAAGACTATCATTACACACATCACGTGTGTGTGTGTCTTTTCATCTAACTCTTGTCCAGAAAGCAAATCAAAGCCCTTTTCACAAATGTCGAACTGTTTCTTTAAACTCTCTTGTGGTTTCGACACAAGCGGCGCCGTCACATGACATGGAACCACTTGATTTCATGCTACTGTCAAAAACGACGTGTTGGCTAGTGAGCTCTAGAGGTGCCGGTACAAGCAGATCTTGCCGCCTTTTGGACAGAGCCAGATTAGCGGTTTCCAGTCTTTATGCTAAGCTAAGCTAACCATCCTCTGGTTGCCAGCTTCATATTTACAGTAGAGACATTAGAGTGGTATTCATCTTCTCATCTAACTCTCTGCAAGAAGGCCCTTTTATCAGAACGTCTTACTTTTCTTTCAGTTGGTGGAATAGGGATTATTTTTCACACCAGCACGCATCAACATCTTCTTTGTTGGGCTGATGAGCCAAGGCCTGTTGCTTTCCCATTGTCACTGTTCAGATGGCTCCTAACCTGGTGAAACCTCAGCACAGCAGTTTGGGTTTTGCATTAGACTCATGCTGTGCCACAGTGTCTGCGCCAGTGTCATGCTCCTCTGTGTCCTGTGTGTCCTCACCATTTACTATCTGAGGAAAGTGATAAGATACTGAAAGAATGTGAAAAAGAGAGAAACCCATGACTATTTCCCCCCAGCTGTTTCTTTTTAAAGATCTTGCCAGTTTGGTTTCTGGGGGGGGGGATATTGAAAGTGTCAGACTGAACGCTAACCAGTGCAATGACACCAGCTACTGTTGTCACGAAAATATGAATTACAGGATGCTGAATCTCTGAAGTAGACTTTTGTCTGCGAGGGAGATGGCTGGGGACGCCAAGACTCGAACTCTGACCTCCGTATGAAGAGGATGGGTGTCTGGAGAAGGGATGGATGAAGGCAAACGAGGGAAAGGAGTTAAAGAGAAAGGATCCAAGAGGGAGGGCGAGAAATAAAGGAGTGAAAGGGAGAATGTGGGATCTGGAGGGACCTCAGCCTCGAGGAGAGTCGGGGAGGCAGGAAGAGGGAGCCTGCTGCAGCGCAAAACAGCAGTTCCACAAGTTGGATGCATTAAAACGTATGTCCGTGTCACATGAGTACAATTTAAATGTTCCTGGTCCAGGCAACAGGATTATCAATGAGTTAGCAACATTATTTAATGCACTCATCGTTTTATTCCTTGTCCTGAAGGGGAAGAAAATAAAAGGAAAGGATTGTTCGGATGGGAGAGGCAAGTCGTGGAGGAGGTGTGATTGATGGGTTAGATTTGGAATGGGTGGGAGTAACAGTTTAACATTAGGAGGACAAAAGTATCTTTTTTTCTTTCACCCTGCAACCAAACACACTAAATCAGTTCAAATGAGAGTCGCATGGCCCAGGTCTCATGACTGACCTTCCTCAGGAGGCCTGACACACAAACATGTGGGTAAAACACACAAACATCCAACACAAACGTATCTTTGCTCTTTGTAAGACTATATCGCTGTGTAGAGGGACAAATGAATAGTGCTCCCAGTAAATTAAGTCCATTTGCAAATTCGAAGAGGAAATATGTGCCATTTGTGTGTGTGTGTGTGTGTGTGTGTGTGTGTGTGTGTGTGTGTGTTGTGAGCGTGTGTGTGTGTGTGTGTGTGGAATGGGGGGTTACAAAGATCCCTCTGTGGGTGAGACCGACCACAAGCCTCCAGAGCAGCTGATTCTCAGCCTCTGAACCCTCCGGTCCCCCGAGAGAATGAGAGAGAGAGAGAGAGAGAGAGAGAGAGAGACACACAGACGTAGAGGAGAGAGATGTAATTGAATGGTCAGCCTTGACTATAAAGTCAGACTTCAAGAAACAGAAAATAGACCAAAGGCCCATTCTCAAGCTCCATGAGTCTACTGGCTTTGTTTACTCTGAGATTAATGACATTGAATCTTGTGTTTTTTCAGCCCTTGTTGGAACATTTCCTATAGATAAGTGAAGTACAATAGATCAATAGACAACATTCTTCAACTGTTTCTTCAATAGATAGTGAATGGGGGAGAGGAGGGGGAGACTCACAGTAGGATGGAGGAGAGAGTCAAGATCAAGAAGGAGTGGAGAAACGCTTCTGTCGACAGCTAAGAGAGAAAACCACAGCTGCTGGCTGAGAAATACTACACACACACACACACACACACACACACACACACACACACACACACACACACACACACACACACACAGCTGCTTGATATCCTATACCCTGAATGCCCATGGATCGAAGCGATGCAGCTGTTTTGCACCACGCCCCTCTTGTGTGTGTGTGTGTGTGTGTGTGTGTGTGTTCCTGTTTTGTTTTTTTGTTGGAGTTTCTGACATTGTATTGCTTGCTCTGGTCTTGCAGAGCATTGTGGTCATCTAATTTTGGCCCTTGTGGATACAATAGACTATTGTCAGACTGGGGGGGTGACGAAGGAAGCTGCGAGAGCGTTTCTCTCTCTCTCTCTGTCCTCACTGTGTGAGAGAAGAGAATGTTTTGATCTTATTTGATCTTAACCCCAGTCACAACATGTTTTTCACATTCATTTTAACGTCTGTCTAGTTGTCACTGAGGAAGTTTTTCTCGCTACTTTATGGCACATTAGAAAATTCTTCCTGATAAAAATGAAATAAAATACTTGGTGTAATGCTCGCAGAGGTTATTCAGACTGTTTTATTATTTATTCCTAGAGACGCGTTATAAAGGAGGTAGATCACTTTCTCTATGGGCAGCTCAGTGACTTGTGACGTGTCCTTGAACTTCCATTAAACCTTATTTGTGTTTTGGGAGAAGCAACATTGTTGATTTTACAATTGTATTGCCAAAAAAGACAAAGATTTTGTTTGCCCCAAATATTTTTCTTGGCAGTGTGGAAAAAGCCTATTAAAGAGCATGCTGGTCATGGCCAACTTTCCACTAAACCCCAACTGAAATAAAATATTTTTAGGGTTAGCAGCTCCTAAACTCTTAAATATCCAGCACATCTATTCAATGGTAGGAGTACTACTTCATCTTATCAATGGCCAATATCCAGTATTTAATGAAAGGTCAGCCTGGTACTCTACAATAGGACCGGAGCTGTCTCCTTAAGACTTCAACTAATGTTCTTCATGTCAAACGTCTGCCTCTCAGACATCTCTTATGAATGAACAATCAACTGAATGAACTAACAGGCAGTTTGGTAACCATATCCTATTATATCTCAAGTGGAAGTGCAGATTTTATTCTTTTCTTTGGCTCCATTTCCTTTAGGGAAGGAAGCTTCCTGCTCCATCCTCTCCAGCTCCGTTTCTCTCCGACTCCCCCACCTCCTCCATCCAGGCAGGATGTGTGAGAGTGTGTCAGAGATTTTGAAACAATGTCAAGGTCAACAAAACACACAGGATGTCAGTGTTGAACATGAAAACTATTATTTTTTTAAAGAAAGTTTGAAATATCCAAACTGCAAGCGAACAGACTTTCTAATAGACAGAGCGACTCTGAGGCGGACAAAATGAGTAGGGCGATGTGTTAGGATGTGAAATAGCTCCTCGCTGTCAGCTGTTGCAACAGGCGGCAGGATGGGTTCCAAAGTGACTTCATCACTCGTGAACTACCAGTTATGGCCTTGCATGCGTGTGTTACATTTATATTTGATGCACTTGTTGTAATAGCATAAGAATGTTAGCCATGTTAAAGGAGACATATGCTCATTTTCTTACTTGGGATTTCTACTAGAATATGTTTACATGCTTTAATGTTAAAAACACATTATTTTTCTTGTATGTCTTGTCTGAATCTACCTCTGTTTAAAATGCTCTGTTTTAGCGCCTGCCTCTTTAAGCGCCCCGCAGGAAAAAGCCCAGTCTGCCCTTATTGGGTTGTTGCAAGAAAAACATGGTACACCTTTGCAAAGTTAGTTCTCCACCAGTGGGCGGGCAACTCAGATGGGGGACGGTATATTCTAGTAGGCCTACATGTGACATAAGAAGGGAGCCAAATCTCTATGGCTTGTTGAATCATATCTGGACAGCCCACAAAAACCTGCCTGGGTTGAGAAACAGTTTGTGGGTTGGTAGGCACTCCACATACCCAAAGGTATGTGCACAAGCACTGAACATGTTTTTTTTTTTTTATTATATGCGTGTGGGCCTTTTTAATGGCGCCAAAGCACTCTGCATGATACTAATGTGTTCTTGTGTGGCTCTCAGTTGTGATGGAGCGACTTGTGAGCGAGCTCGGCTCTCTGCTGAAGATGCTGGACCACGAGACGGTCAGTCCTGCCACTGCGGACCAGATGGCCTCCATACGTAACATCCTGGACTCGACGCAGCTGTCAGGTACGGAATTAAGTCTCAGACGGAGGGGACGATGTGCATCACCTCTGGTTTTGTTCTTATTTCACTGAGACTGCATTGAGTTGTCTTTGTGAGTAAACAAAAGCATTTCTGAGTCGAGAGGTTTGTTCAAGGTCACACTATTACAGTGTTAATTCAGACGAGGACGGAGCATTTCTTTCCGCCTCATCATTTTTTAATGGGGAAACTTTTTTATCATGAGCCAGCCATACTGCTTTAGTACAGTATTTGTATTGCATTTAGAAACATGGACATTGAATCTCAGTGAAGTCTTGACAGTAAATCCTTGTTTATCTGGGGGATGAACAGAAGGACATCGGAGCTGATAAAAGGATTGTGGTAAGAGGATAATGAAATGTAGAGTTAAATGAGGATAATGAGAGGTCAAAGAAAGGAGAAAAGCAAAACATCCTGATAGTAACCCACTCTCAAAATAGTTTAAATGGACTCTGCCTGCCCGGCCCGTGCTCACATTATAATTTTCCACTTCAATTCAGCTTTTTACAGCCAAATACTTGAAGGATTTATTTTTGTATTCCATTTGTTCCAAAACGTCTGGGATGTTTGGTAAACGTTCCCACACATTTTATGACTTCTGTTAATTTGTTATTTTGGTACAAAGATTTAAAAGCTCCAATCTGCACACTCCCTTGTTGTCTAACTTAGGGGTCTCCATACAATTTGTTTAAAAATGCAGATTGTTCAGTAATGACACTCGCTGAGCTCAGGCTCTGGTAATCCTGACCCGAGCATACAGCACAATCCTAACCAGAACTTTCACACCATTTCCAACCCTAAATTGATCTTTTCCACAGTGAATGGATCAGACATCTACATGAACAGCTGTCTCTATGGCAACGGCACCAGTTTTGTAGAGTCGCTGTTTGAGGATTTTGGTGAGTAGAGCAGTCAAACCAGTTCAGTGATATAAAGTCTTATGAAGAAATGATCATAAGTGTATATTTCCAATCATACCACAACATCTAAAAAAGGCATGATATCCCAAAATGTATTATATGCTATCTTTATGATAACATGAATCCTCTGCTGTTCCATCAGACTGTGATTTGCACATGCTCAGTGTATCTCCAGAGGAGCAGAAAGAGCAGAAAGAGGAAGAGGAGAAGACTCATCTCAATAAATCTGTAAGTCGTCTACACAGTATGTAACCGTCAGTCCATTTACCTTTTTGCCCTCGCAACTAAAACTTTGGTTTAACTTTCACCTCAGACACCGACTGACACGCCCCCTCCTCTGCCAGCCACCCCTCTCCCCGATGACTACTATGAAGAGGCTGTTCCTCTAGATCCTGGATCCGCCCCCCAGTACTTTACCACCAACATGACCAGTTCTGTACACAAACTCCAAAACAAAAATGTGCACTAATAATTTCAACCAACGGAATTATTAGAAGTTCCTCTTTCATCTCATCTCCTCTCGTGCAGCTTCCAGGAACTCAGTGGAGGATGCGTACTATGAAGACGCAGACGATAACTACCCCATCACCAGGATTAATGGGCCGCCCAAAAACTCCTGTGGGTCTACCCGCTTTTGTGCTTACTCATGTTGCAATTCAAATTCACAAATATAAACAGAGGCATGTTATGATCACGAAGAAGCTAGAATACATGAATGAACAGAACCAGAATTATTTTGTGTAAATTAATCAGATATGTTATTTGTGTTGCTCAGACAATGACTCTGATGCTCTGAGCAGCTCATACGAGTCTTACGAAGAAGAAGAGGACGAGGAGGCCAAAGGACGAGAACAATCTCAGGGGTGGATGGCTGAGGAGAGTCCCGATGGACCGGTTAAAGACTGCCACATCTGTGCCTTCCTCCTGCGAAAGAAACGCTTTGGCCAATGGGCTAAACAGTTAGTCGTTGTCAGAGACAATAAACTTCAGGTAAATGGAGGTGTTTAGGTGTGTGTGTGTGTGTGCGCATGTGTGTTAATATAAATCCACAAACTCTTTTTAAAGGTTATATTTTAGTACCTAGTGAAATCGCATCAAATGATACATCAACGTATTTTTCTTTTCTTACGGTATCCCACTCTCTCTCTTTCTAGTGCTTTAAGAGCATCAAAGAGAGCACTCCCCACACAGAGCTCCCGCTGAATCTGTGTAACGTCATATACGTCCCGAAGGAAGGCCGGAAAAAGAGACATGAATTGCGCTTCTCATTGCCTGGAGGCGAAGTTCTGGTCCTGGCGGTTCAGAGTAAAGAGCAGGCCCAGCGGTGGCTCAAGGTACCTTCATTCACTACATCAGATAACTGGTGCTGAGACAGACAGTCTGGGAGGACAAGGGGGAATATGGCTGTGGGGAGAACATATGTTTTCTTTTTCTGAAACCAGGTGGTGCAAGATGTTGGAAGCCAATGTAACAACACTGAAGGATCCACCTCTCCCATTATACAGAGGAAGTTGGAGCTTGACAAGGTGTGTGCATGTGTCTTTGTGTGTGTTAGCTACAGTATGGTCTTTGTGTTTTTGCCAGATAAATTAGTCACAAATGTCATACAAGTCAGTCAAACAGTTGCCTCTCGCTATTTCTTTTTATTCACTTTACTATAATATGTATGTCATTCTGAATCTATACTCTAGTTTTCACATTTCAATGTCTGTCGCTGACCTCAGCTCTTTCCGCCCATGCATGACACAACTGTTCCTTTGGCTTCTAGTTATAGTGAGTGAGGTGACATTATGGCGGTTGCTGAGCTGGGAAGCCTTCAAAGAGCCTCTTGCCCGCAACAAAGTTTTGGCACAGAGCTGCAGAGCCGACCAGCAGAATGCGTGGTGACATGGCAGTTACACCCCATGTTGGCAGAATAGTCAATAAGACTTTTTTCAAGAAACTTATGTGTAACTTTTGTTGACATTATTGCTCAGTCAACGGAAAGATGAATTTGTTGAAACAGGGTAGATATATTATGGTAATGTATAAAAATAAGTTTTCCACTTTTTCTTTGCCAGGTGCTGCAGTGTGACCGGCAGGCTTCAGATTCAGACAGCGGGCCAACAGCAGAAAACCAGTCCACTGCACTGGGACCAGGACGGGACATCAGTGACTCACTGAGTAGGTTTACCTTCATAAGCAAGCAATTATTGATTCAGCTGTCATTTTTTACTTTGTAATAGTTGTTTTCATTGAAAAAAGGATTAGATGATTATCATAGTGAAATCCAACAATATATTTGTGTTGTGATTGTCTGCGATATAAACTACTGTACGGTGCTGTTGTAATTATAAATTAGAGAATAATTACTTTAATTATGATGAATATTTAAAAGTTTTTTTGTCTCACTTTGTTAGATCAGGAGGAGGGTGAAATTAATAAATTTAACTACATCCTTTGGAAATGTAAAGACAGTTTTTTCCAACTTGAACCCAAACACCTCCCACTATGACATAGCTCTACTAGCTTCCCACAGGCAGTAAGTCCAGTAAATGATGGGCGGGGTTAGCAACCACAAATCACATTTGTTTAGTGAAAAGAGAACAATAATTAAAAGAAATGAGGGTTATTATGTTAAGTGTTTTGTTGAAACCAATTTAAATAGGTGTTTATTCAACTTATTTGTTCTTTAACTCCAAACTTTGACCTTAACCTTTACCTAAAGCCACGTCTTATTCCTCAAATGGTCCTCATTAAAGTTACAGGGGCCGTGCACATTATTAGACATTTCCGCAAATGTGCCAGTTTGAATTTTTAACTGCAGTCCCTGGGTATGTATAGCAATGCACATTTCATTTGAACACATGACACAAAGCACACTTCATGTTAATTGAGTAAATTCCAGACTGTGGTCACACACTTGATTCAAAACGAACAAAGTGTGTCACTGTGTCTGGTAAATGTTGGCAGACATGTGAGCTCTTATTGAAAAAGCTGACGGTCTCCTCATGGGTATTATACATTCCCCTCAAGCCACAGATCTAGTGTATCTATCATCGATCACCAGTTTACTGATTCATAAAAGCATAAGGGAGGGAGGAGAGAAGCCACGCAGAGTGGCTTCTCTCCTGTAAATTAGTGTCTGTAAATTAGATGCAGTGAAGACTAAAATGTCCCTGCTTTCCAAAAATATCCTCTACGCTCACGGTGTTGGAGTCAAGTCCCCACAAACACAAAAGCCCACATATACATCCTTTTTAAGAGTCTGATCTAAAGCACATACTCTATTTCTGTTTATCTATCCACAATATCAGGAAGGGTAAACCAGAGGCTCTAAGATGTTGGGTCAAACAGTCATATTGTCTCAGTGTTGTTACAACCTGTTGACTGACCGAGCAGCTCTGATCCTAAAGAGACAAGAGAGAGAGGGAGGGAGAGACAGGAAGTGAGGCGCGAACAGATATGACATCCTTCCTGTCCTGTCTTCCTGCGATTGTCTCCCACTGACGTCACAGGAAGTAGGGCGGACAGAGCGCTGCAGCACCTGGTGCATGTAGTATGAGCGCGCATCACACTCTCGGCATATATCGAATAAATAAAAAGAGACCTCTGGATACAGTATATTATCGTTGAATTCTGAATGGACAATGAATCCTGACTTCAGAAGAATGTTTTTTGTTTTAATGTAAATTATCAAAGGTATATTGTTTTGCCTCCGCCCCGGTGACAGCCTTGCTATTATGTTTTCGGGTTCGCTATCCATCGGTCTGGTCCATTCTCGAGAAGGCAATATCTCACAGTTGAACTTGGTGGTCAAAGGTCACTGTGACCTCACAAAATATTTTTGGGACCATAACTCAAGAATTCATATGATAATAAGGACAATTTCTGATAGGATATAATGATAAAGTGACATTTTCGACAGACATTAATGTAAACTGCAACAGATTCATACAACTGCATTAGAGTGTATTATTAACGCTGCTAATGTAACACGAACACAGCTACCACATGATGGATGTGCATCATATAAGAGTCACTATATAAGCTGCATATCAAGTGCTCCTCGACACGATGACTACGGGGTCAGTCTGACCATGGGATGTTTGATTTTAGACAGGGGGAAGCGCGGAGCGTTCTCAGAGCTGACGGGGTCCATGAGCAGAGCAGCTGGGAAGAAGATCAACCGGATCATCACTTTCTCCAAACGGAAACCTCCGTTACCAGGAGAGCCGTCCTCGTCGTCCGGTCACCACGACAACCCACGCTGTGGTGAGGTCACATTGATCGAGATGCTACTTGGTTTGATTGACTGGCTGGTTGGTCAGTTTGTGGATTGCTTATTTAAGCGACTGATTGATGAATAAAGTTTTGGCAGAAGTATTTGACATTAGATTAGTTTGAAACAAGTAATAGGTTAAAAATAATGTCCATGTCTGCCGTCTTGTCATCGCTTTCACATTCCTCCTCTCTCTCTCTCTCTCTCCCCCCCGCAGGCTTCCTCAGTGTGTGTGTGAGCGGCTCTTGGAAGGAGCGTTGGTGTGTTGTGCGAGGAGGAAGCTTGTACCTCCAGAAGGACCCTGGGGACCGGCGGCCCCCAGTCATCGTGGTACCGCTCAAAGGTGCCGAGGTGGCGACAGGTGGCCTCGGCCCCAAACATCCCTTCTCCTTCTGCATCCTGCAGGCTGGCAGCGAACTGGCATCTTTAGAGGTACTCTATGGTGGTGGCAAAAGATCTGTTTTTACCGGCAGAGGAGATTTCATTTAGATTTGTTTGCTTTTCTTGACAGAAAGGTAACATGTGCACAGGGATGACACACGTAAATGTTTTCTAGAAATCAAGAAGCTTTGTTTGTGTGTCCATAAGGCCAGCTGCTCAGAGGATCTCGGCCGCTGGCTGGGTGTGTTGTTCGCAGAGACCGGCAGCACCACTCTGCCTGAAGAGCTGCACTATGACTACATCGACGTGGATACGCTCACTGACATCCGGCACGCTGCGAGACACTCCTTCCTGTGAGTCACTTCCTACAGAATATGTTTGCGTGTTTCTACATGTATTTAACTGGAGTTTTCTGTCACTTAGCAATTATCCTGAAATACATCTGTCTCTGTGTTTTTCCTCTCAGGTGGGCCACTACCACTGCTACTTCCTCCAGCAGCGCTTCGACCGACTCCAGAACATATGATGAGGTCTATGAAAGTGTCGCGGTGAGGACACATCATGCGAACCAGTGATAAAATATAATATCATTAAACATGGTGGCGCTGTGAAGCTTTTCAAGTCTTCATCTGCCACTCGACTCTCACCACTGATGCTCTCCTCTTCCTATCATGTTCAATTGCAGATTTATCTTAATGACCTAAATCATCATGAGACTTCTGCCTTGATTATTCTGCTAATGCACATGTTTGATTTCTTTGGAATTGAACATGATTCAATTACACATATAAATCCCGCCTCATGGCTTTGGCTGGACAGATTTTGTTTAAAAAAAGACATTGATGCATTAAAATAAAATTGGCTCTAGAAATGTAGATTTTGAAAATACTTGTTTTTCCTCCAGGAAGGGGATATTGAGAGCGTAGCTGGACAGGTGAGACGTCACGCCTCCTTCTCCAGCAGGGACTCTGAAAAAACTGAACAACAGGCAGCCGTCAAGCGACACGCCTCCAGTGAGTCTCCTTTCGTTTCATAATTCATTGTTGCTAGAAAATGTGGGTGAAAATTGTTCTCCTGGTCACGATTGTGGTGAAGGATAAAAGTTTGTCAAAGCAGACAGTGAAATGACTCAATTAAATGTGTTCCTATCAATAAACTGCACCAGCATTACTCTGTCTATTTATATTCTGTTAGATGTAAATCAGTATGGACGGTATGGAAAGACGCGTGCAGAGGAGGATGCCAGGCGGTACCTGAATCAGAAAGAGGAACTGGAGAAGCAAAAGGAAGAGCTCAGACATGCACTGATCTCCCTCCGCAGGGAGAAGAAGGAGGTGAAGGAGGCGATGACGAGTGTTACAGGTCAGAGACAAATCCTACACACAGCACTGTTTAGACTTCAGCTTTGTAGCAGTACTAACTTATGAGTGTGTGTGTGTGTGTGTGTGTGTGTGTGTGTGTGTGTGTGTGTGTGTGTGTGTGTGTGTGTGTGTGTGTGTGTGTGTGTGTGTGTGTGTGTGTGTGTGTGTGTGTAGGTCATGGTGTGGAACAGCGGTTAGCCAAGCTGGAGACGCTGTGTAAACAGAAAGAGGAGGAGAGGGTGGAACTGGAGCTCAGACTGACAGAGGTCAAAGAAAACCTGAAGAAATCATTGGCTAGAGGAGCCCTGGGTCCTCCCACTGACACCAAGATCAGCATCAAGGTAGGCAGCTTCAGCAAAGACTGTATCTGTATCTTTCATGATCAGTCATGTATCAAGCTCTGAACACCTCATTTAGACAAACAATTACTGTAAATTCTAAATGAGGGAAATCTGACATTTGTGTTTGTCTGTTTTGGTCTGTGTGTGTGTGTGTGTGTGTGTGTGTGTGTGTGTGTGTGTGTGTGTGTGTGTGTGTGTGTGTGTGTGTGTGTGCAGGCACAGGGCAGTAAGGTGGAGAAGGTTTACAATGAGACTGTGCCCATCAACTCAACTGAGCTTCTTCGTAAACGCTCACCGGCTCTTTACGCCTCCTCCAAGGGGAACGTCATGCAGAAGGCAAAGGTGTGTGTGTGTGTGTGTGTGTGTGTGTGTGTGTGTGTGTGTGTGTGTGTGTGTGTGTTAGATGAGAACAGCTAGAAAGGTTTTCCTCACTTTTTGCTGTGTCATGGTTTCCAGGAGTGGGAGTCAAAGAAGGGGACCTAGACTGAACATAAACGGATCTACAGACGGATTCATGGAGAAAAAAAGCGGAGCTGTGAGGGGAGGATGTGTTAAAAGAAGAAACGTAACTGGCACTGGGAAGAAGAGGAAAGAGACGAGGAAGAAGAAGCAGAGGTGGAAGAGGAAGAGGACAGACTCTGACACAATCTTCCCTCCTCTATCAAGAAAAAGAGGAATCTAAGCAAGTAGAGGTAACGCGGTGATGTCTCAACCACTGTAAATATGACAGACTTCACTGATGTACCAGTACAGTCTTAATGTGGATCACCGTGAACAGTATAGTTTGCCTGTGTTTACATTTGCACAGGGCTGCAGAACAGGAAAATGTGATTATTTCATAGAAATGCATCACAAAGGGAGTGTGGTTCATGAACACTGTGAGTTCAGAGTTACAGGCAAGACTTAGACGGATTTTATTCCTTTTAACAGGATACTTGTCAATGTAAAAGTCAAAACTAAAGTCAAGAAATTATTATTATAACCGTAAATTATCTTTATTAATAAGAGAAGTATCCCACATTTTGTAAGGTGTATTTAAACCATAAGGAAAGCATATTGAGTATGACACTGTTCCTGAAACAAATGAGTAAATGTTTATTACTGCAATGTGAAACGATTGGTTTTTAACCATTATATGTGTAATTTCTTTGCCTTTTGCACTTTATCTTGTTGTATTTTGTGATTACACAAATGTCTTGGAAATTAGCCTTCGCGCCCCACTTCGACTGATTGATGAATAAAGTATTGCTTTAATGCTTTCCCTGATCATCACGGCGACATGAACAAACACACATGTTGGATAAATGATTACTTTATCAAGACATGTTGTCTACTGGACTGTTTCTTTGAATTGTGTTCCTTTGTTTCAGCCCGGTTCCTCCCAGTATAAGTTCACTGGAAGAAAGCAGCAGCACAATCACAACTCTGAACTATAAGCGCCACCTAGTGGTGAAATCAAATGTAAGCACTTGTTTTAAGGGTGTCCAAATAGCATACTTTGGCTGTTTGTCGGCAATTCAACAAATCAACATAATTTATCAGTCTGTATTTATTAACAATGATACATTAGAACACTTGCACATTTTTCTTATGTGTTCATAGAGCGAGTTCATCATCGTCACCATCCGTGGCAGCCCTGTGCTTATTTTGTAGGTGTGCGCAGCTTCCCAACTTCCTTTTCCTGGCATTGCATTGTGGGAGAAAACACACTTCAAGTCAAATAGCCAAAAATATATATAGATATTTTTTTTTTGTGGTTATGGAAATAAGTAAAATAGTTCCGTGACATGGGAGCGTTTATTTTGTTCATGCTCGGCTTTAGCCCGCGCCTCTAATATCCTACAGAGGTGCGTGACTCCCATTTTGTGACTCGCACGCGGGACAACCGTGGACCACCGTGAAAATGTTTGTTTTGAAAGTTATAACGCAGTAAAATATGGTTCAAAGCAAGATTTTTCTATTTACAAAAACACTTTATGAGTTTTGGAAGGGCTTCGAATTGTTTTCTTTCCATAAATGTTTTTACTTTTGGACTTTTAAGGCTCAGAGTCACTCAAATTGTTTGTATCATGCGAGTCAGAAATAAATCTCAACAGCAATCACTGTAATTAAAAAAACTACTTGCTCAATCTAAAGGAGTATAATTATGGACATTGATTTCTTCATTTGGAAGGGATTTAGTTTGACTCTTAAAATACGTTTGTTGGATAGGAGAAAGCACTGCTGGAGGAAAATGCGTCAACACGAGAATGAACGTAAGTAGTTTTTATTTTTAGTGTACTTTGAACATTGGTATATTTTGTTGTATACTTTACCAGTTTGAAAACAACATCCTCAAAACCTGGTTAGGCCTTCTGAAATATCAAAAGAGAGAACAGTTGTGCTGCATCGATCTGTATGAAACACAATCCTACTCGATACAAATAAAGGGCCAGTTCACCCAAGTAAAACAAGTCTCACTTTTCCATTGTGGTACATCGTCAAACAGATAGTTTACAGCTTATTTTCCATTCATTTAAACATGTCTCTAGAATTTCCATTACAATGGAGGAGATTGGAATCTAATTTATGGCGCCAAACGTTAAATACATACGAAATCGGTAGAATCATGTCTCCTTTACTCGGATAACCAACTCGTGAAGTTTTCAAAGAGCCTGTTTCTTCACAACACAACGTAAATCCATTCAACTGTGGCGGCAGAAATCTGAGATCGATATCACAAAACCTGGCAAATAAAAGAAAAACTATCTGCATCCCACGAGAGGTCGGCTAAGTATGATGACATATTTCTGTAAATGAGGTGAACTGACACTGACAACAATTTCGTATAGCGCATACAGTTGATTACATTTGTAATATTGATGAATACTCAGAGCATTTCAACATAAATGGGCTAAACAAAATAAGACAAGACTATAACTTTAAAAAAAAAGTGTTTATTTAGTGCATTTCTAGTTTGTCCACAGCAGGAACCAAAATATGAAGTTAATCTGTGCTCCCATTGGTCCAGGTGGTTGTGGCTCTGGTCCAACACCATTGGTCCATTAAATGTTGTGGTGCAATACTATTGGTCCACTAGTGTTCACTAGTGTTCTGGTATGACACTGTTGGCTCACTAGTGTTCACTTTAGGTCAGGAACACGTACGACCAGAAAAGAAAACGGACCTTCGGCATGCTGCTACTGAGCAGAGGTCCACAAGCTTCCATGCAACAATAAACAAACAGCAAGGGACGACAACAACAACAACAAAACGGAAATATAAACAACAGCATTGCTTGTAAGAAGTAAGCATGGAAGCATATACAGTAAACCTTATTCTTACCTGCTAAAGCCCTCAGGAGGTTTGTCTGATATACGACAGATCTTAAAAAGGTAAAATCCCCCCCCCCCCCTCTACAGATACATGCTTGCGCACACACACTCGCTTGCCCCCCCCCCCCCCCCCCCCCCCCACACACACACACACACACATACACACGCCTACTGCAAGCACGGTGTGTACTTGATCACTCACAAACGCAAACACACACACACACACACACACACACACACACGCTCACACAGGCGCATCTGCATGCAAACAAATAATCAGTCCTCATAAGTATACAAGGAATACATACGTCATCTTAAAAATATGACTTAACCCCATGAGCTCTGTGTAAACATAGCATATGGTAGAATAGATAAAGACTTCCTTCCGTTGTCACTAACTTTCTTGCCACTTTCCTTTTCACTGCAGTAACTTAGTTAACACTTGGACTCTTTGGTTCTCTGTAACAGTCTGTTTATCTGACTTTGTGACTGACTGACTCTCTATCGCTCTAGTCTCCCTCCATCTCTCTCTGGTTATAATAATACAGCAGGAGAAGTAGTCAAGGGCAGAGATTCATGGGTCCTGTCCATCTGCAGAACAGAGCAGCAGCAGAGCCAGACGTATTGATTGTCCTCGATTTATTTACATCACAGTCAGTCACAGTGGGCTCCGTTAAGTGGAAGAACACATTCCTGTCCTCCGTCATTTAGTCCTCGCCTCCTCCTACCCCTCTCCAGCCGGATGTGTGGGCATGTCGGCCTGAGATCTGTGTGTGTGTGTGTGTGTGTGTGTGTGTGTGTTCTAATCGTGTATGTATGTCTTCTGTGGGTGTGTGTGGGGTGGGGGCTAGGATAAGTCATTGTTGCTAGGCGACTTCCCTCCTCCGTTAAGTAGGGCCGAAGCGCTGCGACTCTTGGTCGGCGTGCCGCTGCCTGACCGTGAGAGTTCTGTCAGGTCGTGGAGGGAGGGCTCCCTGTACATGGCCACTGCACACGGACACAGAGGAGACAAGAGGCATTGATTAATGGATAGCTAAGCTGCTGGTCGATCTGAATCACTCATGTTTGGTATGCACGCCTTGTTCAGGCACTCAGGTACATGTAGATCCCCGCACAACGGGCACGCAGAAAACATGGAAAGGTTTGCTTTATTGAAAGTCTAATTAACTCTGGTTTTACAAGAAGTTCTGACTTAACTGCCAATGTGGAGTACAATTATAAGTAATTATGATCTCTAGTCTTAAACAATCATAATCAATTATTAGTTTTCCTCTTAAACTGCAGTATTTTTCTCTCTTTTTTGCCCACACGGAGACAATAGAAACACACTGTAATAATGCATTAATGAAATATATATATATCGTTGTTTAGTTGCAAGCGTGTTGAAAAGCAGTTGTCTTTTTACACACCCACAGAGCAACATGAGGATCATTCGGAGTCGTTAGTTGTGTTTAATATTCTCCTTTTAGCTCCGTTTTGCTCTCCACTTATCTCTGAGGCAAACATCTGGCTCTTTAGCTGTTAACAACGGTGCTGCGCGAATGAGTTGTAAATAAATCACGGAAATGAGTTTGCGTCTCAAAGTTGATGTTTTTCTGAGTGGGTTTTTGGTTACACGCCCGAGATGAGGTCTGTGGTTATCACAAGCTTCAGCAAATTTTATATTTTGTTCCGTGACCAAAACATATTTCAGTAAATGCCCATCTTGTGAATTTTTAGGCTTTTACAAAAAGGCCGTTGCAAAGAAGCGGCTAAATGAGACAACGAAGCGTCATCACATGGAACGCTTGTCCGCCTCCATCTTATATGTAATTATGTAATGTGTTTTTTTAGAGCGTGTTCCCTAAAAACAGCTGCTTTTCACAGTAGTGGAAGTCATTGTTACTATAAAACTATTGATTACGGCCGATCTATATTTTTCTCTCTCATTCTGTTTCCAAACTTATTTTATACTGTAATATCCACAGTACAGCTTGTCATTTACCTCTCGTCTGATTGGTGCATGTGTCACAGATTCCCAAGCACCAATCAGACGAGAGGTAAATGACAATCAGAGTCAAAGTCTGAAGACTGGTGGATTGTTTGCTTTTGTTGCTTTAGCGACTATTGTCGGTCGGCCGAATTGTCAGACAAATCAAGCGGTAAAGCTAATGTGAGGGATTTCTTTATGTTTATTTAGTGCTGGAAATCCATTTATCTTTGTTTAGTTTATTCATTGAGCCTTCCTGCTAATTTACTGCAACTCCATCATCATTGTCGTCACCGTTTTGCACACGTTTTTAGATGCAACATGTGATTGTCCCCTAAGGATGTTTTTCTTCATCTCTGGTTACTGCTTTTTATGTCATGAATATTTATTATTATAGAGAAATATTGACTATCTCTACAGCAAGTTTTCACATTATTTAAGGCATATAAAATTACACTTCTTTAAATAATAATTTGCCTGATCAATAAACCACGATTGGCTTCCACACTAGTTGTGGTGTCGCAAAATCCTTCATGTGTGAGCAGTGATTTAAGGTGAGCACAGAGTAACTTTCCCTCATCAGCAGATTCATGTGACAACAGCTTTCTGGTGTCAAACTCTCTTTAATGTTGGTTATAAAGACATTCTATCGAAACCAAGTTTTCTGGTGCTTAAAATATAGAAATATGTGTACTAATGCAGAATAAAAGTCCACTTGAGTTTAACTTAAGTCTGTTTGAGAGCAGTTTGCGTCCTTTACCTTTGAGTGGTTTCGGTATGAAATGTGCGGCGGCCTTGTTCTTCTTCACGTGGTTCCCCTTCATGATTCCACCCTCCTTGTTGAGTCCGAGGTACCAGGCCCGACCCGAGGCCTGCTGCCGGTACAGCATGGAGGAGTAGGTGACGTAGTAGTTCTCAAACACCGACTCCTTGAACTTACACTCGGGGGTAAAATGTTCCTGAGGGGAAAGTGGGTCAGATATTAGAACAAATCCCGAAAGAAAGAAGACACGACGGTGATGAAGCGGACATGGAGAGGTGAGGGCGTTCGCCTCTCAGAAGGGAGGAGTTTGTAACGGCAACTCCACTAAAACATGTGAGGTCATTCCACCATATTCCCATCAGTGTATTCGGTCGGCTATTTGAGTCATTATCTCGGCCGGGCGATATTCTCCAAAAACAAACTGCACCAACTTAGGACGGCTGACATTTGCATTTCCTTATTCCTGCATTTCCATAGCAACTGGCTACTCCCTTGAATATCAACCAGCCCACTGAGAGAAGGATGGTACCCAGGATGCCGGGGGGAACGGGAGGATACAGGAAGAAAGGATGCTCTTTCTCTCTGCCAACCATTAAGTAATTTTAATCAAGCTGTGTGTGTGTGTGTGTGTGTGTGTGTGTGTGTGTGTGTGTGTGTGTGTGTGTGTGTGTGTGTGTGATATTGTGAAATAGATTCATTGCAACTAGATGGACATATGTGCTTTGTGTGTCTGCATGCACACGCAGTTTGTGTCCTTCAGGACTGGGCACAATGGGCCAGGTATTGAGGTGGTGTACATGCCTGTACAGGCGTAGCAGCATGACTGTTACTTCGAGGTGTGTGTATCTTTTTTCATTTCCCACTTTGTTAGTTTTCATCCCTTAGGCTCGCAGGCTTGTTTAAATTGCTGAAAGTGCGTGTTATTGTTGTTGATTATTATTTTTGGGTTATTGCATCTACACCGCCCACCATCACCGCTCAAGAGCTTAAAGCGAGGCACTTAGTGCACCAACACCGCCTTCTGACCGGTCTGATAAAAGATATGCACAGTGGGGATGTTTGTGTAAATCTCAGAGGGAAAGGCATGAAAACAAATCTAGGATCTGTTTGTAAATGGACAAAAAGTAATCTCCCTTTCAAAGAATGGCCACAGGGAGATAAACAAAAGGGGGCTAGAGGATGATCTGAAATCAATCCTGTCAAGCCACAATATCAGTAGATGGATAGAGGAGTTTCACACACTGGATTATAACAGCCGGTGGCAGCTGACTCACAAGGCAAAACTGTAGTTAAAGCATTGATGTGGTGATGGGATGATGATGAGACTGGCCACACTGAGGGCTGCTGCTTCATTACTCAACCTGACCCGAAGAAGAGATTTCAGTCCCCCACAGTCTGTAATGATGATGATGATAATGGTGGTGGTGTGTGTCTGTGAGAGTGCGGTAAACCTACAGAGGTGTAGAGAAAGCCTTCGTTGTTCATCGCCAGATAGAGTTTGGTCTGGACGCCCTGGATGGCCACCACACGCAGCCCCACTGGGATCAGGTTGAACACAGCTATGAATGCAAACAATAATCCACACACACACGCACACGCACACGCACACGCACACAAAACAAACGAGCAGTCACAGAGTGAACACAGGGGGAAACGGAGAGAAAAATCCTCATCAATAAGGAAGGCATCTGGTCTGACGACACCTCCATTTTGCCACAGAGAAGCTATCTGACAAGGTCAGTGAGGCGCGAAGGCCACAGAACTACACTAACGATTCAGCGGCCGGCAATGAGACGTGGGAAAGGGTTAGAATTGCTGAAAAGGCACATTGCAAAGCAGGGTTTAGAAAACATTTAGCAGTGCAATGACCAGTTTAAGTTGACAGCTATTTCTACTCTTATAAATTAAAATATTCCTACTGGAGCTACAACTAAGTATTATTTCCACTAGCAGCTCTTTTATATCAATGGATTCATCATTTAGCCAATGAAATATCAGAAGATTACCCAAAAGTGACACCTTCAAATGGCTTGTTTTGTTTGAGCAACAGTCAACGTTGTTTTAATTTACAATTATTTAAATAAGTTCACAGCAAGCAATGTTCAAAACTATTGTTGAATCATTTTCTATCAATCATTGAGTCAACTAATGGATCAAAGGTCTAATCTTCTCAGGACAAATTCCTACTTTTGATCATGGAGAGTAAATATAATTTCATGGAATGTTTTTTTGTTTTTTTGATGCAGATATTATTGCCAAAATGTAAGCCCTATGCATTAACACAACCAAAGTAATATAACATTTTAAAAGCCCCAAATGTCCCTTGCGAGGCACAAGGGTTACACAGTGTGATGCTGATGTTCCTCACCCTTAATGCATGTTAAAGCACAGCCAGTCTGTTTTAAATGTATTCCAGCCATGGTAACAAAATTATAAAAGTATACATATAATAATCATATTACACATTTTGGGGTGCATCGATAAATGACGTCACAGCACTAAATTTGTTTGTTTCATATTATTTGTGGTTGTATTTTCACCATTTGTGTGCAATCAGGCACAAGCAAAGCGTAATTAATGTTTCTCCAGTAAAATCTCTGTAGCAGGGACATAATTATCCCGGGAAGTTTGATGAGCCAGGCCCTCGTATAATTACACACATTTAGCCAACCATGTTTTTCATAATGACTGCGTTTTTATGGAGAACTGGATTACATGGATTACCCATTGAAACCCGGTCACGGACGGCTCATTTCACGCGTTTACATGATATATACACCTTGAAATCATCCAATTAAAGAACACGCCACCATTGTCGCCATGTCTTTCTCTTTCTTGTCCACACAACAGTTGGTGGCCCGGGAAGTAGCCCAGATCAATGCGCGACGCTGGCAACAGCGACTGTGCACGAGGAGGAGAGGGATTACCGCCTGAACCACAATAGCAGAATTAAATTATCTGTATCAATCACACATTGTAGCCTGTGTGTGTCTGTGTGTGTGTGAGAGAGAGAGAGAGAGAGAGAGAGAAAGTGTGTTCTCTGGATCACTTCAATATCTTTTGCAACGTACATCCTGTGGATAGTTAATCAATTTCTTTAACCAGTTAACGTTTAACATCTGATACCATCTGACAGTTGGAAGAAAAGCCGCCACCAGTTTCCCAATTAAATGAACACTTGACGTGTTGCGGCGTGACTTCCACAGAATGAAGTTTATCATTAAATTGGATTTAGCCACCAAAGTGGGGATTTGGGAATCGAACTGAAACAGACCTTGCTTGATATGGAGCCTTCGATATGTTACATTTATCTATATATTTTAGAGTAATATTGAAAATCGAGATTTAAAAAAAAGCGTGGTTTCAGTTTCTACCGTATATTATTATATAATTCCATCTTCCTTTACTTTATAAGTATACAGCAAATGGAAGTTTTAAGACTATATTTGTGTCAGCCTTCAGTTATTTCTCTACACAAGCATAGCAACGCAGTTGATGTGCATTTATATGATCAGCGTTGGAGTAACATTTGCACATTTGTCTTTCCAGAAAGTTATCAGCTGATTAATCCTCAAGGAAAAGAACGGTTCGTTGCAGCCCAAGTTGATTGTTGAAATACAAAGCAAATTAAGAACCATTTAAAATGTGGATGTCTACTCTTTTCTGCAAGTCCAAAGTTGGACTTACCGTAAGTGCTGTCTTCATCCTTGGTCCCATCAATGGTGCCATCAGGCTGCATCTGCAGCTGGAAGCCCTGGCTACTGGACAGCCTGGTCACAATGCCCTTTAACTGGGGCTCTGAGAGGAGCAGAGGAGAGGACACACATTAACTGCATTCACTGTCATTTCATCAAATGTACCGAATCCAGCAATCACAAAGAAGCCGGAAGTATCAGGAGGAGAAGCGGATTAGTTTTCCAATCACTGGGCCTTAAGGGCCCGATGACGGTCCCTGACCCCTGTGCAATGTGGCGCACACACAAATCTCCCCCAAAAAATGGACAGATCCAACATGATAACAGGAGTATAGCTCCAGCTCTGCTTAAATGGGCACGCTGTTTAAACGAGCTCTCCATCAGCTATCACAGACGCACGCTGCTACAACACTTTGCTGCGGGACAACACAAAGTTGTTCACATGTGATGTTTGTGGTGTCACGCAACAGGATTAATTCCTGAGCCACTGTGATGACTGGGGTGAGGGGTGATGAAGTGATGACGGACCAGCCTCAGTGATGAGAGAAAATGGTGTTTGTTGGTGATGAGGATGGTGATGAGGACGATGATGATGATGATGATGATGCTGCTGATGGTTCCCCACTTTTTTTCTCCCCCACTCTCAGACCTGGTGGTCGTTTTCTCTTCCGTTTCTTCCTCGATCCAAACAGTTTGACACGCGAGAACACGTTCAGCTTGCTGGGCTTCTCGCTCGCGCCCTTGCTGTTGCTCGGGCTGCTGCTGCCGCGGCAGGCATTCGCCTTCTCCCGCGCCTGTCGCTTCTGGCGGATCAGGGAGCTCGCGATAGCCGCTGCCCGGGACATGTTCCCCCGATGGAGTGGAACAAGGCTGCGCGTCCCGGTTGGGGAGGGATGGCGTGGGGGGGGTGTTCGCGGATGAGGCGGTGGGGGAGTGTAGGGTGCGGGGAGGTTTGTCTCTACACCACCCACGGCTCAGTTCGCATCACGAACCGGCCGCTGCAGTCTCGTGATTTTAAGAAGCGTCCAGAATCCTCCATCGGTGCGTCCGGGCGCTTCATGGTAGTCGTTAAACAAATCCCAATAATGTGCCAGTGGAGTGAGCGGTGATGACGCCGCCTCACGTCCCGCAGCGGGTCCAAAAGGGGCAAAGGCGGTCTGATCCCCCCCACCCCCTCAGGTGATCCTCCTGGCTGTCCCGAGAGAGCGTGGAGGAGGAAGAGGGAACCCAGGTCCTGGGTCCAAGTGGCGAATCAACAGCTTATAAACTGGTGCGAACAACACCGGGGTTGTTGGTAATGATCACTGCAGCTGCGGCTTCTTCTTCCTCCTCTGCTGCTGCGGCTCTGCACCGCTCCTCTTCGACGCTGGCTGGCCGTGACCGAAATGCAGCAACCGGAATGTTTGTCAATGAAACGGCTCCGAGGGAACGGAGATCATGATGCATGCAGCCGTGCCGTTCATAAAACTGCTGCAGCCCTGCCCGCCGCGAGGAAGAAGGACGAGGACGAGGAGGAGGAGGAGGAGGAGGAGGGGGAGGAGGAGGGTGGGGGGTGCATGTGTACGTGTTGTGTGTGTGCGTGTATGTGTCCGTGTGTGTGGAAGGGGTCGGAGAGGTGTGATGAGGGGCGTTTGGGAAGCTCTTCCTCAGTCACAGGGCACCTGTAGCCGTCAACCCCACGTGGCATGATATTTACATGTTATCCTGCATGTGTGATAGGCAGGGAGGTGGAGAGGTGGAGAGGGAACGGAGTGGGGGGTGTAATAAAGGAGGAGGAGGAGGAGGAGTGAGAAAAAAAAGAGTGAAATGAAAGGGAGAGAGAGCAGACAGGCAGGTGGATTAATGGGAGAAGGACTAATGGAAAGGGGGAGGGAGAACATTGATATTGAGTTTGGTGAGAGAGGGAGACACTTGTACACAACCTACAAATGAATTGGGAAAAGAGACTGATGAATGAAAGAGAGGAGGACAAAGGAGAAGAGGCAAAGGGAGTGAGAGAGATGTACACTATTGAGTGTGTGAGAGGCTGGAGGAAGAAGAAAGGAGTTATATGGGCGACATGAGGAGGAAAGACAGATAAATACCAGTGAAGGGACAATAATGGAAGGTCGAGAGAGACCTGGTGAGTGTGTGTGAGAGAGACAAAGTGGGAGAAGGAGGGGCTCTCATCTTATTTTGGTGCAGAGGTTCACCACTGCTGAGAGGCTGCAGCGTGCAAGAAGGAGGTGAGTAACGAAGACAGCACTTCAGTCCGGATGAGCCGAGTCTTTCATCTAGATGTCTTATTTGCATTCGCACCAGAGCCGATGCTCACACACACGTACAGCAGCAAACAGACAATTCATGCATGTCGACTGGCCGCAGGCAAGCCTCCACAAGAAAACAGATGCACAGCTGTCAGCGGCAGATACACTTGCAATGACGCATGACTGCAACTCCCAGCTGGTCTTGAGGGAGACAAGGTTGCGGACAAAGAGCCGAGCGACTCACAGTGGAGGTCGACCTGTGGCACCTGGCACCGAACAGCAGGCAGAGCCAATGCATGCTGTTCACCAGAGGAAAATCGATGGCTGGAAAGCAAGAGGATGTGATGAGCAGTAAATTGCATGACTGGAGTGGACATCTCAGTAGCCCACTGTGAGAATAAGCCCGTGTCTGGAGGAGAAAGTGATGGACTGTGGACAGAAACTTGGGTCAGGACCATGGTCACTGAAGTGGAGCCTCTGTCCTGTGCTTGACTGAAGGAGTTCAACTTACACCAATTGCCTTCTGGTTAGGTAAGACCATTGTACATGTACAGGTGTGTGTGTATATATATATATATATATATATATATATATATAGTTTAGGTGTTATCATACAGCTCAACCCACTCCCTGCAGACGGCACTTCAACCATGAAAGATTTCATAAGCAATCTGTGATGTCATCTAAAACATCAAAATATGAAAGCAAACGTGTACAACCACTGTAATGAAGTGACTGAAAGCTAAGCCTTCATCTTTCATTCATGAGCTCCTTGCTTTTAAAACCACACCACGTGTCCTTAAAAGCAAAGGCAGCAAAGACCAGAGGTAACACAATGTAACAATAAGCTGCAGGACAAACAAACCAGATGCCTCTGAAGAACATAATCACCACAGTTTCTCACGCTTTAGCCTTCATTAAATCAGCACAATAACACATTGTAACGTTACAAAAGATTACGTGAATCAAGAAGCAAATTAAGTGAAATTAGAAAGCTACATTTGAGCTGATATAATCTTTTCTATGATTTAAACGTGTCAATTTATATAAGGTTGGAGCTCTGTAGCTACAGCAGAATTCAAAGAGGTTGGAGAAGAGGGAGTTAATCCTGACAGAAAAAAAACTATACAGCAAATATCCAGAAAGAGCCCTTTTCTGTGTGATTCTATGTCTAACCATAAATTCCAGATATGATCAGAAACCCAGCAGCATGCGGCAGTATTCATAATCAAGATAAACACATTGGAACAAACCGCTGAGGCCTTTCGAAGGTCGGCCATCAAAGACAGCAGTGAACAGTGATGTCTACATCAGACCGGTTGAAGAGCTGTGAAATTGACGTGCCTTTTTGGGACGTTTTGGGAAATTCTGAGTTAAAAAGCTGTTTTGCATGATCATATTTTGGAAGAGTAGACGATGTAAGAAACCGCCCTGCAGGCTGACATGGATTTTGACAGTAACAGGATTTGTGCTAAGAGCCGAGACTTTTGATTTAGAGTCTCTGATTTATTTAGCACTCCCCAACTGACACTTCTGTCAAGTGTTATACTAATTTTAAAAGTTGGAGTTGTGAAATCCGCCCTGTGAGCTTGGAGGACACCAACAGGCCTACAAGTGCAGATCTCAATTCCTGAAATGCTTTGATATCGTCCCCAAGGATGCAACGGATACATCAGAATAATACTAAGAGCATAAATTACAAGGCCATACATTATGAATGGATGGAATTGAGGGCATATGTCCAATCAAACGTGTTTTTCCGGAGTCCAGAAGTCTCTGAGTAGAAGGGCGCGTCCGGCGCTGCGTTCAGCACCATGGACAGCGCTTCAAGTTTTAACTCAGTTAACAACACACGTCTGACTTAGTTTCTACCAAAATGATCGACTTATTTCAAACACTACCATTAAAAACATTTAGTATGTTGAGAACAAGTTAATGTCGAAAATAATCTGTATAAGTAACATCAACAAAAGCACCGATGCAGCGTTTTAGAAAAGTCCCTTCAGAGACTTCCGTTGACCTAAACTCTACCATGTGTTTATCCATTTCCCCCTGTAATAATAGAATATTCCCGCAGCTACAGCAGCCGAGTTACGCTCGTACTTTTAGATCGCTAGGCCGGGTCAAATTTCGTTATTCCAAATCGTTCCCTCCGGTCCTACCTGAGGCCGATCGGCGGAGAGGGAAACTCATGCTGCGCCCGTGGAGCTCCGGAGCCTTGTGCTCATAGCTTCTCGCACTTCCTGGTGTGCGCTGCGCTGCGCTACGAAAAGAGGAGGAATTACCGAAGTTCTAGCCGGAGAATTCTCCACGGGATTGGATCCATTAAGGCCGCGCGCACGGCGTTGACGGGAGATCATTACAGAACATTAGAGGCCATTAAGCCGTTGGAACCGGTCATTAAAGATTCATCTCAAGGCCCCGCTGATCTGGCACAATGAGTGTGTGTGAGTGAGAGAGTGTATACTGTACAAGGAGGTGCTCTGTAGCCTCGAACTTTAACCAACTGGCCTACACTCCCAGAGGCCAATACTATTTCTCCAAAAACCTAATCATGCAATATAGTGGCTGGCCTAGTAATGAAATACTCTTCCATGCCAGGAGGTAGCGCAATAATGACCTACCATGCTGTATTATGCTACAATGGGACATTTTGTAACTTTTTTGGTCGTTGGTGTGCCGCAGGATTTTTTTATTGTAGAAAATGTGCCGCGGCTCAAAAAAGGTTGAAAAACACTGTTGTAGAAGATCATATGCGATGCTTTCATGTTGAAATAAGATGATTAAACGACCATAAGGGGACACAAAGGGGGTGAACTGTATGTTAAGGCTCTAATCGCAAACAAATACAGGTTTAAATCCAAGGATTTTGTAGGGCTTTGTACTATGTCAATGGATCTGTAGGCTACACCTCAACGAATGCACCATCACAGCACATTACTGTATATAGTAACAACAGTCCAGAATTACACACAGAGTCTACACGGCCACCTATAACTCTACATTATCAGCCCATTAAATTGTTGTGCTGTTACAGTGCTTCCTGTGAAGCAGCCTGTTAAAACACAACAGCATCCACATTACTGAGATGATATAAGTATCACAGAGTGTCTGCTGCTGCCTATGCTCCAGAAGCCTATAAAAGCCATTGAAGGCAGCAGGATGTTGATGATGAATATGCACACTCAGCAACTTGAAATGTCAAACTACTTGAAAAAGAATCATCATTCTAAAGTATCTAAATCTCAGTTTTTTTGCGGGGAGCAGTTGTGTTGTGTCTGCCCACATCATTGTATAATTATGCTGTGGCCTCCTGTGATTAAATAACTGTTGGATCAAGCAGATGGATTTGCTAGGTCACTGCGTGCCTGTGGTCAGATTTAGTTTCTTGAGTTGTCTCAACTGAACAGAAATACCATTCTAGCTTTGAACAAACACACCACGTCTCCCAAAATAGCTTTGTAGCCTTGGCCTGAAATACAAAACCACAAAGATGCCAGCAGGAACATTTAGGCAAAGGTTCCTAAGCCAACAGTCTGGGCAGGAAGCCAGTATCCAATCACTGTAGTCTATTCACTAAAACCTCTATGAGGTTTCCCTTAAGGTTTGGAGAGCATCAGCTTTCAGTGATTCACATTATCAGCCACTAGATGGCACCATATGATCAGATAACAGAAAAAGGGAGGTCGTGGAATGAATGGTGATTCTGTATGTGCGCAAAGGGGAACCCCATAATAATGTCTCTCTTCCTTACTCTCATGTGCACCACAAAGTCTGCAACCCTTGATATCTGAATTCACTGGTAGTATCTTATTAAAGGGCCTGATGGCTGCCACACTACTGTGACAACTATATCTTATTTTAATAATAATAACACGCTTTTACGTTTTACTGCCACACATAGTTTTGATATTGTATAAACAGGCAAGAATAGAAGGATGGACATTTAGAAAAAGTTTATCAGGCTAACAACTGGCCGACTACAAAGAACACATTAGGTTGCATGGAGAACTTTATCACATCCCAGTCACATTTCTTTTTTTAATAGAACATGGACAGCCCCTCATCCACTAGCATATGGCAGCACAAAGGGTGGAGCCACAGGGACAACACAGATTATACAATAAATGTTACACTGTTTTCATGACATCACACATTGTGCTCCCAAACGATAGCACCGTCACCACATAGAGCCTTTTTGCTCTCCTCGTGATTAAGAAATCAACTAATGAAACTTCTGTTTAGGTGTTAAAGTTAATTGTGTGCAGGGGGTGATCTTAATTTGTGTGTGCATATATTCCAGAAAGTTGTCTCGGTTATAATGATATAATGGAAAACGTAATCTTTTCAGGATCTAAATAGAATTTTAAAACAAAACTAAGTCATGATTGTGAGATGATTAGTCATGAAATAATTAATAATACATCTAAGATGATACAGCCTCATTAGTGGCTCTTTGAGGCTATGTTCAAGTACAGCACAAACGGGGGAGTCATTTTTCCAGAGTTACTATTATTTCCCTCTAAAGTAGTAATATTTCCAATCTATATATAATTATATATAATTCTATTTAGAGTTGAATCCAATGATATATATAATTCTAGAATGTAATCCAAATTCTATATAGAATTATGTATAGAATTGAATAACATTCTATATAGAATTCTAGTAAATTATCATCATGTGGAGTTAAATATAAACACTGAATAGAATAAAAAATACTCTGAATTATTAACTCTGAGGCAAGAGTAGATTTTACTAGACTGGGACCAAATGTTGTATTCTTTTGAGTAAATCTTTTTTCAATTTAAGTAAAATGTACTTTGACAAATTTACTGTGTACTAATATAGTGCTTTGAGCTGAAGGCAAATATCAGCATGTTAGTTTGCAAGTGCAATTTTAACATGCTGAGGTTTAGCAGGTATAATGTTGAGCATGCTCAACATATTTTGCTAACATTTGCTATTTGGCACTAAACACAAAATAAAGTTGAGGCTGATGGGTTGTCCTTGGTTTTGATGGCAATTGGTCATAAAAAAAAGTAACTAAAAACAAAGTGAAACTGACCTTATGCTGTTAAGGTATGGCCAAAGTTGTTACACTACAAGTTGTGTTTTCGTTATGTCCTCGTTGTGCATTATTTCTAGATGACATGACACCACTACATCACAGTCAGATTGGATGGGCCTTAATTGCCGTGCAATGTTGAACTCTGCTGCCATATTGCTAGGTCACAATCTGGGTTAATTAATAATAGTGTTTCTCTGGCGAATCCTCTCCTGCTGCTTATTTGTGAGTCCACACACACACACACACACACACACACACACACACACACGCACACACACACACACACACACACACACACACACACACACACACACACACACACACACACACACACAGAGAGAGAGGCACATGTAGTTTTAATCCACATTTATAAGCCTAATCTCTTTAAGAACAAGATGTTAATGAGTTCTTGTTCTTCCCAAACTTAATCCTTAACGCGACTATTATTATATAAAGAACAGTACAAGGTGTCATATAATACTGCATGTAAGTCCACCTGAGGTGGAGTGGATGAAGATATTTTAGGGGAAAAGTACATCAGGCGTGACGTATTTCTGTGATTGTAAGAGCGAACATTGCTGCTGTCTTTTGACTCTGTTACGTTGTGCTGCTTGAAACTATTCACTGTAACAAATGTGGCCTCAGTAATTGCTCAGCAACAATTAATACTACATTTTTCTTCCATAAAATGCACTTTTTTCCTGTTAAAAACTATATACAAATTCATAATATATTCCAGCCCTTTGAGGGTGATGCATGAAACGCACAATCAGCAAACACTGCTTTACTTAAGAGGTTCAGTTTCTTTGAGACTGCTATTGTGTGTGTGTGTGGTGAAGTTGTACTGGGCATTATACTTGAAGGTCTAATATTTGGGTCCACAGCGTTTAGTGTGACAAAGGCGGAATTTATAATAGGACTGTTGTATTGGAATCCCTTCCAGTGTACGGGGGTTATTATGGCTCTGGTCTCAGTGGATTTATCATCTTTTAAAGCACCCTTCATACTCATTGGCTTGCTTTTATTGCGTTTGCTTTGTAGTAAGGGCTACCATAAATAAGGTTTATTACTATTCTGTCAGCAGTCTCTTGTTTCAGTTCAACACTTTGTTGCTATAGCAACCCCTAATGGCACAGTTCCATAGCAGCTGAAGTTGAACTGAAATTGTTATATCGCGCCTTTCCTCAGGTCTGCGACCAAGGAAATGTTTGTGTCATTCATAATTTGTTAACTTAGTTTTTCCGGGATAAGTATAGTGACAAGTTCACTATCTCTGAAGATCCAAGTAGCTGTGAGATGCTCATTTGTTCTGGGCGGGCGGTGGATGGGTCCAATTATCTTTCAGCCAAGAAGCCGCTATTTGTTCCCGTGAAACGAGAAGTCAACGTTGAATTCCAGTAACGGCACTCTCGTAGTTATTTTAACCCAACGACGATCTTTTCCTCAACCTAACTAATTAGTTGTGTTGCCTAAACCTTATTACGTATTTCACGATCTTTTCCTCAACTTAACCAAGTAGCTTTTCTGTGAAAACGGAAGTTCATTTGGAAAATAACCCATTTAAAGAGCGGTAACTGACACATGTTGCTGGCTTTTGTAGGAGAACGCATGAAAAATGAGGCCTAACATACGACCCGTCGTATGAGGATACGTTGTTTCAAGTGTGGAATGGGCTCATTGTTGCCCCTTGAGGCTGTTAGGGGGAAAGCATCAGCTCGCCCCAAGGTCAAGCACCAGTGGGGTTTCCTCCCTCCGGGCTCAGTTGAGCTCATGATGGCTTGGCATTCCTTAATAAAAGTATTTTCAGACCAAACGCAAATGATTTGTGTGAATTATTTGCATATCAATTACAAATTTGAACCCATCTGACTCTATGAAGCTATCGGCATCGAAAAGGTTCTTATATCTCAGTGCAGACTTTACCCTCAGCTGTTTGGATTTCTACCAAATTCAGATAAAAAAAGCTAACCAATACAAATGAGTACCTTTGCTCACGTGATCAATAGATTTTCTCTTACATTAATGTCCCACTTCCGTTCATGCGTCACACAACAATATGGATGCCGATTGACTGATCAATTTGGTCTCACAAAATAGTCATTTCATTTTCTGCTGACATCAAACTTTGTGGTCAGAGTGCTTAGCACATTGCACCTGAGTGAGGGAGATATACAATGAATGAAACTCCTCCTAGACATATGGTGTATTGAATAAACTAACCTCCACTTGAGATTATTGGAAAGACAGAACAAATCAATTAATTTTTTTGGCAAAAACACAAATATTGTTTATGGAATAATAAATAATATTCTTAATGGCCAAATTGATTCATTCGGCATCTATTGTGGTGAATTCTAGGATACAATATGACAAGAATCGCTTCACGCTCCATCTCCCTGCTTTCTCTTTTGTGAATGAGCGGGTCTCGTGCATCGGTTTCACGGACAACTCCCTTTTATGTCTCCATGGCAATGAATCGCGCGTGTATTGTATATTGCTGCCCAGAGGGGAGGAGATTTAATCTGTGCGCGCGTGCCGCTGAGATTACATCCGAGACGCAGGAACCCTTCAGAGGGGAATAGCCTATGTCAGCGATTTTTGTTTAATATATGCATGCTGTACAGCGAACGTTTCATTGAGCTATAAACACCATATGGTGTATTGTCTATACTGTTTTTGACAGCGGTAAGAAGCTAGATCTATAGAGAAACCATGCTCTCAATCAACATCATTTAAAACGCAATTAGATTTTGTGGAGGTTTTGTTTAGCCGACGATGTTTTTAGTCCATTGTATGTGTTCTGTATTGTGTGGACAATGGGAATAAGTATAGCCAGTTTGCTGATCTCAGCACCACCACAAAACCAGATACTCCCTCTTTTGTCCTCACAATAAATACAGAAAAAACGCCTTGGATCTCCTCCCTGATCCTGACTTTCTAGGTTCATTATCACTCACCTTTGGCGGCATTATCCTCTTTGTTTTTCGTTTTTCCACTCATGGAGCACTGCCGCTGCTGCTGGTTGTTGAATCAAACTTCAGGTGAGAGATGCAAAGGTTGCGGTTTTACTTTTTCCTCCTCGTCAGATTTCTTTCCACATACACACACAGACACACACGCACGCACAGACACACACACACACACACACACGCCGCTGACAGTCCAGCTCTCACCGCCCCTCTCTGCCTCTCTCTCAAAAGCCCGACTCTGCTTGAGGACCCGCCGCGTCTTTATAAGACACCAGCAGGAGCGCTATCAAACGTGCGCGCGCAAAAACTGCACTTGCACGCGCACATTGAGAGACAAATAAATATGTCACACATATGCACACAATCTGATATCCTTTGGAACTATTGAATCAAGTGCAGGTGCTAAAAGGCACCGTTTAAGGGTTTTAAGCTTGAACTAATGGCTTTTTAATGGTTGATCAGTTATTTATAGCGTGTAATGCCGCCAGGTTATGGAAAAACAACTATTAAGAATACATAAAAACAACATGATCATAACGAACTCATACTATTACAGACATTATGTAAGTCCCTATATCTGAATACTGAGGTAGAATCAAACAGATTTTCCTGGGGGATAATTTAGTAGGATGGGCATCTTAAAGAAGGTCACCATATTCACGAGTTTGTCTTCCAACCGATTAAAGCAGAGCAACCTGCAAACTCAGCAGTAACAATATGCAAATGAGTCAGTTCATTGATCATTTAATCAATTTGTGTTAGAAAATGTCTTTTTTACTGGTTGAAGTGGGATATACTTATCCTACCTGAGAAATGCTGCCTCCATAGTGTGTCGGTGTCCCTTTCAACATGTATTGAATGTAAGACAGCGTCATGTTTATTATTGGACACTGAGTTTTTTAAGTTAAAATGGCGTTACATTCAGTCGCAGTACAAAATACTATTCATTTACTCAGTCACATGTTATTCATTAATGAAACAGTGTCAATGTCCATGATATTGATAATGACAACTTGCAGTATCCCACCAGAACAATCACTTCATGCAACTCTTTTTTCTATCCTCTTCTGACTCACAGTATACATATGACAAGTGTTTGTACTCTTGCATAACAGGTCTGTTACTTTTTGGGGGCTTTTTTTGACTCCAGCTACTAAATGAACCATCAGACCAAAGCACAGCCGGCCCTCTGCAAGAGCCCCCCGGAGGACTACTGTTCTCTGCTGAGACCAGCTGCTCTATCAGAACAAAAAGTGCCACACACGGCCTGTTCCCATCAATAGAACCCACTCGTAATAAAATGCTCCTGGATGGAAAAGTAGAATCAATGCAATCAGACAGAGTTCACACTGGCAACTCACCTGTAAAGTGAACATGAATACATTTAGATAAAGTTTGTATATTTGTTCACTTCGTTATAGTTGTCAAAAGTGTAACTATCTGCTTTTTTAATCCTCCTCGGTGTGACACCAATTCAGATTATGACAGATGAAGGGTCAAGCCTATATAGGTGTTTAATTAAACTGCCTCTGAAATATGTTTTGTCTTTGGTGAAATATCCCTCATTATATTTTCCTATTACTTCTCCTGGAGCTAAGAAAACCCAAGAAATCCTCAGGTACATTAGTCATATTTTGCTCTGTGACTTGCAAGTCATAACTGCTCTGAACTGGTCAGCTGTACACAAGGGAGACATTGACCCCATGAGTCATACACTTGCTGTAAAACAGCTGTGTGATTACACTACAAACTTATGTTAGAAAATTAAATAGATTCCAAGTGTTTTAGAGCCTGTTTTTATTTCAAATTCTTTGTCCCTCACCAGTTTACAGTCAGTTCACAATAAAGACAATCCGATTATAGTACAATAGGAAAAGTGGATAAGCATGCACAATACACAGTCTGGATAGGATTCTGCTCACTGGGGACAAGCTTTCCCACCAGATTGCATTTCATGGTTTTAACCCACTTTGCGTGCCTCTTTGCGTTTACATGCAAGATGCTCGACATCAGCGGCCGCCTCCTCCACTGCTGAGCTACTGTTCACAGCACTGACCGATCTGGTCCCAGCACGGAGTGATCTAATCATAATTGTTACCAAATGGGCGATGAACCTGTTCATCTTTTCTGCTGTAAAATCTAAAGTTTGCAAAGGTGATTCATACAATGCAGTTGCATAAGAAATGGAAAGAGCGATGCATGCCACCATCCCATTTAAATCCCCTCAGCCAATAAGTCACCACAAGGCAACTGTTGCCAAGAAGCTGCTGGCTCAAGGCCAGCTGAGCTGGCTGTCAGTCACAGTGATTTGTTCGCATACCACACCCTGTGTAACTCACAGTCTAATCAAACTGCCCTCAATACTCAATACTCAGGATCAAGCTTGGAGTTTGGCTGTTTTTCGCTTCAGAGTATAAATTGCAGCAGCCGCTGAGGAGTTAGAATAATAATGTCAGTCTCTTCTGCTGTATCTAAATGACTTTCAGCTGATTTGTCTACTCAAACGGTGATACCGTTTACAATCTGGGCACATTACTGTGTGTGTCTTCTGTCTTTGTGAGGAGCAACTTGAGTGCTTTTTTTGTGAGGACATTTTGGCCCCTTGTCCTCGCTTCCTAAAAAGCTGTTTTAATTATTAAGAGTTGGCTTAAGGAGTGGTTCTCAAACTGTGGGGCGCGCCCCTCTAGTAGGGCGCGAAGGTATCTTTTTATATCATTTGTATAATCCTTTATTAATCCCACAGTGGGGAAATTATTCTCTGTATTTTACCCATCCTTTGTAATTAAGGAGTAATGTGCTGCTGTGAAGCACTGGGGCTTCAGTGTCTTGCTTAAGGACACTTCAACATGAAAGTATGGGGAGAACAGGGATCGAACCGGCTACCTTCTGGTTTCAGGACGACCACTCTCCCCATGAACATGATCACTTTACATAGTACAAAGTACACGGACATAAAACGTCATTAATAAATACATTGTGAAATACCTGTACTTTCATGGAAATGTTTACGTTACAGCGTTAACAGGTTACGCTGCACTGTAACAAGATAACTGTAGAATTTACAGCAACTTGCTGGCAGCAATTAGCAAGTAAGTAGCTGTAGTATATTTCACAGTATGCTTACTGTAAAATTAATCCCAGTACCTGTTTGTAGTCATTTTTACAGTAATAATCCCAGTATCGTCATTGTTATTACAGTAGTTATCCAAATACTGTACTTGTCATCACAGTAACCGTGTACACAGTATACAGCAAATATAATATAATAATAATAATAATATCAAGGGGTCAATGGGGAAATGTATAAAAACTATTTGAACTGAAAAAAAATTCAAGTACAATTTCAAACAATAAAATGTCCATGACTGACTTTATTGTTACTGTATTGAACTGGAATCCTCTCCCTGGGCGGTCGTCTTCTCCATGAACTGGAGTCTCTTCCTGAACTGGAGTCTTCTTCCTGAACTAGAGTCCTCTTCTCTGCAATGGAAGGACAGAGAGACATCGGTTACCGATTCCCATTAGAAATACCATAATATGTTTCTACTACTGACGGTGTCGGCCTATGTGGTGTTTTGTTTGGTACTGGGATCTTACCAAGCTTGATGAGCCTTGGAGCGATCAGTAGGGACACCTGGGCCTCAACATCAGCCTGGGTGGAGGTTTCCTGCAACACAAAATAAACAGACAATAGTACCATATTTATTAGGAGAGACATGAAAGAAACCCTTACTTTGACCAGGTGTATTTATGGGGAACGTGAGAAGATAAGCATTGTTTAGTCTGGAAGGTGTGGTTCACGTGGGCACATGAAGCAGGATAGAGATGGTTCCCATAACAAACACCTGCTTTTTTGTTTGAAGTTTGAAATGTGTGTGTGTGTGTGTGTGTGTGTGTGTGTGTGTGTGTGTGTGTGTGTGTGTGTGTGTGCGTGCGTGCGTGCGTGTGTGTGCAATTACCCCATTTGTCACGTACTTATCGGTCAAGACTCATCATTATGAAAAAAACATGATCAACAGATGTAATGTCAACAATCACACAACAATGTCCAGAGCTGCTCTTTTTTTCTCATCTCATTTCTCAATTTCCATAAGGAGTGAGTATTTTATACTCACCAAAAGATTAATCAACAAAAGTAGTCTTACTACCAAAAAGCAAACGTGAGCCTGGTTTAGTTTTTTTCTTTTCTAACTCATAAGAGACCTTGACACCAGTGATGATAGGTTGTGATGGTCTAACACAGGGGTGTCAAGCATACGGCCCGCCAGGGGGGTCCAGTCCGGCCCGTGGGATAATTGTTCAAATTGCAGAAAAAAAAGAAAAGAAAGAAAAACTTACCAGAGCGCGAACCACCAATCCTCTGATTGTAAGACAGGAATGCTAACCATTGAGCCACTCTAGAATTCTAAAATTCCATTCTAGAATTCAATGGACTCTCCACTTGAGACTATCGACTCAAGGAACTCCTCGGGGACCGCCAAAATCTCATCAACACCACGAATGAATACAGCCAGTTGAGCAATATCTCTAGTAATGTCAGTGCTCCAATCAATTATAGAATGGAATTTTAGAATTCTAAAATCTTTATGTTTCTAGTTTATTGTAGAAAGACCTTAAAATAGGGTTTATCTTCCAAAAACCTTCAACAATGATTTAAACATAAAGAAATATTGTCGTTATGTATGCGTTATTATGCTGTGATTTTACTGGTCCGGCCCACTTCAAAATGGCCAGCATGTGGCCCCTTAACTAAAATTAGTTTGACACCCCTGGTCTAACAGGTGGTTCATGCATTTTTACAGAGGTATACTGATTTGAGCATTTTCAATAATGTCTTCTTTGTCTTCTGTTACCTTTTTAGAAGCTGTGTTCTCAGCAGACAGCAGACATGGTGCTGCGTCGCCTGCGCAGGTACAACAGCGGCCATCTTGAAGAAATGCTGAAAGACAACCTTGAGCAGGAGTGTAAAGAAGAAACCTGCACGTTAGAGGAGGCCAGGGAGGTGTTTGAGGATGATGACAAAGCTGTGGGTTAGACACACAGGTAACACTTTATAATAAGTACACACTATTTAGCATTAGTAAAACATGAATAAACACTGAATTCATCATTAAAAAGTTAAGAATTTGAATTTGAATTATAATTGAGTAGAAGTAAAGTAGCAGAAAATGAAGCTACAATGCTTAAATAAATTCACATACCTTTTACCTTTGCATAGTAAATTTACTTGAAGTATAATGCCAAAGCAAAAAGGTAACCATCTATGTCACATATGCGTGAATTAAATTATTCCGACAAAACTGGAACCTCATTGTATACACAGACATTTTGCTCCTATTATACCTCATGCAATCCTGTCAGTTGGTATACATAAACATCCACACCCACAGATGGATACGAACCAAAACCTAAGAGTGATATACGAGCTGTCTTATAAACTGCAATAAAGCAGAAAGCTGCACTCATCATGTTACACTTCTCATTCCACTTCTCACAGACTGGCTCATAAACTGTGTGTGTTACAGTTTACAGCCGTCAAATAACTTACATAATGTATTTATTGTGTTGGCAGCATGAAAACTCTGTTTATGGAGCCGCACAGAAAAACATCTTTTTAATTAAGCCAATGATACTGGAGTAACTGCTTCCACATGGACAGAACCAACCTGTGATTTCACTGACCTTAACCTAAAAAATAACTGCATACATTTAGTAAACATTCTTATCCATAACCTACTGCTTACACATTTCAAATTTTTACTTAAAACCTAACCATTCCATAAAACTAATTGGTCAGCTCGCTAGCAAAAGGGCAAACATAGAAATGACAACTGCATGTTGGTACTGTATTTGCTCACAATCCAGACTGATCTAAATACCAACTGTGATAATGTAATACAATCACAGTTAAATGTTTGAATCTGCCCGGTTTAAAGCCAGGGATGCACCCTTACTATGTGACAAAATAACAAAGGGGCCGCAAGGAAAAAAAAAAAAAAGAGACATGGTCCAGAGTGTGAACACAAGAAACATGCAAATGCTAGATTTAAATTTATTAAAAGAACTGAACAAGCCATGAGGGCAAACTCATGTGGCCTTGACCAAATTATCAGCAGAACATCTGAGGCATGCTAGCAAGAGAATTTCAGTGTTACTTGCTATGTGTTTTTCTGGATTGTTAATGCATGGCGTACTTCCTGACTCTATGCTGACGGTTTTGTTAGTGCCAGTAATAAAAAATAAAACCGGTAAAATATTCAGCATTGAAAATTACCGACAAATTGCTCTGGCCAGTGTATTTTCTAAAGTACTAGAACAAACAGACTTATGTATTTATGCACTGAAGGACGTTATTAGTAAGTACAGGAGACATAACACCACAAGATGTACGTGTTTCCTGGATGCATCTAAAGCAGGGGTCACCAACCTTTTTGAAGCCGAGAGCTACTTCAAGGGTACAAAATAATACGAAGGGCTACTTGTTTGATACAAACTTCCTGAACAACAAAGTTGCACAGATCACTATCTATTTAATAATAATATATGTGAAGTGACTGTCTGATCACATATCAATGTTAATTATTCCTCACAATAATTATTAACAATTTGCACAACAATGATGGTAGGAAACAGATATATTTAAACAGGAAAGATTTATTTCTCTTAATCTGTTTCAACATTTGAAAGTCAGAGATATCACATCTCTGATCATTTTGTAAATATATTTGACAGTTTTTTATGAAGCACATATGAAGCATTTTGTTCAAAATCACACCAATTATATTTGTTTTTACAAATTATCATTTCTAACATTTTTGGGGAAATCATTAACTGTCATATCTAACTACTATCAGATCAGATTCAACTTTATTGTCATTACCCATGTACAGAGCAACGAAATGTAGTACCAACACACACAAAACAAGTATTCTGCAGATAAAACTAAAGAATATATAATATACAGATTGATCAGTGCAGCCTAAGTGCAGGAAGGACCAGTAGTGATACAGTAGTAGTCTTTGTAACATTTAACAAATCATGAACTCTGTACAAATGATCAGGTATGTAAATGAATCATATTACATTAATACTAATCAACAAATCTGTAGCATTTTAATAACATCTGTTACACTTTTTGAACAAATAATTTTTCACATTTTTGTGTTAATGTTGTCATGGTGTTTTCAATGAAAACCTATGTTGTCTTTTTCTCTGTCTGTACATGTCTATTAGTGGGACGCCTGGCATTGCATACTGTTCACCAATGTGCTGTAATCTGGTGTATAGTTTGACACTGCAACTCTGAGGGAGTCTTGTAGGTGTGCATCAGTGAGGCGTGTTCTGTGTTTGTTCTTTATGAAGTTCATGTGAGAAAAGGCTGATTCACAGAGATAGGTCGAACCAAACAGGCAGGCAACTTTCATAGCTGCTGTGCGTACACCTTTGTACTTGTCTGTGTCCACAAGGCACCAAAGGTTTGGTGCAGACTGATGGGTTTTAAGGTGGAGGTCATTTTGCAATGTTACAATTTCCATCTCCACCTGTCCAGCATCCAAGTTGAACACAGCACTTAGTTGCTCAGCAATGCATGTCATGTCCCCTTGCAAGAAAGGATTTGAAACAAAGGACACACATGGCTCAAGTTGATCAAAGTCACCAAACCTGCTCTCAAACTCTTGCCCCAGTCTGTTTATGACTTGAGAGTATACTTTTCTACAGCTTTGTCTAAAGCCCCAGATGCAGACAAGTTGTCATTCAACACTGACTGTACGGAAGGAAAGTGCAACACTTTTTTTTCTGTAGATGCACAGAGAAAATGTTCATCTTGGCTTTGAATGTGTTGACAGCGCTTATCATGTCAGCAACTGTTTTACCTTTGCCTTGCAGCTCACAGTTCAAATGGTTCAGTTTCCCAGTGATGTCCGTTAAAAATGCAAGGTCAAGTAACCACTCGGTGTCCTCGAGCAGCGAGGTGTCTTCCCCTTTGGACTGCAGGAACTCTTTGACTTCGCCCAAAAGTGACAAAAAACGCTGCAAAATTCGTCCTCTGCTGAGCCATCGGATCTCTGTGTGGAGTAACAGGTCACCGTACTCAGCCGACAGCTCCTCCAATAGCACCTTGAAGATCCTGTGCTGTTTGGCTTTGGAGCGGATGCCATTTATGATCTTCACGACTGGTGTCATCACATGTTCAAAGCCGGTTACTTTTGCACATAGCGCCTGCTGGTGAATGATGCAGTGGTAATGTAGAAACTTTGGGAAGTCTGGGTCACAATGAAGCCTGCATGCCGGCCCGTCATAGCGGGAGCCCCGTCTGTTGTCACCGACACCAGCTTTTCTAACGGTACCTTTTTCTCCACAAAGAACCTCTTCACCTCGTTGTAGATGTCAATTCCCCTCGTTGTTGTCTTCAGGGGCAGAAGGGTCAGGACTTCTTCTTTGATGGTGAAATCATCAAACACCATCCGGATAAACATAATCAGCTGAGCTGTACTGGTGCTGTCTACTGACTCGTCACACTGGACACTAAACCACCTGCACTCAGCCAGATCCCGGTCCAGTTGCTCCGTCAGATTTTCAGATATAGCTGACACTCTTCTAGCCACTGTACTTGCCCCCAGTTGGACATCAGAGAGAGTGGCGATGGCATCAGGACCATTCTTCTCGTCTTTAAAAACAGTGTTTGCCACGATCATCATTGCTTCTTTCAAGACCTCCCCGTCAGAAAAGGCTTTCTTGCTCTTTATCAAAAAATGTGCAGCTCTAAACGAAGCTTCAGTTGCTTTTTGTGATTTTACCACCGGCCTCTTGAAAAAAGACTGTTGTTTTCCCAAAGCTGCCTTTAAGTCACGGGCTTTTTCGATCCGTAGTAAGCTGCCAGGTGGGTAGTTAGCATTGAAGCTCTTGTGACACGTAGCGAAGTGTCTCTCCACATTGTGCCGCTTTGCTGTCGCAACAGTCGCCCCGCAAATGAGACACACGCATTTTTCTTTCACCGATGTAAAAAAGAACTCTTCTTCCCAATCGTTGTGAAAATAATACGATTTCTTTCGCTTTTCTGCCATGTTTTAGCTTGTTTCAAGGGTAAAAACCGCATCAAGCTGACCATCGTAGCTCCGCCCCTCTTGTCTCAGACTAAGATGGTGGTTTGACATGCGCACAATATTGAACTTTGACTTCAGAAATGGTCGGAGTTAGGGCTGGGCGGTATGGCCAAAAATTAATATCACAGTATTTTGTAAGATTCTGGCGTATTTTTTTTCTTCAGTAAACGCATTCATTCATTGATGCTGAAAAGGGCCGCAGGCCAACTGAACAGCTGTTTTTACGTTGGTACATAGAGGGTGTTAGGAAGCTAAACATGGAGGGACTTAGGACCCAGGGGAATGTAGGTGAAAAAAAACAGGAAGGGTCTGTCTCTTCCTGCGACGGAGTTTCTTCTTGGTGTGATAGTGGGCGAGCTGTACCCAGCATGCTCGGTGGTGTAATTTTATAAATGTACAATTATTAGTGTTACAAATTGTTAATAAGTCACAAACTGTTGTGTCTTGGTGTTTTACCCTGTTAAAATGTGTTAGTTGTGGGTTATTAATTGTTGTTATAAAGTTTTAACCGCGACTAAAGTTAGAACCATGATACAAGTTAGAACCATGACACGTAAGTAGCTCCGACCGCTGCGCACACGGCAGTGAATATTATTATTTTTTCATTCTTTTTCTTGTGAAAGCTCATAAGCGTGTTCTATTTTTAGAACATGCATCGCGGGCGACTAGCGTGGTCTCTGCGGGCCGGGCACCGTGTTGGCTAACCCTGATCCTTGCATTTTTACGGTTTAAAGTTCATTAGGCTTTTTTGACAACAAACATTTTTACAATTATATTTATTTATAATTTTTTATATTATTAATTACACTGGTGTTACCTGCTATGTTTTGTCAAAATCTCTGCCGTGAAAAGGGCAGATTTAGCAGAAGGTAAACTCAGTTTGAAACACTGAAATAAATTGACAGTGAATTTTGGTGTGACCATGTCATACGGATCATAAAGGTGAGCGCTGTCCTGCCTCAATAGATGCAACAAAACTAACAGCAGAGTAAAGGAGCTGACAATCAAGCTATCTGTACACGCCAACATAGTCCTGAAGGTCTAATCAGGCAAGATAAGTGAAAACACCTGTGGGAGCATTCCCTTTATGAGGCCCTGTCAGTAGGCCTTCACTACGTTATATCGGGAAGAAATCACAGCAGTCGGGTTGAATCAAATAATCCTGTGCTTATATTTAGGAAAATAGGCATTATAATGCAAGCTTTCAGATGATTCAAAATATCAAAAAAGTGCAAAATGAGCAAAAGCAGCAATCACCAGTTAAAGGTAGTGTGGAAAAGACGTATTGTAGCCTGACCATGAACACATCTGATGTTACAGTTTAGCCTGTGTTTGCTGGACATCAAATAAATTAAACATGATGTTACTCATTATTGAGTTTCATTGGTCACACCTTATTTAGACAGTCCGGCACTCACAATCAAGTGACTATAATGTCCCCACTGTGGGTGAAAATGAATCTTATTCAGTATTAAAGTTAATCTGACTCACCGATTCTTGGCATCTCCAAAAGCCGATCTCCGTTAGATCTCTGTGAGATCAGCTTTTCTGCTGTTGCGTCTCTCAACAGAATACAGATCTAAGGTCAACATTGAGCATGCATTGAGAGTGGCCGTATCAAGCCTGGAACCCTGTTTTAAAAAGATTTGTAGAGGAAAGAAGCTCATTTGCAGCCACTAATACTGATACAACTTGATGGCTCACACATATCTGCACTCGTTTTGTTTTACACAGGTTGCATGTTATTGTTATTATCTTGAAAAGATATTCAGTGCAAAACAGGTTCATTGCAGCCACAATAAGCATTTTTTTTGCATTTTTTTTTCTGCACAGACAGAACTTTATTGGCATTATTCTAACAAAGTGGTTGTACATGTTATTTGTTTTTGTTGGATGGAACAATTCAGTTTACTTGAAAGGGATTGCAATTTTCTTTATTCTATTATTTGAAAAAGCATGGAGTCACAAAAACCTATTTCAATAAAAATTCAGCATGGACCATTTTGTTGGGGCGGTGGGGAACGGACATTTTTCTTCCTCCAAAGTGGGGCGCCACCAAAAAGTTTGAGAACCACTGATTTACTGTAACATTTGTCTACTCAAAAGGTAATACCGTTTAAAATCTGGACAGATTACCTTGTGTGTCTTGTAGGTCTGTCTTTGTGAGGAGCAACTTGAGTGCATTTTATAAGAGTGAGGACATTTTGGCCCCTTGTCCTCGCTTCCTAAAAAGCTGTTTTGAGGATTAAGAGTTGGTTTAAGAGTAAAGAGAGCCTTTGTGTGTGCTGCTGTTTAGCAACTTTTACAATACGTTGGAATAAGTGATAATTATGTCCCAATGGTAAACACTAAAGCACAGTGTAACAGGAGCACAAACTAGGGATTACTCAAAAAGTCAGCAAACTGACTCAATAATGTCATTTCACAACAGACCAAATAAGGCTGCAGCAAATCCTCTGAGTGTATGTGTGTATGTGTGTATGTGTGTATGTGTGTATGTGTGTGTGTGTGTGTGTGTGTGTGTGTGTGTGTGTGTGTGTGTGTGTGTGTGTGTGTGTGTGTGCACAATTACCCCATTTGTCACGTACGCCATGCTGTGAAAGCTGCTTATCGGTGAAGACTCATCATTATGAAAAAAAACATGATCAACAGATGGTAATGTCAACAATCACACAACAATGTCCAGAACTGCTATTTATCTCATTTCTCAATTTCAACCTAACACTAACACATAAAGTCATCTGTTTAACTTTTTCTCTTTATACCTCTCTCTCTTCCTGGTATACACAGAGATTAAAAATCTCGAACCACCTTGTTTTGCCTGTCCTTACTCAACTCTCTCTCTCTCTCTCTCTCTCTCTCTCTCTCTCTCTCTCTCTCTCTCTCTCTCACACACACTCTCACACACACACACACACACACACACACACACACACACACACACACACACACACACACACAAATGTGAACAAACACACATACTGTGCGGCCTCCGAGATGAATAAATAGTGTGTTGTTGTACTTTGGAGTCATGGATCTTTCTCTACGGCACTCAGTTCAGGCTTTGGGTCTACAATCAAAAGCAGTTGGACAAGATGGCTGGAGTCTGTTTACTGGCTTTTATAGCTGGCTTACTGCTGGAGACGTATGGACGGCCCACTGAAATCAAAGAGGAAAACAAAGGTAAATGACAGCGGAGCAGGCGGCCAAAAGTCAGAATTGTTAGGAGGCGGCTGGAGGACAGGTGGTCATTTCTAAAAGCCTAATCTCTGACCCCAAGTCATTAAGAGACGCCACTCAAAAATGTAGTTCCTTGTGGTTGTAAAGGTGGTTGTAAAACGTTTGTCGTTACCTTTCTTTGTAGAGGACAACAGATGTGATACAATGTGCTACTTGTCATGCTTACTTGTAACTGTAAACACTGAATTCCATTTGAATTCATTGAAAACCCTGAGAATTTAAAATGACTAGCTGTTGTTCTCCACAGTGGATGAAACTTTTTTTAGAGCCACATTACAAGTCTACAAGGAGTGAGTATTTGATACTCAACAACAGATTAGTCAACTAAAGTAGTCTTAGTACCAAAAAGCAAACGTGAGCGTGGTTTAGTTTTTTTTCTTTTTTTCTAGCCCATAAGAGAGCTTGACACCAGTGATGATCGGTTGTGATGGTCTGACAGGTGGTTCATGCATTTTGACAGAGATATACTGATTCAAGGCTTAGTTTTACATATTTTATACGAAGGAGCTCTGTGTAACTCCAGTTCAACTTTTTTTTTAAAGGGGTTCTACTGGAAAACAATGTCAGAGTGTTTTAAATAATTCCTTCTTTGTCTTCTGTTACCTTTTTAGAAGCTGTGTTTGTGTCTCAGCAGACAGCAGACATGGTGCTGCGTCGCCTGCGCAGGTACAACAGCGGCCATCTTGAAGAAATGCTGAAAGACAACCTGGAGCGGGAGTGTAAAGAAGAAACCTGCACGTTAGAGGAGGCCAGGGAGGTGTTTGAGGATGATGACAAAGCTGTGGGTTAGACACACACATATAATACAATCTCACACTGTAATGAACTCTCAGGTTTCTTATTAATGTCTGTGTTTTTAAATTTTACTTCAGATGGCATTCTGGGCCATCAACATTGGTAAGATAAGTGAAAGAAAGTTCTCAGTTATTTAGAATTTGAAGCACACGGTCACCTTGTAACCTGTGTATGTTTTATACTTGTGTGTAGATGGTGACCAGTGTAAGCCACCCCCCTGCTATAATGGAGGTGTGTGTGAAGACAGAATCAACGCATATATGTGTTATTGCCAACCAAACTTCAGTGGCAAGAACTGTGAGATCGGTGAGTTCTTTCTTTTCACCGACAAATATATAAAAAATATGTGTGTGTGTGTGTATATATATATATATATATATATATATATGTATATATATATATATATATATATATATATATACATATACAGTTTATAATAACTACACACTATTTAGCATTAGTGAAGCATGAGTAAACACTTAATTCATCATTTATAAAGCATTGTTCTAACATGAACACTCATTAGTAACTCATTAGTATGCAATTCATCAACAGTTATAATTGTTTTATTCTTGATTAATAAGCTTGACTATTATGTGTTTCATGATTGGGTTTTCATACTTTATAAATGATGGATTCCCCATTTGTAAATTAAGTAATATATATTGCAAACCAATTATTAAGGACTTATAGATGATGCACTAATGGTTAACATGTGCTTTATACATGTGTTTTAATACTGCAATTCATGATTAATTCAGGTACTTACTAGTCTTTAGTTAAGTATTTTGTGTGACCTCATCTGAAGTGAAGATTATGCTTTACAACGCATTAATAAATGATATTGAAAGGCCAGCAGTGCCAGTATGTTTCATAGTTTGCTGGCGCATACATATTATTGATTAATAGTATCTAGCTATCGCCTGGGTTGGTCTCCTTACAACTGATGTGGCGTGTGCTGTCTCAGGACCTCTAGTGGGTGACGAGCTTGCTAGCTGGCTAGCTAGCAAACAAGTCACAGCTAGCTATAATAATAATGTATGTGCCAGCAAACTATGAAACATACTCACCACTCGTGCCACTGCAGGGCATCGCCCCCATCACCATCATATTAATGTTCTTTATCACTTTGTGTTGTGTCTATTTCCCTTTTCTGTTGAAAAGCTAACTGAGACTTTGGTTAGCGTTGAGGCACTGTTGGCCTTTCAATGTCATTTATAAATGCGTTGTAAGGCATGGATAGTCCTCACTTCAGATGGGGTCACACACAAATACTTAACTAATGACTAGTAACTACCTGAAATAATCATTAATTGCAGTATTAAAAGACATTTATAAAGCACATGTTAACCATTAGTGCATCATCACAGTAATTCTTAACCATAGGGCCGCGGCCCCCCATTGGGTCGCGAGCGCCACCTAGATGGCTGCCAAAAACTTTCCGTTTTTCACCTGTGGGCCGCAAGGGCCGCATAGGTTATGAATTGAATGAAGTCACCAGAGACATTGCTGTTATCCATGAGGCGCTCAGTAGGTCTGTGCAGTATACCAGTACCATATCGGTAGTGCATGCTTTTCGGCAGGCATCAACATTTAATGTTCACAGCTCTAGCTGGGGGCACACCGGACGGAGCTACTTATGTCTCAGGGTTAGAACTTCAGCCACGTTTTTTTTTTAAATGACACCGCCGAACTGCATGCTGGGACAGCTCGCACAGGAAGAGACAGTAGAGTCTCCTGTGCGACGTAGTTTCATGATAGTGGCGAGATATATCCAGCATGCAGTTCGGCGGTGTAATTCTTTTTACACCGTGGCTGAAGTTCTAACCCTGAGACATAAGTAGATCCGTCCGCTGCGCCCTCAGCTAGAGCTGTGAACATGTAGCTGCCTGCTACCGGTATGACGGGATGTGAAAAAGTCTTACCTACTTACCCCTGGGTCTTAACTTAAGTCGCTCCATGTTCAAGCAGCTGCTGGCCAGGTGTGAGCGAGTTGGCCCTAATGCTCAATTACAATATAGCTTCCCACCACTGGGTGGCGGTAATGAGTCAGTCCGTTGTTTAACAAGCTCCAATAAGCAGAAGAAGACACCCAGCCAGCCGTTAGTCTGTAGCGAAAGTTATAGAGAAGTATTTCAAACAAAATAATGAAGATGTAAGTGCTGCCGAACACCCCCCCCAAACGTCTAAATGTTTGTGCAAGTATAATCCTGACTTCACGAAGTAGGGCTTTGTGAACGGAGGTAACGAGGTGACCAAACAGCCAACGCTCGTGAGAAAACCTGGGGGATTTTTCAAGAGAGAGGACGATGTACTCCAGATGCAGAAAAGGTCTGACGTGCCAGCTGTCACAGATATGAAGAGCAACTTTTGGTTCTGCAAACATGAAGACTGCTGAAGCATATCATTCACATCATAAGGCTATATTTTAATTTTCACTTTATTTGAATGTTATTTACAGTTTATTTAATTTGAAAATTATTATTTTGAATTGTGTGCACACTTGTCTGCACACTAATAGTTGCCCAATAATTGTGAACACAGATATTCTCCTAAGAAAGTAAAAACCTCACTTTTACTGTCTTAAATATTCAGGTTTGAAGTTTATTAACATTGTGGATTAACCGAGAGCACTGTAGTTGTTCAATAATACAATTAATCCTCAAAAAAACTACTTTCTTAATAATTGTGCACAGTGTATTTCTCTTATTACCACATTATGTATTTATCAAGTTTCAATTTTTTTCTCAGTTTTTTTTTGGAGTCCCCCCTTGTTTTTGTAGAAAAATCTAATTATTAGTTATTTTTGTTTTAATACGCCTGATTTGAGCCTTTTAAATTAGTTATTGTATTAGCTTGATTTGTTCCATGACTTGTTGTCTGTGCAGGTTTACATACACATGATCAATACATGTCTTTGTGATGATCACACTGTATCATGCCATTTATTTGACAAGGTTTTTGCTTGTTAAACTGTAGGTAGATTTGATTTAGTCAAAACAAGAGTGAGATCAATTAGTTAATAAACCAATACAGTGTTAATATTTGAATGGGCCCCGGGGCACTTTGTACTTGAAAAGTTGGGCCCCAAGGTCAAAAAGGTTAAGAACCCCTGATCTATAAGACCTTAATAATTGGTTTGCAATATATATTACTTAAATGGTTTGTAATATATATTACTTCATTTACAAATGGGGAATCCATCATTTATAAAGTATGAAAACCCAATCATGAAACGCATAATATTCAAGCTTATTAATCAAGAATAAAACATGAATAACTGTTGATGACTTGCATACTAATGAGTTACTAATGAGTGTTCATGTTGGAACAATGCTTTATAAATGACGAATTAAGTGTTTACTCATGCTTCACTAATGGTAAATAGTGTATAGTTATTATAAAGTGTTACCAATTATTTATATATATATATATATATATATATATATATATATATATAAACACACACAGTGTGGGTGCTAATGCTAAGATGAGATATATATATATATATATATATATATATACACACACACATGTATACACACACACACATGTATAGACACACACACACATACATACAGTCATATAGGGTGCTAAGATGATTAAGACAAACACATAAATGAGATTCCATTTGTTTTCATGTCTGTTTCCAGAGGTCAGCCAGCAGTGTTCGGTCAACAATGGGGGATGTTTCCATTTCTGTGTGATGAAGGCAGAGATACCCGTGTGTCAATGTGCAGCTGGTTACAGACTCGGGCGAGACAAGAAGAGCTGTGAACCAACAGGTTAAACTCAAATCATGAATCATATATTTTTATGTATTTTTTAAATATATTTTCAGTGGTGGAATAAGTGCTCAGAACTTTCATGACCTAAAATGATGTAAAAGTAGCAATATGACGTTGTTAAACCGTTTACTCAAGCAAATGCACAAAAGTATCAAGAGTAAAATAACTCATAAAAGAGAATAGCTCATTTCAGAATAGTGGATCTTATATCATTGGATTATAATTATTGATTTATCAATCAATCATTAATGTGTAAACATCACTAAGGACGCAGCTGGTAAAGGTGGAACTCATTTTAACTACTTTACTTTATATACTGCTGTGCAATTTAATCTATATAATACTTTATTATGTGATTGATAAGCAATGTAGGAGTAAAAAGTAAAACATTTGAATTTTAAATATAATTGAGTAGAAGTAAAGTAGCAGAAAATGAAGCTACAATGCTTAAATAAATTCACATACTTTTGACCTTTGCATAGTACCTTTACATGAAGTATAATGCCAAAACAAAAAGGTAACAGTGTATTTCACATATGCATGAATTAAATTATTCCTACAACACTGGAACCTCATCGTACAGAAACATTTTGTTCCTAAAGTATACCTCATGAAATCCTGGTGTCAGTTGCTATACCATCTTTTTAAACCAATGATACTGGAGCAACTGCTTCCACATGGACAGAACCAACCTGTGATTTCACTGACATTAACCACAAAAATACCTGCATACATTTAGTAAACATACTCATCTGTAACCTACTGCTTACACATTTCCAATTCTTACTTAAAACCTAATCATTCCATAAAACTAATTGGTCAGCTCGCTAGCAAAAGGGCAACAATAGAAATGGCAACTGCATGAGGGTACTGTATTTGCTCACACTCCAGACTGATCTAAATACCAACTGTGATAATGTAATAAAATCACAGTTAAATGTTTGAATCTGCCCGGTTTAAAGCCAGAGCTGCACCCTCAGCATGTAACAAAATAACAAAAGGGCTGCAAGGAAACCTTCCCAGCTGGAAAAATAATATGATGTCTCAGAAAAAAAACTGGAATCTGTCTTTTCATTTTGTCCTTTATTCCCCACTCAGAACAATTCAGCTGTGGCCATGTGAACAGATCCCCCTCGTCCGGTACCAAGTCCATGACCCCGCGGTCATCAAACACGACAGACAACTCTGAAAGAAAATCCAATTTCAGCTCCACCCTGGAGAATGACTATTATGACGAGGATATTTCCCTGTTTTATGATGACTACGACATCCGTACAAATGATTCAGACTCGTCCAACATCTCTGTGGTCTCTGCAGTAAAAACACGATCAGTGAGGTCAGATTCAAGCTCCTCTGTAAATCCAGCGGAGGTTGTCGGGAACAGCGGGGAGGCAAGCAGTGTCCCTGAAACGGAGAAAAAGCAGCTGCCTTCCTGGGCTTTCTTCCCCACACTGCCCACCATCACAGCACAAGACAACACTGACCAGAGGATTGTGGGAGGCGATGGTGCAATTCCTGGAGAGATACCTTGGCAGGTACTGTAGTGTGGAGTGCAGAATAAAGAGATGTGGATGAGCTGAAGGCAAATTGGTGATATTCTTAAATGGATTCAGTTTTGCTTTCTTGTTTACAGGGGGGGATGAAGCAATGAAACAATCTAATGCTTCATTTGAAAAGCATGGTCACTATAACAGTGTAGATGTGAACTCTCTCCACTCCAACATTTCCAGGTTTTTGGGGCAAGAAATATAACATAGACAGTGGACTGAGTAGAAGGTAAAAAGGAACAAGTCAGAATAAAGAAAGCCACATGCATTTGTCTTCAATTGACCAGGTTTCATTGACATCCTTGTTTATTCTTTCACAAGATGTGACGTATTATGACGTCACCTGCAAATGGTGAACAATATTTTGTAATTGGTTGTTTTTTACTTCTTTGTTTTGGATTGTATGTTGCTTCTCCATCTAATCTTGAATAAATATACCTTTTTGAAAGTCTGGAGATATTAAAGCAGAAAAGAAAAGAAGGAAGGAGAAGCATAGTGGGGGGGGGAGGGATTGCATCTCACACAACATTGTTAAACGTCAAACCTTTATAGTAAAGTAAAACTGCTGGATTGTCCCTTTTTAAGAGGCACAGAGGTCAAAGCAGGAGCAGTGAAGTGAAAGATTAGATTGAAGATGGAGAACAGAACATGTGAATGGGAAAGAGGAATGTGTGTGCTGTGATGTTGCTCTACCATATTGTACATATGAATGTGTTTGTGTGCAGGTGGCCCTGATGTCTCACTCAGCCATCCTTCAAAGAGCAAAGGCTTTCTGTGGAGGATCTCTGCTCAGTGAATTATGGGTCGCCACCGCTGCCCATTGTCTGAAGCAAACTGGTACTGCTAAACTGGTTTTCTTCGTCAGAGTGGGTAAGTAAAACAAATGTTACTTTCATATTGTATTCTATGATCTATAATCATAACAAACTGGTCTTAATCTTTACAATTGATGTCATGTTTGTTTTAGGACAATGTCGGTTATTTGCACGTTTTATTCCAATGAGTACACATTACTGCTTAATACTTAAAGCATGACTTTTCTATCCTCCAAGCAGTTATTGGTTAAATTTCATGTATGAACAAATAATTCATACCTGACACTTGTTGGAGATAGATAATCTAACAGTCATCAATGTATTTTATCATTGTGTGGTAATATACAGTGACCTCGTCGTTGTTGGGGCAATCAGTGGTGCTTTGACGTCTGAGATTTAAGATCAGAAGAGAGCCGTCACATTGCTTGGTGCAGAGAGTAATACTACTGAATATATAATATATAATATATATTAATCTGTGCTTCTAGGTGAACATGATGTGAACCAGGATGAGGGTCCAGAGCAAGACCATGAGGTGGCAGAGCAGTTTAGACACCCCATGTATAATGCGACAATTTCTCCGTATAACCATGATATTGCACTACTGAAGCTTGCCAGTCCAGTGGAACTGTCCAACCAACGGCGTCCCATCTGCCTGGGTCCCAGAGACTTTACAGAGACCATATTGAGGGACGCCAGCAGCTCTCTGGTGAGCGGCTGGGGAAGGCTGAACTTCGGAGGCATACAGTCGCCCACGCTTAAGAAGCTGGAGGTGCCCTACGTGGACCGCACCGCATGTAAACAGAGCAGCACGGCAAAGATCACACGCTATATGTTCTGTTCTGGCCACCGAAATGAACGGAAGGATGCATGCCAGGGGGACAGTGGGGGGCCGCATGCCACTAAATACAGAGACACTTGGTTCCTAACAGGTATCATCAGCTGGGGGGAGGAATGTGCTGTGGACGGGAAGTATGGCGTCTACACTCGAGTATCCCGTTACCACAAGTGGATCAGTAAGACAACAGGGATCCCAATAGACAACTGACAAATGTAAAGGAATAACAGAGCTGTCAGCCAACAAACATACAGAGGAAGTGAAATGTGTTCTTCTATTGAATCATGTCATTTTAGATTCTTACAATAAAAGGTAATCAAATGAGTATTTGAATTTTTCTGTTGAAATATTGCAAACTAATAGATTTGAGCTCTTCATAAAATGTTTGATTTGAAACTAAATGCAATCTTGATATGCCAATGTACAATTGTATTTCATGTTTCTGAATCGTAAACAGGCGTTTTCAGTTCTTCTGTCTAATTAAACCTCTGCTCAGGTTGAACGTGGATCCAAACTGATAGGTGTTAGGTCACAAATCTCCTTTAAATAAGAATGATGAAGATATTATCTGTCCCACGCCAACAGGGTCAACGAAGCTAAAAGGGGACTCATGAAAATATAACTAAAGGAGTCTATCCATGCCCACACAGTCCTGAGCAGAGGTCTAATCAGCCAGCTGAACACACCTGTGTGGGTCTTCAAAGGCCTGGCCTGCTCACCACACAGGTGTTTTCACTCACTTGCTGATTAGACCTCTGTTCAATCGGTGGGCAGAGATATGCTGACAATTCACCCCCCAACTCCACTAAGCTGCATTCAGATCTGAATGACCAAGGCAAGATATACAATAGATCAATGTCACCCTCCTTGTTCAATTGGTACATTGGTCCTCGCATTTTTACGGTTTAAAGTTCATTAGGCTTTTTTGACAAAATATAAAAATAAAAAAATGTATTTATAATTTTTTATATTATTAATTACACTGGTGTTACCTGCTATGTTTTGTCAAAATCTCTGCCGTGAAAAGGGCAGATTTAGCAGAAGGTAAACTCAGTTTGAAACACTGAAATAAATTGACAGTGAATTTTGGTGTGACCATGTCGTACGGATCATAAAGGTGAGCGCTGTCCTGCCTCAATAGATGCAACAAAACTAACAGCAGAGTAAAGGAGCTGACAATCAAGTTATCTGTACACGCCAACATAGTCCTGAAGGTCTAATCAGGCAAGATAAGTGAAAACACCTGTGGGAGCATTCCCTTTATGAGGCCCTGTCAGTAGGCCTTCACTACGTTATATCGGGAAGAAATCACAGCAGTCGGGTTGAATCAAATCAAATAATCCTGTGCTTATATTTAGGAAAATAGGCATTATAATACAAGCTTTCAGATGATTCAAAATATCCCAAAAGTGCAAAATGAGCAAAAGCAGCAATCACCAGTTAAGGGTAGTGTGGAAAAGACATATTGTAGCCTGACCATGAACACATCTGATGTTACAGTTTAGCCTGTGTTTGCTGGACATCAAATAAATTAAACATGATGTTACTCATTATTGAGTTTCATTGGTCACACCTTATTTAGACAGTCCGGCACTCACAATCAAGTGACTATAATGTCCCCACTGTGGGTGAAAATGAATCTTATTCAGTATTAAAGTGAATTTTAATCATGATAATCCAGAGATGCAGTAAATACTGTAGGTCACTTGATGACAGATGAGTGCCAACATCTGACTGTCCAAAAAAGTTTGACCATTTAGACGACTGTTGTCCAAAGTTGTGTTCAACATCAAATTATTTTTGGATTTTTACCATTTACATATTCACAGTTAACAGAATAGCTGTCTTAAAGTATAAAATAGTCTCCCGTGAATGTTTTTTTTCTTCTAATTAAATTAAATACTTCAGCTGGCAATTATAATTCTACACTAATTTATTTATTGTTACTACCTAACACTGAGCATAATTCCCATGTTGGCGTAAACTAGCAGTACAGACAGAAATAAAGCATCAGGCACGTGATTTGTCCATGCAGAGCAGCGAACAACAGAAACATAAAGCGCGTCTCATCTCAGCTGCAGCAGAGGAGGATAAGATTCATTTGATGGAAGAGTTGCAAAATTATCACCAATCTAAGATCACCAAATTTAAAGGAAAAATATTGGCTAAAATTATCAACAGCAGCAAAAGTAAAAAAAAAAAGGCTATGCAATCACATTTTCACCTACACATCCCTCACCAAAACCATTAAGTGGCAAAACAAACCACGATGGCTGATATGAATGGGGAGACCTTGACTGACTATTGCTGAATATTCTCTTCTTCCCTTGTATTTTTCCGGCCTGTACGTTCACCAAGAGGATGCTAAATGTCTGAGGCGGAGTAACCTTTGCGATTTGCGACATGCATAGTGACGTAGCTGGTTGCTGTCAAATATTTGAATTCATTGAAAACAATGACACCACAAAGTAAAGCTATTTTCCATAACTGACCGTGTTATATAAAAAGAAGCCACAATAATTAGCTGAGCTGTTTGGCACGTGAACATTAATGATATGTCGATAGGCATATGCATGATTTCGGTCATATTTCATAAGAAAATAGAAATGATAAAACTTGTCCAATAAAAGTTCAACGTCTTCAGTTATAACCCCAAGTCCAAATAATCTGCTGCTGGAAAAAAAAAATAGATAAAGAAAACAAGGTCCCACATATGTGCTTTGCATTGTTAGTCTTCTGAGGTCCAGCCTTCTGAGGTGAACATGTCACAGTAGTTGGAAGAGTAAAATTTGCAGGTGATGTGCTTCAATCTGTTGAACATCTCTGCAGTGTCACGTGTCCCTTTTAGATCAGGTGGAGTCTGTGTGTCATCTATGCTCTGTTCTGATTGGCTCTTAGTATGTCTCTCCCAGAATCCTGTGCAGGTCCTCAGGTAGAACACGCCCTTCTTCCTCACGACTTATATTCCTCACCATCCTGCGATTTACACACGTAAAAACAGAGACACGTAAAAAGTTACAATTTTAACATTAATTATTGTTTGTATTTTCACCTCAAGGTTCGTTTGCAACTCAATTCAAGATTATGTGTAAATAACATTTCTGAAACAAATAGCCTATTTTACCACATTCCCGACATTTCCTCATGCAGTAGCTGGATGACATCACCGCAGTTAAAGATGATGTCATCAGTGCTGGCCATGCTGCTCTCTACCATGACCCTGTACCTGCCCGCCACCTGGAAGAGAAAAAAAGACAAGTACAACGCAGAAGAATGGTGCATTTTGATACTTTTCCACATGCACAGCAGTCCTAAATATATATCTATAAATAGATTGGACCAATTTAGGATTTAGAGTGCCCTCATCCCGAAAGTATTTTGGCTCTGTGTTGATCATCAGTGTATTGTTGGCGATGCAAGAGGCCTCCCGCCATCCAGTTGAGGGAGGCAACAAATCGGTAGATGAGTCCAGCACACTGGGGTTCAGGCAGGACCCTTGGTGTCACCAACCAATAGCACCTGTTGTGGTCTATAAGTAGCTGTTATAGCTGCAAGGCTTATTAGTGTTTGTAAATTCCCCCCGTAGACTGAAGAACATATAATTTCTACGTGTTATGACTAATAAACTCTCACCAGGGGGGCCGGCTGATCCTCCTCGTCTGAGTCCGATAAGTTGGAGAGGTCTGTCGCTGCTCCCCAGTCCTCCAGACCCTCACAGATGGCCACTGAGTGGGCAGGAACAGGCCAAGCTGCAGGTGACAAGACGGCTTTCAGACGACTAAAAACAGCAGCGCTACACTTTTTAATCACTAATATTCCACGATCTATGTGTATCCACTGTGAAAAATGACACCCATGACAAAGATATATTTCAGTTCGTCCAGGACGTTCATGAAAACTACTAAATGTTTCTTCTGTTTTATTCCAAACAAACCTTCTACTTCAGGAAATGTAAAGAACAGTGTGCTAACTTAAAAGTGAAGCCCTACACTTCCAATGAGACCAATATTAACGGTTAGGTCATTGGAAAGGTTTAGGGCTACAAATATTTATAACCAGCTGACATTCAAGTTAACACAGAAAAATCAATGCCATCAAAGGGTTAAATGTTCATGATTCTGTTATAGGATTTTTTTACATTCCATTTTTGATGTTTTACATATCTTATATTTAATTTGGGGTGTGTTTCCCTCAAAAATAATGTTATATTCAAAGTTGAGAGACATCACTTAACATCTCTCCAAAGAAGGAGGGACCAGAAAGTCTTCCGAAGAGACAAAAGGTTTTCGAAAAGAAAATGTAGTAATTAGTGTCAGTACTAAAATGTTATAAAGTGATTGCTGTGTGTTGTATTTTGTGGGTAATCTGTCTCAGCAACTCACTGCGTCGAGGTGACTGAACGATGGGTTCCGTGTGGGCGGGGCTTGTGTCTATTGACTCCTCCCCCCGTAGCCTGTGGGAGTAACTTGTTGTCGAGGAGCTGTGAGGAACAGGGAGACACGCTGAGCAGCCTCCCACCGACGCTCCGCCCCACGACACACACATCTCTGATGCACTAAACCGCATCACCATTGGAACAAGACACACCCACAACAAACAAGACAACAACAACAACAACCACGGTGTCACAAAACGAGCTCATTCGCATTCTATAAATTATAACAGCATTCAATTAAGTTCACCATCACATATATTTCAGCGTCTGATTTTAAGGTATGTTTGAGTTTATAACACAACTATCAATAATACCAGAGATCGCTGCAATATATGGAAATATTACTTTGAGTACACAGTATTCTGCACACATATACGGCCTAAATAGCATTTGCAAATAATGCACAGTGTGGCTTTAAATAGTAGATGGGTGGAGTTTGAACCTTATAGTCCAATGTATGGAAAGAGATATATATATATATATATATATATATATATATATATATATATATATATATATATATACACACACATACATACATCTGCTAATTCAAGGAGAAATCCTTGAAATAAAATAGGACTAGAATGGACATTCCCATTCAAATCAATGTAGCAGGATTGTTAGAGCCGCGGACATTTTTATACTGTTGCTATTGCGACCGTTGTAGCTGGCTAACTTCAGTATAAACTAAACAGACTTATGGCAAGCTGCGGACCCACTGAGGCAGGGTCTAACGGTCCAGGTGCCTCACTCCCGCTCCGGAGAAGGACAAGCTAACTAGCTAACGAGCAGCCATCCGTGTCCCCACCGCTCTCTTCCTATAGCGAGCTGCAACAACGCTTTACGGCCAATTGACAGGTGTTGTCCCCATTACAACTAACAACAAACATTGTCATTTTCTTTTGTATTATTGAAATGACCACAGATGTCCCAATCCTATTCTATTTCTATGTTTGAAAGACTTTACAAATTACTTACAAATGCTATGTGACCGCACCTAGATCATGTCCACAAATCATTCAAAAAGTGACATTCATAGTATCTTATCCTGTATCTGTTAGTAAGAATTAAAAATACCACAAAACATTCTCTGAATAGGATTATCCCATGCTCATATCCTTTGACTGAAATGTGAGTCTTTGTGAGTGTATCCACCTTCAGGATATGGCTGGCATGATTTTAAATTGCCAACAAACCTCAGGAAAAGACAAACAACAACATGTGTTCGTCCATCTCTCAGAACTTTCTGACTTCCCTTGTCCCAAACTAGATGAAAATATTTAAGAATGGCTCACATAGATGCAGTTAAATATTCTAAAACACAGCATGGGCCCTGTAGTTCTGGACAAATGTTTCTCAGTTATTATGAAAGAGTGTATTTGTTGGGGACTATTTTCAGATTCGGTTTAGTTCACAATGATGCGATTGTATTTACGGCAGCAGATAGTGTATGTGGGATTGACTAAATAGAAGTAGTGTGCCCAACAGTGCAACTAATTGATGAATTTTGAATTGTTTTTGGACAATGGAGATCTATGGCACAAAGGGATGAGCTATCAGGCTTTGGCTACACAAACAATACTTGTTAGAACAATCAATGGAGGGTTGGTTTTGATCTTCTCATTTACATTTGACCCCCAAAAAACTATGAGCCAATGCTGATAATGTCCCTACGCAATGATAAGTGTGAAGCTCAGAAGACTCTGCCATTTATCAAATGTATGACATGCTAGCATGCATCAGTAAATGGAACATTAGTTTCTCCTACAAAAACTACACAAACACACATACATCACCACCAACATCATGTAAAGCTCCATTTTGACACTTTCCTTGAGAACCAATGCTTTCAATGACTAACAAGCATCAGACTGTAGGATCTTGGAAAACCTTGGATAGTGTTCCAACAATTTCCTCTGACTTAAACTTTGACAGTTATCTCTTAAACATTTAACATGTACACTCGACAGCTGATTTTTGGTAATTTACTCACCCTGTGATTGACACACAATTAAGAGCAGTTTAAGCATGCTGGTAAGGTGTTGATTGCACTAGTGAAATTCAGCCATGTGGCATTTCAGCAGAACGGACAGTGTTAAAGCCATCAGGTCTTGGCAACGTAGTCATGAAAACCAGTTCTCAAGGGTAATGAAATAACAATAACATTAACACACTGCATACATATGATCATGCTGCTTTGTTATTAAAAAAAATAACAAGATAGGGTGGCATGTGGGTGAAATTGAGGCGTTATTTCAGAAATTGAATTCCTATTATTAACACTATAAGGGAGAGAAGCCTTTTCCTTAATGTATCAAGTTTAAATCAATGTTGGAAATGAAACTGGGTTAAAAGTGAGTTGACCCATCCCCACCACCACACATCAGGAGGTGATAAACTGACAGAGGATGACTGGGAGGACATGCAAAAAGATTCACCTGTCAGAGAGGGGGTTGTCTGAAAGTGGAAGAGAAGGAGCCTCATCTGAGAAAAGGAGAAGGGACAGAGGATACAGACACATTGGCAGATATATTGCCAGAGCTAAATACAAGTTAAAACTAAAATAAAATCGGTGAATGATGTCAGTGAATGAATGAATAGCATTAATAGAAACCTTGACACAGTTTCTGCTGGTTGGTGAGAATTTTTCGAATCTCTGTCAGCCAGGCAACTTTGACCTCCAGTGTGGGAGGCTAGACAAACACACACAGAGAGACCACAACCACAAGAGAGGTTTGAGTGAATTAGCTAATGGTACACACACTGAAACACTAAAAACAGAAATAGAAAATAGAAATAAAAAGATCAAATACCTGAACTATGTACACTACTTCTCTGCCACTGTACCAGATTTCAAATTTCTTTACATCTCCTTTCACATTTTCTGTGATTCCCACCGCACTCATCTACAAAAAGATAGAAAAGTAACTACATTTCCCGATCACCTGTCATCCTCACTGACTCTTATTTATTTTACCATGTTGACCAATAATATGCAGTGCAATTCAACAAAAATACACGATAAGCTTCATAAAAGGAGGATTCATTGGAGAGCTGTTGAATTGGATTGCATTGGTTGTAGCTAGCTGTACCTAATGAAGTGAGTGTATTATATATTGTTACTCTGAGGCAGGATTTGAAGCTGTAGAAGGGTGTCCTCTCGTGAGTGTCCTCGTCTCTGCGCTTGCAGAAGAGCAGAGCAAGGTCATAGAGGAAGAGATGCCTCTGCATGGGTTTGAACCTGGCCAGCTCCTTCATTCGCACCGCTGCCCTCTTATGGCTGATCCACACACTGAAGCCTCCCTGCATCACCACTCGCCCCAGCTGGCTGAGGTCCCCCTGGGAAAGACCGGTGGACCGAAAAGACATAGATGAACTGAACCAACATGTAAGAAATTCATCGCACAAAACACCAAATTAGTTTTGAACTCTGTGCTGCAGTTCCACGATAAATTAATTAAAAAAACAGAGACCATATTGAGACAAAAGAAGAATCTGGCAGCTATCTCCAAATTGGGTAAAAGGGTGACAGAGTATAATTTGTATTTATGCTATTAGTGAATATACAGTGTCAGAGGAAATTATATTTTCTGAGCAGACTGAAACACAAAATTAAATGACATGTTAACGACCTTCGCGTCGACAATGTCAGCACATAAGGCCAGTCAGTTACTTGGAATTTCCCAAGAACATAACACTTTTTAGTTTAATTTAATAGTTACATTTAATTAATGCCTGAGGTAGAAGACAATAAAAGGCAATGTGAAATAAGATAACGCAATCTACATGAGGATTTCATAAATTGTCCGTTCTATCTTATCTCTTGATTTGACTGGTTGCTACCTGGTATCCAGTGATGGCTATCTGGTGCATGGAGTCGTTGACAGACTTCAGCAGCTCCAGCATGGAGTTCAGAGCCTGCTGGAGTTCACAGCGGCAGCGCTCCTCCGTGCAGTGCTTCAACAGCTCCTGAGCCGGGACAGGGACACAGGAAGACAGGTCATTGTTTTTCAGTTTAAAATCAAGTCTGCAGGCATGGATGTTGTCAATATGTGTCTGTGCCCGTTTAAGTTCTGATCTGACTATATCTGTGTCTGCTTTGTTGTTGGTATACATGTCTTGATTGCAGGTGATTGCAGTTCACTTATTTTATCCAGAGTGAAATATCGCAACTATTGGATGTATCGACATGACATTCATTAGGGTGACCAGACGTCCTCTTTTTGACGTCCGGCAGGGATTCCAAAAACGTCCGGGATTTTGCTACGTCCGGGAAAATAGTTATTACCCCCTTACAAGTTTTGGAAATGGTATCTCCCTCACGTTCCACCTTCTTGCGCAAGCTCTGACTGTAGAGAGAACTGTCATTGGTCGACCGATCTCAACGTAAATGAGATCCCCCCCCCCCCCCCCACCGCGACGAAGTCCTCTCTCTCTCTCTCTCTCGCTCCTCCACCCCCCCCAGTGGGAAGTGTCCTCTTTTTCACAAACTCAAATCTGGTCACCCTACATTCATGTCCCCGTCAAGATTAACTGCAATAACTTCGGTGATCCCTTAACTTTTCCTCTCGTGCCGTCATCAAGCCAAACTAAGGTCAAACAGGTCTAGAAGGATAAACTCTGATAGTGAACATGGTAAACATGTTAGCATGCTGATGTTAGCGTTTAGCTAGCATGACTGCAGACTCTTCTTGTGGCCGATATGATTGCGTTTATTAAATCTATATACCAGAATTTTGACATGCAAATAAACTTTGCAACAAAAATGTAGAGTAGGTGTGTTAAATGTACCCTTTGTCTAATTATGACCAAAGCTGCTAATCAAGAGTCACTCAATGCTTGATACGGTTTTGCATCAAGGCAGCAAAATCTTTATCAGATTGCAAAAAAATGTGTCAGGATTTTCTGAAATGATGGACATGTAAACTCATGTTGACACCTAAAAAACAGAATCTCTTAAACATGCAGGCCATTGTGTGAGCTGCGTTACTACAGGACGCTCCATCACTGACTGACTTAGATGTACCTTGAGGAGCAGCTGGTACTTGGTGAGGCGCTGGACTGGTTTTAGGAGGTAAGAGTCCAGACCCAGCTTGTGGTCCAGCTTCTTCTGGCACTCCTGCAGAGTGAGAAAGAAAGACTTTGCTGAATGAAGGAGGCACAAGGGGAAAACATGCATGGATTCTAAAAATAAGAAACACAACAGCTTTACAAGCAAACCATCTCAAGATTAAGTATGCTATCAACACTAATCCTCATGACTTTCAATGAGTGGAAACATGAATCATAAATATTATGGTATGTAACTACCTTGAAGAAGGGCGATTCAGAGCACTGTCTCCATAGCAACTCGGAGCAAGACTTGTTCTGGCAGTAACGCTCATACACCTGGAACTTCTCTTTCTGCTCACACACACACACACACACACACACGTACTATTAGATATAATATGTCATATCACTTCACATAAAGTTCCAATGTTTCTCCTAATGTTGTCTTTACCCGTCGCAGGAAGCAAGTCCCCACCCTCTCTGGTGTCTCCAGGCAACCTTGCAAATCTTGGAGGAAGATCCTACACAGTAAATTTGTCAAATTAAATTTTACTCAAATTGAAAAAAGATTTACACAAACGAATATAACATTTGGTCATAATCTAGTCAAATCTACTCTCGCCTCAGAGTTAATAATTCAGAGTATTTTGTATTCTATTCAGTGTTTATATTTAACTCTACATGATGATATATTTACTAGAATTCTATATAGAATTTAATTATTATTATTAATTAATTCTATCTAGAATTCTACATAGAATTTGATTAAATTCTAGAATTCTATATAGAATCTCATTCAATTACATATAGAATTATATATAGACTTGGATTCAACTCCCTTCAGCTCTCTTCCGTCCCATAAACCGCCAGCTCATTCCAGCTGCGAGAGGTTTCATGGTGGAGGAAACGGAACTTAAGGAACACACTATTTTACTCCAATCGATTTTTTCCTACTCTATTTGCTACGGCTAGTATTTACGCTCCAAAATGATGAAATATTACTACTTTAGAGGCAAATAATAGTAACTCCGGAAAGATTACTCCCCCGTTTTCATGTAAATGGAGAGGAAAACAAAATTGGATTTGCATGAAAAGACGTGGAGAGAAGGACAACTCTGTGACAGCTTGTGTGCATGTGCCTGTGCGTGTGTGTGTGTGTGTGTGCGTGTGCGTGTGTGTGTGTGCGTGTGTGTAAGTTGCCTGCTGTGGAACTGGTAAATCTCTGGCATGTTGCCAAAGAGAACGTCCTTCTGGCTGCATAGAGCTGAAGGAAAAAGATTATACATGGATGGATCCTCCATTTCTGCCCTGTAGCCCTGAGGAGAGGAGAGGAGAGGAGATACAGACGATCACAAGACCAAAGAACTTGAGAACCACAAAGTGCCATAAAGATAATCTAAAATCAACTCACCAGAAGTACAGAGAGCAGCTCGTCCACATAGATCCTCTCTGTAGCGATCAGTTCCTTCATAATATGGCTAGTAAAAGTGAAAAAGAGAGACATATTTAGAAAAACAGGAAAAAACTATGCACACTGTGGAAAATTGGAGTAAAGGGTCGAGCTTTAGGTAAAGGATCATGGGTGACAGGTGAGAGACTGCGTACCGTGTGACCTGCTCTGGATTGTCTTCTGCCTCTGAATCTGTTTCAGTTGTGGAGCCATACAGACAGCTGCGGTTGCCTTGGAAGTCATGCATTACCTCGATCTTACAAAGCACACATTAAACACGTTTTTTAGCTTGCTAACGTTTTAAAATTAACACAAAACACAGGAGGGAGTATCATTAGTTGTGCAGCTATAACCCAAATTGACACAATATTGGACAAATGTCAGTTTTGACTGGATCGTTAGCGCTTGAGGACAAGGAATAGCTTTGGTGTGTACCAAAATTCAAAACAATCTATCCAACCTTATGCTGCTGTAATCCCGTAAATTTCACCACCGTGGGACTAATAAAGGATTATCTTATTTTATTTGATCTTATCTAATAGTTGTTGAGACATTTCACTCTAAAACACTAAAGTTAACCTTATATTGTGCTACAGGAAACATCAGTAGATCACCAACGTCATTACAATTCATCCTCTGAGGACCACGAATGTCTGTACAAAATTAAATAGCAATACATTTTACAGTCGACTTAAACACACACACACACACACACACACACACACACACACACACACACCTTGCGTTGGCTGTTGTTCCTCCTCGCAGCTCTTTTGCCAGGTAGCAAGTCAAAGGAGAACTTGGAGTTCAGGACATTAAAGTCTACACCTGTGGGGAGAATCACAGATGCACACACATTTGACTAGTGTGAAAGGAGCAAAGAGGAAATGCATCCTGCACATGAGTCATACAATAGAAAACAAAATGTGGTGCTGAATGTCAAATGCAGTGCAGCTGAGAGGACAAGTGGGGCTTAAACCATGAAAACAAATCCACACAAAAATAAGTGTAGGAAAACAGCTATGGGATGACAAAAGGAGCAGTTGAGTTGGGTCGTACCATGTTTGGGGGAGAAGAGGGGTGACTTGCAGCGCTGCGAGGCCGGATCAGGTTCCGGCCTGGGGGCCACCAGCTGAATCGGTCTGATTTGTACATCCGCCAACTTTTTCAGACACTGCTCTCTGTTTCTGATCATGGACTGCACCGCGTTCAGCTTCTCTGCTACCATGGAAATTTGGGACTAGGAATAAAAGAGGTGTAAATTGAGCGGAGTAGCGGATCATCTTGTGCGTTGGTGTTCAGTAGCGGTGGGTTACTACCTGCAGCTGTGGGGTGAGTATGGCTTCAAACTCCAGGCTAAGAATGTCCTGGTTGTTTTTCAGTGCAGATGGCGCCCTCTCCTGGTGACAGCTCAGGTACTGCAGTGCCTCCTGAGCTCCCTCTCTGGTTTGGAACTTGTCCACCATCTGACTGGCCAGGAGATAGGCGCCATCGTCACACCACCGGAGGGCCTGCACACATACAAACAGAGGACGCAACACAAGAAAACACATTTAATCGAGGCGAGGCACATTTTTCAATGTGATTAAAAGAGAGAACAAAGAAAAGGTTCACGTGAGGATATTAAACAATGGTCCTTTTCAGATTTCTGTCCCTCTTATGTCATAACGTGACATAACAAAACAATAGCTGTCTTTCAGGAGCATAAATAAGATAAGATGGATACAGATTTGATGACATTGCACACCTACATTTGTGTGAATTATTGTGTTCTCAAACACGCAGCCTACACCACATGATGTTTTTCCTGAAACTTGCAATGAAAATAGAGGGAGCAGAGCATGCGCGGTCAAAAAAAGAACAGTAAAACAAAAATGCACAACAATGAATTATTCGTTCATGTTTTTTAGCATCAATAATTCTGACTTTGCATATTTGTGTGTCGTGACAACATCGTTACCCCTTCAAGACGGAGCAGCAGGTCTCGTGCTCGGGTAAGCGAGGCCCGCTTGGTGCGTATGGCAGTGGTGATGACGTCACAGCGATGTCGCAGCTCGTTGCATCGCTGCACGATGAGCGCCAGGGCGTAATGGTGGTTGGCGGCCAACTGGTGGCCGTGCAGGATCGCCACCTGGGCCCGAGCCATCTCCTCCTGAGGCACAAACACACACATAAAGGTTTAAACTGCTTTTCATTAGGGCCTAATGTTTCCACACCAAACATGCAATAGAGGGCTGCAGAAAGGACACATTTGTGTAGGCCAACACAGAAGTTAGCATCGTACTGGTAGCCTAAACAAAAAGCCAATGGGATTTTTCCATTGGCTTTTGGATCATTGCAGAAAATAAACTGGGTCAAACAAACGTTTAAATTACTTGCACGTTTTGTTCAGAAAGGTAATATTCAACACCACTTTTATGATTTTTAAAACACAACGATTTGTAAACACAACCAGGCTGTGAAGGTGGACTAGTCTTACGCTAACCAAAAATTCATTCAACATTTTTGAACCACTTCTATACCAGAAGTGCAAAAAATGCTGACTCATTTGTGGGTTTTGGGAGGTATTCCTGTAGCTCTCTATAGCACAAGGTGAAGGTATTTAAATAATATTATGTTATCACAATTGAAAAGGACAAGGATGTTTTGATATACTCATGTTTAGAAGGCTGTAACACCTTAAAGTTAAAGGTCATTTCACTGCTACACTGACCACTATCAGACAGTCAGAGACAAAACATGTTATTAGAGCATTTTGCTCCGCTCGGTCCCTTCCTTCAAGCAACACCTCAAAAGACTTTGTTTGAGACCTGAGCGTGTGTGTCCAGCATCTCCAAGTCCATCAGTAGCTGTTCTGTCAGAACCACCGTGGTTCCCACGGAGGCAATGTCCATCTCCTGCTCACTGATCCTCTCCAGTGCCTCCTCCATCTACACAAACACAAAGACACACACACACACACACACACACACACACACACACACACACACACACACACACACACACACACACACACAGAGTCAATCGTCACAGCCGTGCAACATCCAGTCTGGGCTAATAGAACAGACGCCAATCACCACACCTGCTGAAAACTCATTTCATAGTGCAGCAGCTGGAGGTACTGCTGCATCTTCAGGTGGTGTTTGTCAAAGAAGCCGTCAAAGGCCTCCTCCATGTCTCTGAGCTGAGCCAGGAGTCTGAAACACACATGATCCACACATGTTCACACACACACTGGCTGGTTTAATAGGATGTTAATGTCAAGCAGGGCGTGTCTTCTAAATCCTCTCACATATTCATCCTTCTCTCACTACTTTGTAAACGTGTCTTGTGCCAAAGTCATTTCTCTAAATAAGATGTCTGTACCTTTGAACAGTGCCCATGTCTAATTTTAGGTCCCTCTCCTCCTCTACATCTCTCTTCGAGGCCTTGACCGTCTCCAGGTTCGACAGCAGCAGCCTACCTTCTTTCTGCACGCTACGGATATCGTCCTGAAACAACACGGCAAACAAAAAGAAAAGACAAATGGAATCCATAAAATAAAAAAAGAGCCAGACACAGAGATACAGAGTGAGAGAGGAAAGAGAGAAGAGCCAAGGGGAACCTTCATCTGTCTGTATCGCTGTGTGTGGGAGTGCAGAAGGAACTCGATGGCATTGGCTTCATCCGGAAGTTCGGTCTCAGATAACTCCGATCCAAAGCCCTGCAGCAGCTGGGCGATCTCCTTCACTGTCACCGCAAAGGTCTCAATGGCCTGCAGAGACACACACACACACACACACACACACACACACACACACACACAAGCCAAATTAGCCATCATTTTTGCCAAATTATACAAGAACAAAGAACAAAAATAAGGCCTGCAAGATGAGCTCAACTGATTTTTGTTGTATTTATTTTAGTTGCAAAACCAATTAGGGAAGTTTGCAGCTTGTGCATACATGGATTTAATCGATCTTTAACTTCTTTATATTCAACAGCGGCATTCCACGCTCTGGGACTGGGATCTTAAGTGTATACCGTGCGGAGGACGATCCAGTCGCTTTGGCAGTACTCCACTTTTGCCGTGAAGTCTGTCGTCAGGTGGTTTTCGTCGATGTATCGCAGCAGGTCCCCGACCGAACGCAGCATCACCACCTAAAGCCACAGGACCACAAGGCATCCAGTAAAACAACGTCATGTTTCAACTTGTGTGTTTGGCAGCATGCAGCTAGAGGAAATAAGAGAAGAGCATCTACTGTTACTCAAAATGGACAGGAAGATTGTGTAGAGTGTAGAACAGAGACAGGATTGTGCTGCGTCAGATTTAAAAAAAAAATGTTATATGAAAAATACAAAATGTTCTCCCACCCCTCGATTCTCAGTTTTAACCCCTTCTCACCGGCATCTTTAACAGGAAGTCGTCCTGGCTGAAGCGGAAGTCCAGGTCAGTGCTTGAAGACGGACTGGGGGCTGAGCTAAACAAGTCGGAGGGGCGGAGCACCAACACCAAATGCAGATTTCCTGAGGTCTGAAAAAGAAAGTGTATTATGGTATCCAGCTACGTATTATTAGCTGATTGCACACAGGTGAATAGTGGACTAAGAGGACAAAGGATGGAAGATAGTAGTAACTAAAAATACATTAAACCACAATTGTAAATCACTTTTAGAATAATATGTAGGACAGAGGACCAATGTTATATACCATGAATGTATTTTATGTCAGCTTTGCAATGTGGTAAACTTGACTTGTGTGGCTTTATCCTCCACCACATCCCCAGATTTGGGCAGAAGAGCACAGGATGAGAGGAGTCAGACAGTCAGGCAGGAGTGTCGACGGTCATGCGGTGCAGCTAAGCTCAACACAGCATCAGCATCTCTCTGTGTCAATCAGGGAGGAGCTCTCTGACAGTCAGCTCCTCCGACTGACTCTGCTTCTTCGTCACTCTTCTTCATGATACAGTGCCTTGCATGCCCTCTCTTTTCCATCTCTATACAAACCTTGAGCGGCCGTATTATTGTTGTTATTTCTAATATTATATTCTTCATATATAAGATAATAAGACACATATATATATATATATATATATATATATATATATATATATATATATATGTGTGTGTCTTATTACTTCCAGTTGTATCCAGTTGAAAATTCGACTAGCTTCATGAGCACTGAGCAGAGCAGCGATCACGTGTACCGATAGCGATGATGACTCTTTCCTCACCTGCTTGCCGTCTTTCAGCCCCATCTCCTCGCCTCTCACCAAAAATACCTGTCCGCCCCACATTTACTTTGCACAGTTAGCAGAGATTCAATAGCCCGAGGAATGATCAATCACAAGGAAGGAATCACACTTCATATAAGCCTCTTCCACTCTATGTCAACTGGTCGACCTGGCAGGGAACGTGCACAGTATAGCTGCCTTCTAGTGTGTTGTAATAATCAATACTAGACGTTTAACCGAAACTGCTGACCTTACAACAAATACACACAGCTGTCTCACCAACTCACCTACAGGCCACCTTTTATACAGTAGCCTTTTGTACCAAAGTCACCCAAGTCGTCAATATCAACCGACTCCTAAAAGCAGCCATGCTCGATGTTATTGGATGATTGCATCCCACACATGCATTTAGATTGTGAGCATTAAGTATTTCACACTAATTCCCAAATCTGTTACATAAGGGTGCATAACTTGAAGACACTCCACAGCAACTGTAGGCTACAGACTGCAGTGCCAAAGCTGATAGAGGCACATGCTGCTCTGTATATCTGCAGTTACAGAGACACACACACACACACACACACACACACACACACACACACACACACACACACTCAGAGCACGTTTGTCATTGTCCTGTCCTGCACACAGCCTCTTCACATTTAACTGCCATCTGATTCTGACCAGTCTCTTCGCCGAGAGGCATTTCGCATATCTAATGCAGTTTGTGCTGCACTAAGAGCACATCCCATCCTCTGTGTCGCAGTACTGAACTGTCTTAAGAGCCGCTCGTCTCTCTCCCTCTCTCTGCTCGTCTCTCTGCTGCAGTATCCTCGCCGCCCCGTTTGAAGCCTCCCACCTCCCGGAGAGGACTTACCGCGGCCCGGCGCAGGCGGGGGAACCCCCGCAGCGGGTTGGACTCGGCCATGGCTTTCGGCGCCTCCCTGGTTCCGCTGATGTCCCCGGGCTCTGGAAGTCTGCAGCCGGGACGCGGTGTCGGGAGCGAGCAGCCGCAGCGACGGCAAGGTAACCTCCACTGCAGTGTCCGGGCGGCCCGAGCAGCGCGCTGAGTGCGCAACTCTCCTCTGGACCGGGAAGGTGGGTGTGTTTCACCTACCTGACGTCAAAGCCCAAACAAGTTTTGTCACTCCACAGCTGCACGCATGCCCATCTTGTTATTAGCGGCAATCCAATAGGACAAAAACGGTGATTTCATTTGATTTTCATTATGATTCCACAATATTTATATTTAATAAGTATAACTGCCCTGCCTCAGCCTACTGCAAGGTAAGTTGTCTTACCTTTTCTCAACTTGAAGATGACTTTAGTTTATGCCTGTTATGTGGAATTGCTAAGCAGAGAGACACTATAACACTGGTCGGACCAGAAAAAGAGAGAAAGTAGCTATTGGTTCATTTCACTGGATCCGCTAGATGGCGCTCGAAACTCATTGTAAACCACCTCTGGATCACCTTTTGACACAAGCGGCAATCATGGTGCAGTTAGGGGGCCTCGGGGCAAAGATGTAATGTTGGCCCCCCATTGACCCCCGCCCTCCTCCCACTATGAATAACCTCCAGCTCATCAATGCAGACCCAGCAGGGTATAACACAGCTTCATTATTGTGCTCCAAGGTGTTCTGTGTGTGTGAACTAGCTGGTATTACAGCCCCTGAACACTTTGTGTAACGTTAAATAAACATCACTACAAGCAACAATCACATTAAGATCAACATTACAATCATTTTAGATTTTATTTAGAGTGTAACTCAACAAAAACTCAAACAATCTGCTTGATCAGGACTGTGTGTCTGAAAAGATATGATGGAAAACAACAAAAGTATGTTCATCATCTGGTGCAATATATTATACATTTAAATACCTTCATATACTGTTTTTACTCCGTCTGTATATTTACTATATTCTGTAGATATTCTTCATTTCATTATTCTTATGTCTATATGAGTTATGTTCAGGTTGTGCAAGGTCAGTTTAACAAAAACTGTCTGTGAGAAACGTTCCTCAAGGTTCCACGCTTTGCACTACAACACTCACACCTGTTTTTTATCAGTATATTGACATTAGGGAAGCAGACTGGACGTTGCACGTTCCAGCCTTGTGAGACAAGACAAGGACACGATGCTGTGTTAGAGCCAATTAAAACAGAACCCCCGCAAAGCAGCGGGCCCGGACTCTGTCTCCCCCTCCACCCTGAAGCACTGTGCTGATCAGCTGTCTCCGGTGTTCACTGAGATCTTCAACACCTCCCTGGAGACATGCCACGTGCCAGCCTGCTTCAAGGCCTCCACCATCATCCCCCTCCCCAAAAAAAACAGGATCACAGGACTCAATGACTACAGGCCCGTCGCCCTGACCTCTGTGGTCATGAAGTCTTTTGAGCACCTGGTCCTGTCCCACCTCAAAACCCTGACTGACCCACTCCTGGACCCTCTGCAGTTCGCCTACAGGGCCAACAGGTCTGTAGACGATGCTGTCAACATGGCCCTCCACTTCATCCTCCAGCATCTGGACTCCCAGGAACCTACGCCAGGATCCTGTTCGTGGACTTCAGCTCTGCCTTTAACACCATCATCCCGTCTCTGCTGCAGGACAAGCTCTCCCAGCTGCACGTGCCCGACTCCACCTGCAGGTGGATCACAGACTTCCTGACTGACAGGAAGCAGCACGTGAGGCTGGGGAAACACGTCTCAGGCTCTCGGTCCACCAGCACCGGTTCCCCTCAAGGCTGCGTTCTTTCCCCTCTGCTCTTCTCGCTGTACACTAACAGCTGCACCTCCAGTCACCAGTCCGTCAAGCTCCTGAAGTTCGCGGGTGACACCACCCTCATTGGACTCATCTCTGGTGGGGACGAGTCCGCCTACAGGTGGGAGACTGACCACCTGGAGACCTGGTGCAGCCAGAACAACCTGGAGCTCAACGCTCCAGGTTGCCCCAGGTCGCCCCTCTCATCCTGTGTGACTCCCCCGTCGACGCTGTGGAGTCCTTCCGCTTCCTGGGCTCCATCATTTCCCAGGACCTCAAGTGGGAGCTGAACATCAGCTCCATCGCCAAGAAGGCCCAGCAGAGGATGTTCTTCCTGAGGCAGCTGAAGAAATTAAACCTGCCAAAGAAAATGATGGTGCAATTCTACACTGCCATCGTTGAGTCCATCCTCTGCTCCTCCATCACCGTCTGGCATGCTGCAGCCACTGCCAAGGACAAGGCCAGGCTGCAGCGCATCATCCGCTCTGCTGAGAGGGCGATTGGCTGTAATCTGCCGTCCCTCCAGGACTTGTTCGCTTCCAGGACTCTGAAGCGAGCTAGGAAGATTGCAGCTGACCCCTCTCACCCTGGTCACAAACTGTTCGCGTCCCTCCCCTCTGGCAGGAGGCTGCGGTCCATCAGGACCAAGAGCTCACGCCACACCAACAGTTTCTTCCCGTCGGCAGTCGGGCTCATCAACAGGGCTTGGGTCCCCCACTGACTGTCTCTGTCACCCCCAGGACTATTTTTATCTTTATCTTTATTTTTATTTTATTTCTTCTTACCGGTCACTCCTCTGCACACTTAATATTTAAACACTCATGCTACTTAACATACACTTTTTAACTTAAACACACGTCACTTTAACGTACACTAACGTAACTGTTGTCTGAGCACTTTATCTGATACTTATTTTAATTACCCATTGCACTGTTGTTGTTGTTGTTGTTGTCTGTCTCGTCTCATGTCTAATGTATGCACCTTCAACCAAGAAAAATTCCTCGTCTGTGAAAACATTCCTGGCAATAAACGGTTTCTGATTCTGATTCTGATTCTGATGTTAGATGTTCATGTCGGAAAACCGTGTATTAAAGAGCCGAACTTCCGGCTGTTCGGGAGTGTTTTGGACGGTCTCCCTGCTATCGCGATTGCAACGCTTGTTACTTTGCTTGTGATCAAAGAAAATAAATTGAGAGAACGAGAGAAGTTGTCGAACTGAATTCTTCCGGAGGCTACACCAGGCATCCAAAAATATTACGCGCTAACACAATGCTGCTGCAATCCTCTAATTTACCCACTGTGGGACTAATAAAGGATTATCTTATCTTATCTTAACTTCATCAGATTCATATGCTGATTGAGAAAATATGTTTTTGAGGCCTTTAAGAACAACTTTGAGAATATGAACACACTGAAATAATTAAGGTACTGACTCAGGGTCCCTTTACAAGACGAAGACAAGATAAGTGAATAATACAGCACCCACCTTTATTGATATTGTACTTAAATGGTGTGAATTTGCAGCAAATTTGCAAAGATGAAAGGGCTGAACCTGTTTTCTAGCTTATTTAATGCCTAAAAGTGCATTAAAAAACAGTAAATAGACTTATGGTCCCAGATAATTAATCCTGTTTGCTTTGGGGACTTTTCTTCAAACACCACCATTTGATTTATGACCAAAAACCTGCTAAACTAATGATGCAACCATGAGCCTCGTCTGTGCTTTGTGTTTAGTGCTGATTAGAACATGTTTGTATTCTAACATGCTAAAGTAAACTGGTGAACATTTACTTTCATAGCATCAACATTTTAGCATGTTTGCTTTCTGTTCTAAATAATTGGTTTTGCTGGTTGTGCCCTTTGGCTGACACTCCTTACGAGACACTCCACATATTAGTGTTTAGTCTTAAAAAAGGCTCCGCCTCCTAACTTAGTTGGTCCTAAATAAAACCTCTCATGGGAGCAATGCCAACTTTGCCATGTGCTAGCACGTTTCAGGTTGTAGCCTATTTACTATCTACTTCTTATCTATTCTCAGCAAATTCTGCATTTTGCAATGATAATGTTTTGATTCAAATTAATATATATATTTTTATTTTTATTTTTTATTTTATTTTTTCATATGAGAACTAATATGACACACTTGATACAACACCACCACACACTTCCCGAATAATATATATTAAAATAAGAAGAAAAATGTTTGTTCTTGTTTGTTCTTTTGTTATGTTTATACTCTGCATTCAACCTGGTGGCCTTTGTATGGAATGGACCACAATATCGTTGTGCTATTTCAGTAAGATTATGAAAGAAGTAAGCATTACATTACGTATGTAGTCTCACACTCTCTGCCTGTTTCTGTATTAAGGTATAAATTAGTTATCCTTCTTCAATTCACCTCTTTGTCTCCGTCATCTTCTCCTAATATCAGTTTCAGTCAATCCAAACTAATACAGCAAGTATTTCCACTATTTTGATTTCAAATGTTTTGAATAAGATACCACAACACTATTTTCAAGCACAATCAATGCTTTATATCAGGGATTCAGAAGTCCAAAATATTTGCAATCTTTGTCTCTTTTACTGTGCGTGTGATTGTTCGCCAGGTGGTCATGTGTTCATTGCTCGCCATGTGTTTGGCTTGCTGAGAGCCAGGGAAGCCGCACTAATTCCAGGAAACTAATTGCACTGCAGACGAAACAGTGATAAGTATGGTCGCATGTGACCTGTTCCAATAAAACCTGAGCCTACTATATGTGTTTTGTTTTAACTTGGCCAGATCACTAATATGTGCGGTTCTGCAAGATGTTGCCTAATTCAACAAATAGCTAAAGCCACCTGAGCAATGCATAAGCTTATAAAGCGCTCACGTAACACTTAACCTGCACAACCTCTACATTTGATTTGAGTGAACTCACATCTCAGATCATCACAACACAGTGACCCTCGCCTTGTGGTCTGGATTCCAGCTCAGACCTTTTGTCCCATTGTCCCCCTTTACTCATATCTTAATAATAAATGCAACATTTTAGTAAATCATATATTTTTTAAATATCCCCGCTGAGCCCACGAGCCTCCAAATAATAATAATAATAATAACTTTATTTATATAGCACCTTTAAAAACAAAGTTCACAAAGTGCTCTACAGAGAAGCAAAGAAGACATAACTTAAATATCGGTAAACAAAAAGGACCATACCATAAAGGCAATGAATACTACAATAACCCAAACAAACAAATAAATAAAATATACAAACAAAACCAGGGGAACAAAAGAACAGCATAATAGATCATAAAAGGACAACATCACTTAAAAGCAATTCTATAAAAATGGGTTTTAAGAAGTGATTTAAAAGAAGTTACTGATTCTGCCAAATGACGGTCGTAAAGATGTGTTTCCCCGTCATTTATTCTTGTCGCATATTGCATAACATAAATTAGTAAAGAAATATATACACTGCAGGTGCTGTGTTTAAAATCGTCATTTAGAGTAATTTTACCATCCAATCAACGATTACGTCAAATATCAGTGTGTCAGTATGAGTCCGTGTTATAAAAGTATCCACTGATCTGAACCATTATATTGTCAACAAGCCTCTATGGCCCTCATTTTTCACATACAATATTCTGTATGTGCGTTTTTTCATCACTTGACAGGACTCCATTGCTATGACAGTATAAAAGCACCAGTTGGAAAACAGCAAACTTTGATATCGTGAAGAGGATGTAAAATAAACTTTGAACATAAGGTTCTTATAATGGATCTATCGAAGAATTTTCCGAGTTTCAAAGGTCACGGGGGAATCTTTCTGGTGATTCTGGATAATCTCTGGCACGTTCAGTTGAATAAGACAGCTTACTGTTACTTTGCCGTCGATGCTCCCATCATCCACACCATAATAAGACTAGGAGCCCTTAATCTGCTGAGATCAGACTGGAATACTGATAATCTCCACACTGCTCCACAGAAACCTACAAATATTACCTACTTTGTATTTGCACTGTTTACCCTTTGTTTTCCAATATAACACAATTAATGAATTAATCTGTTTTGTTGTTTCTGTGAGAAAAAATATATTGCGAACTGTAGAGTTCAGAGGTAAACCAAAAGCTTTTGTTTACTATTGTCTTTTTTGGTCCATCCTATTCTCTGTAGAATTGTGTTGTAAGTTTTCTAGTGCGTCACCTTTGTGTCTGTGAGCTTTCATAAGCAACACTAAAAACATAATAAGCAAAAAGGGCGGTTTCTTTAAAAAACAAGACAACAACACATCTAGCAGCAAACCTCATGCCCTGACATCCAGAACCCCTCTGAGATAAGTTAACCCTGATTTGGCCTTAAAATGTATGACCCTGATTTATTCCAAATTAAAGAAGCCCCGATTGCTTTCTTTGTGGAGGTGCAAATGGGATTATCAGCCTAACTACTACCGCAGCCATGTGGCGACTATGTCGTTGTATGTGTGTCCCTGTGATTTAGCTGGCTGGTATTATCAAACCCTTTGTAGTCCAAAAAAAGATAGCAGCTGATTGCTTAACTGGATTATGAAGCAGGCATCGACAGCAATAATGGACAAGTTAAGCCTGAATGATGCTCAGTGAGAGGCTGCACGTATAAAAAGGCAAACCAACGTTTACAAACATCACTCTCCACTTACCCTGACACACTTTACCAAGCTCCAAGACTACTGAGAAGAGGTAAGACTTCATCTTGATGGATGCATGGGTGGATGGATGGATGGATGGGTGAATATAGCAGTGATACTAATGCTGACAAACAGCGGTTGCAGTCAATTTGGAGCATGATTTTACTCTTTGAATAGAATGCACTGATAAGGAAACATTACATGGACTCATTCTTGAAAGAAAAAGTGGGGTTGTGCAAGAAACTCTTAAAATCAGAGAGTTATATTAATTAACCCATTTGGTTGTTTGGTTTTACTCATCCTAATTGAATCCCACTGTACAGTCTTTCACGGGCCATTTTACAGCGTACAATTTCTTAAACGGGAGTCGGGAAGTGTTTCTACAACAAATCAATGTAAATTAGAAAGATAGATAGTTTTGCTAAATGCTTGTGTCAACACAGCAGGCTACCACAAGGCTTCCAAGTATGGCAAGTGGAGTATTAAAGCAGCCTTAAGTGATGGTTGGTTTGCGGGTAATGTGCTGATCTCCCAGACAGCACAGCATTGTAACCCTGATGCTGAGCCACAAGTGCCTATGATGTCAGGGGGGAGTGATATAAAATGTTAATCATAAAAATCATTTCACTGTGGGAAATACAGGTACAAGACACAGTTCCTCAGCTCAGGGGTGAGAGCTTAGATTATCTGTAGCCAACATCGGCATTCCATCCTGCTTCTTACTGTCTGCATCTGGAAGTGTCCTTCAGCGAAACACTGAACCACAAGTTACTCCCCTTCGCAGCAGCGCACTGCTCCTAAATGCTCAGGATGCGTTAAATGCAGAAGGGAAGTTGCCTGTACCTGCATGTGTATGACTATTGAAATTAAGGTTACGTTTTAAGTGTGCTAAACTGATATAACTGGTAAAGAGTAAATATAAAATGTTAAATACTGAAGTTCTTGATATTTTTAACAAAGTACCGATGTAGTTCACTGGTTCTGGCTGCAGCAGTCACAGGTGAATATGTTCAGTTATAGCTGAGGGATGCACCTGTGCTGTACCTTTACATTACATTACATTACATTACATTACATTACATTACATGTCATTTAGCTGACGCTTTTATCCAAAGCGACTTACAATAGTGCATTCAATCATGAGTACAAACTCAGAACAGCAAGAATCAATAATCAATAATCACTAAAGTATAGTTTCTTCAATAGAGTTAAATTACAAAAATTACAAAAGTGCTATCAATAAGAGACATCAAAGTGCTACTAGAAGAGACATCAAAGTGCTACTAGAGAGTACCTCTACATGTTGCTTAAATGCACATGCAACCCTTGTCCCTGAATCCACATTGTTGCTTTCGATTGGAAATGACTGGCGTCCAGTCTCTTCAGTCTCCGTACAATGAATGTATCCAATAAATCTCTGTGTTTTTCCTGCACAGCTTAAAAAATCGTATTGAGACAGGACAAGTAAATGTACTGGAGAAATAACCAATCAGGCTTTTAATTACCAAGTTCCAAGTTACCAAGTTGTATAATCGTAACAGTAAATATGAAGTAAAACTCGCAAGGGAAGGAAAAAAGGAAAAGGAAAGGAATTTGAGAATTTAGCAAACCCCACTTTATCATTAATGAGCAACAATTAATCAAATGCTTTCAGCTCTCTGACCTTTCTGTAATAATCATTATTACGAGGCTACAGAGAGTTAAAGTTAGTGTCCGAATAAGTCCAGGAATACTACAGCATGGTACTGAATGGGTTTTATCCTTTTACCGGTCCTTGAATAGTCCAAACAAACAACAGCTTTGGCACCGCTGGCACGTACATTGGCACGTTTGAGGGGAACACCTTGTGACATAATCGTGTGCTGTGTCGCCCTTACACAGATGGTGTAATCTCATCGCAAAGGATTAACCTCCTGTACCCTAGAAACAAAACATAAATCCAGTCAGTACAGACAGTTGATGAAGGATCAATGACTTAATGACATTATCGTCCGACTTCCTACTCATGCTATGACTTCCTAATAACCAAAAGTCACTTTTTTTTCTTTCCTTCAAACAGAATACTTGCAGAGATGGCAAAGTAAGTATTGTTTTGCTTTTGTTATTTGCTTTATGTTCCCCTAAAGTAGTTATCATACTTCAACTTCACCTGGTTCAAGAAACATTCATAATGTTATACTCAATATTCACATCGTTTTTTTGGGAGAAATGGATCCTTTTTTCCTAAAAGGAACTGAAGCCCTGACATTAAAACCTGAGTTGCAGACTTTGACCTGGGTCAGGCAACCCCTAGAATTGGCAAATAGTTTTCAAGTATTTATCTAAGGTTCGTAAAAGCTTAGTCAGTTGATGCGTCGGTTCAAATGGAGTGAGAGGTAATCAGCTATTTAGGATCCCTGGCACACCATTTGTAGCTCCCTCACCTGGGCCAGCCTCTCAATCCAGCCCATGATGAGGTAAAGCTGCTCCACACTTAGCTGTTCCTAACTGGATAAAAGGAAATAAGGGATTACTGGCCCTTCTGCTCCCTGCAAAGGAACACACATTACCATCAGTCTCAAACTAATCAATATAGTATCATGTCAATCCAGACAGTAACAATCACAAGCTACTTATGTTGGCTATTCTATTACAAATATATAGTTATGCAACTACATTCAACTCTTCATGAATAAGAAACAGTCAAACAATAATAATAACAACACTAATGGCGGACGAACAATACATCAAAGTTGTGTTTCTCTTCTTTTTTTTCACAGGGTTTTCAAGAAGACCAGTAAAGGTGGAGGAGTAAGTTCCAGTTGTTACGTTTGTCTTGAGTTCTTCTCTCGTTTTCTTTTATGTTGTGACTTTAAAATATTTTTCATTAATGAAAAATGAAACACTGAACTGTTTCCCTTGCTTCGGTCTGACAGCTGACCCTGTGCCTGGGGAAGAGAGACTATGTGGACCACATGCCCAAAGTGGACCAAGTTGGTACGTTCCTGCTTCAATGCACATATGTGTGTGTGTGTGTGTGTGTGTGTGTGTGTGTGTGTGTAATATCTTCTGCACTCTTACATTTACAGATGGTGTCGTGAAGCTGGACACAACTGATTTTGCAGGCAGGAAAGGTAACATCATCAATTTGCAAAGCCCTTAAAGGACAATCACTTACCACATGGAGTCACAGAGATGCAAGGGATCGTAATTAAATAATGAATTGTGTGTCGACAGTGTTTGTGCAGCTGGCATGTGCCTTCCGGTACGGCAGTGACGACCTGGATGTGATGGGCCTGTGCTTCAGGAAGGACATCTGGATCACGGCAGTCCAGATCTACCCAGAGAGCCACAAGCCCGCTCTGACCGAAATGCACAACACCCTGATGAAGAAGACTGGAGACAACTCATACCCTTTCACTTTTGAAGTATGACATTATGCCCAGATACAAGCGTGACTGCTGAACCACACATTCTGCCTTTTGTGTTCGGGTTGAAAGGAAATGTTTATTTTACAAAATGATTCATGGACACAACATTTCATGGACAGTTAATACTGGAATTACATTTTTTCAAACATGTTGAGTTGCTTAATGTGCAAAAAGGGTCCTGGCAGACTACTTAAACTGCTTGTTTGATACATTAATAGTGTGTTGGAATACGTCTGAACTCCCATAACTGAGTCCTATTGAATCTTTGGGCTGCGATCTCTGAAAATATTCTTCATTCTTTGTACAAACAGATAAAGATAACTCTTCCTCTTTGCCTCTCCAGATTCCCCCCAACCTGCCATGCTCCGTCTCTCTGCAGCCTGGACCCGATGACAAGGGGAAGGTAAACCTCGTGCTAATCTGCAAACACATTCACCTCTCCATCCATAGTTGTCCAGCGTGTAAGCAGCCATGCTCGCTGCTTTTGTTGCTCACGTTTGATATTTGCTTTGCAGGCTTGTGGCGTCGACTTTGAGGTCAAAGCGTACCTCGCCAACGACAAGTGCAACGTGGATGAGACAATTGAGAAGAAGTGAGTATGCTTTCATTCTGGCGTCGTCGCCATCTCTTTGTATTCATTCATCTTCCAGCTGTTGGCCGTACTATTCCGCCTGATGAACAGTCTCTCTCCTCTGTCCCATTCTCCACCACAGGGACACCGCTCGCCTTATCATTCGTAAAATCCAGTACGCCCCCACTCATGTGGCCGCCGGGCCTAAGGCTGAAATCTGCAAGGGCTTCATGATGTCCGACAAGCCTGTTCACCTCGAAGCTTCTTTGGAGAAAGATGTACAGTAGCAAAACTTAATGGTTTAAAGTGTAATGTCTTGGCTCTTCTAAATGTGTGTTAATACTTCCAGAGTGAGTTTGAACGCAGACTTTGTTTTATATCACCATTCCCCACCAATAACTGGTTGTTTCCTGGTTTTTGACCACAGCTCTACTACCACGGTGAATCCATCCAGATCAAAATCAAAATCAACAACGAGACAAACAAGACAGTTAAGAAATTCAGTGTCACTGGTGAGTAGCTCTGCCAACAGAAACGCTTTTGAGATTTAATATGACTGTTACAGAGAGCACACCATAATAATCCGTTTCCTTCTTCCTTCTTCAGTGGAACAAACCACAGACATCGTCCTCTACTCTGCAGACAAATACAGCAAGGCTGTTTTTAACCAAGAGTTTGGGTAGGTGGACAGAAAACGGAGAAGCACAGCCAACAGGAGCGTGCAGTTTGGGGTGCTTATGTTAGTTTGTGTTTAATCCTCCACAGAGAGACAGTGGAGCCCAACAGCACCTATGACAACACTCTGTCCATCGTCCCCGTGCTGGCTGAGAACAAGGAGAAAAGGGGGCTGGCTCTGGACGGACGACTGAAGGACGAGGACACCAACTTGGCCTCCACCACCATGTAAGTGCACACATAGAGCAGACATGGACTACGGCAGGATCTACATGTACTGCATGTAACTTTTCTGTCATGTCACTCCGTGTTCTGTTATATAATAGTTTTTAAAAGGACACTTAATTGAATTAAACATTCTAATCCCACAAATCCTTGTTGTAATTCTCCATAGGCTGCGGCAGGGTGTTGAAAAAGATGTGTTGGGGATCCTGGTTTCCTACAAGATTAAAATCAACCTCATGGTGGCCGGAGGAGGGTGAGTGTCTAATCCTGTTTCAATATTGTTGGTGCGTAGAAACTTTTTGGAGCAAAAAAATGAAAGGAACTAAAACGAACTCTCTCTTGTCTTCATGTAGCCTGCTGGGTGGCCTCACTTCCAGGTGAGTAAGGTTTATTTACAGTCATATCAAAGGACATGCAGCCAGGGATTATGAATCACCTGTATTGTTATTGTTATGTTTCTCTGCAGTGATGTCACAGTGGAGCTCCCGTTGCAGCTCATGCACCCCAAACCTGAAGGTATTGTTTCAATAACTCACACCGACTAACATTATTTTGCTGATACCAGTGCATCCACTGAATTTTTCTTTTTTTTCCATCTTCTCATCCTATTTTTTGTTTTCGTTCACATCAACCTACCTTCCAAACTGAGCAGAGTAAAGGCTGAACAGCAGTGTAAGTACCACATTTTTTGGTGAAATAATTTTGTTGAGATGTATTGTACACGTGCCAAGTGAGGGGACATTTCTACATTTATTTAATGAATTATTGTATTAAATGGTTATTTTAATGTTTATTTTTTTTCTATTACAGTGTCTTGAAAGAAATGTCCCCCATAGGATCAGTCTTTCTGATCGCTTATTATCTGTAAAACTATCACGATAAAAAGCAACCATTATAGTAAAACTATTTTTTTATATTATTTTAAAAGTAATTGTCCCTTTATGATATGCTACAATAAATGCAGTTCAGTGATCATCCATATGGTAATTTAATGCGTAATATTGTATGTTATGAGAAGTGTTAGTAATAAATAGTAATTTCAGGTATCGATTGTGTTATTTTTGTCCACGTGTTTTGAACTTCTCTTTGCGTGACCTTCTTCCCAGAGAGGATGTTACCCTGCAGGTTGAGAAGAAACCCACAGAAAGACAGGAAGACAACGAGGGGAAGAGACACAAAACAAAGAAGAAGAGGAAGAAGAAGGATGTGAATGGTGAAATGTACCAATATCACAAAAACCAAGCAACTTAAGAGAATGACCTTTTCAGCTCACCATATGCACAGATGTAACAGTCCCCTCATAGATTTTATTGTTCTTATTTTTGTTGTTTAATTACTGTCAATTAGATGGAGAAGAATTCTTCTGTAAAATAGTATTCAACATGTAAAGACTTCTGTACTACTTCTGTTCACATACACATTTAAAATCCTTTTCACCTTACTTCAGAGTACGAGAAAATGGAAACTCAGTTTGAAGCCTGTAAGCCACTGTGCTTTGGACTACATGGCTCATTCTTATTTTTCAATGGCACCTTCCTCTTTCTGCAAAATGTATCAGATTATGATTTTGATGTCAAGTCAAATTACCAATAATACAATAAAATTATTGTAAAAACAGAATTATTGTGGTGTATGTTTTGTTTATGTTTCTGTCTCTGCTGATTTCAAGGCGATTTGATATGTTTTGTTTTGTTTGGAGGACAGAATACAACACATTGCTGGACTCAACTGGTATTTGTTTTATTTAATAGGATGTCAGTGTCAAGCCTGTGCTCACTCACTTGACCCACAAAATGCAATGCAACATCTAATTATGGTGCAATTTGTTATAACATGTTACACTTTAGTTGTTATAGGAACACAAAATAGGAAGCAATGGCAATTTGAGGATCCTATACATAAATTATTGGGAACAGTAATTATCTCACACAAACACACACACACACACACACACACACACACACACACACACACACACACACACACACACACACAATCATGTATACACTACATTTAGTTTTCCACTACATTACAGTCTATAAGTTGACGCAGTATATTTTTTGGTGCTTACCTTGTTGTTCATATTGATATGACATATTATAAAATAAAGCTCTTTTCTTATTATTTGTATTTGTGTAAAGGCTATTGGCAAAGACTTGGTGCGCTAACTGGGCAAGGAACCCTTAGCCTCCTGTATACTTCTATTATTATCTTATTCTGTTTCCAGCTTGGAGGGTCATGATGGATGAAGTGCATCTAACAGCCTTCAGCTACATGTGACTTCATGCAGAGCGATTAAGGATAAACAAGTGGAAGCTTAACTTTCTCCATGTCTCTCTCTGAGGAACTGAAACATTCAAACGCAGTCTCGCTAAGTGTGCTTCTCTTGGTCTTCCTAGTGCCCCAATTCAATACTTTATACCAATTGTGGCAAACCAGGAGAAAAAGCCAAGCAGATCCAGCACCGGGGCGGGTCCTCAAGCTCAGGTTGGGGGAAGTGATAGTGGAAGTGATTGTGGGCGTCTTCTGTACAGTTCAGGTGCTGCAGCCATGAAGCGCATGACATTGGTCACACCTGCACCCCTCCACATCCCCTCGTGTGCCGCACATTACAAATCACAAGCCTTAGCAATAAAGTGCACTATTTATATAGCAGTAGAAACATGTTGTTCAGTTTTCTGAGTGTGTAAATTATGCAGTGTTGTAAAACTATTTTATAACCAATAGTAGTGTATACATCTTCTGTCGCATTAGATGAGATAAGATGTAATCAAAAATGATCTTCTATAAATTACTTATAATCAAAAAAATCCAGAATGAGACAAATATGTTGCCAGCTAATTGTTGTAAATATATGAGCCATGAGTTTATAGTTGTTATTTTTAAATTAAAATATACATTTGGAAAGGAAATGCTGGGGTCCAACTTGCTGATAATCAATGAAAATATATTTGTATATGTAGTTAGTTAGTGATATTTATATACATGTCTTTCTATAATCATACATTTATTTCCCTACCATAATAGTATTAACAGCTGGGATTGAATTTAAAGTAACTTCGGCTTAGACATTATACCTATTTAGTAAAATAGATTAATTTAAGTAGCTGTGGGAGACTCCAGCAGGGGGCAGTAGTGCAACGCTACAGAGGCTAACTGCCGTAAACCCTCAAAAAAGAAGAAGAAGGAACTTGGCGACTCTGACGTCATCACGTAGAACGTGTAGCACTGAAGCAACATGGCTCTGAATGGAGGTTTGTAAAGTTATGATCTTATAAGCAAGCGAACTTTGACATTTATCTCATTCACCCTTGCTATTCAGGAAAACGTATTTTGTCGCGCGTGTAAATTGGTTACCGTGTGTGTTTTTATTTATTCTGAAAGTGTTCGTCAGCGCCGAACAGATTACGTTAGCCGACGTTAGCCGGGTCGGTTGGCTAGCTAGCTTATCATCATTCCTTAGCAGAGCACTGCGGCAATGCTAATCACGTTCTAGAAAAACTCAACAAAACATCTCGCGTTACGTATTCTAATCACTGCTAAAGTCGTGTGAAGTCGAATTCATACATTTGACAAAGGGCTAACATAGACATACATCACACACGCACACGTTATAGCAGTGCAGAGGACTGTATATATATATATATATATATATATATATATAAAATGTGTGTGTGTGTGTGTGTGTGTGTTATTAAAGCAAAAGGCTCTGAATTGTGTGAGTACAGTTGAATTAAATCAACTCTTTGACACTGACCCCAGATGATAAGGACTTTGAGTGGGAGCCTCCAACAGAGGAAGAGATGAAGGTGATCGAGGCTCGCAGGGAGCGACAAGACAAAATCAGCAAGCTGATGGGAAGCTACCTGCTCAAAGGATACAGAATGCTGGGAGAGTGCTGTGACGTGTGTGGGGTGAGTGAAGTGGACTTTTATGCTGTGTGTGTGGTATTGGTAGCCTCAGTAATGTAGAAAAGATGGAGTTGTCTATCATGAGTGTTTAAATAAAGTTTGGTTTGTGTTTCCAGACAATTCTTCTCCAGGACAAACAGCAGAAATACTACTGTGTCTCGTGTCAGGAGCTGGACTCTGATGTTGACAAGGACAATCCTGGTATATATACACACACTCTTATTTAATGCACATGAGTATTAAATACACCCACTGTCTCCTTTCCTTCGTGGCTGCCCTTTTTGTAACTTTGTGTTCATCTTTACATTCTCCCTTTTCTCCACCCCTTCAGCTCTGAATGCACAGGCAGCGTTGTCCCAAGTGAGAGAGAGACAACTTGCAGCTCAGGCCAATGCACCGGCCCAGGTCCCCGAACTCGATGGGGGCCCCAGCAGCAGTCAGGCAAGTGTGTTAGTTCCTCTGCCCAGACCGGAGCACTGTGAGGGGGCTGCAGCAGGGGGGAGAGCTCTCCTGCCTCCGCCTGCTGTCCCTCCTCCTGTCGCTCCTGCCCCCGCCCCAGTCCTGGCACCTCCTCGCCCCCCAGTGATTCCACCGAGCCCTGTCCTCCAACCTATGTTGCAAGAAGCTGAGGAGGCTCTTCTAATCAAACTTCGGTGGGCCACTAACCAGCTACAGAGTTCGGCCTCCATGGAATCAAGTATCCAGCTCTGCAGCCTCATCACCAGCTGTGCCAACTCGCTGCGCAGCCTCAAGGAGCTCAGCCAGTAACCGTCATGGAAAAGGTTGAAACCCTGGAGCGCTGTTTCTACTCTCCTCTGTCCTGGAATACTGACTCTGGTTGGCTGCTTTGCAGCATCTCTCTTTGACCGACTCCTTGCATAGAACTGAATTTAAAATTGGTCCGCAAATGCACTTGAAATAAGCTTAAAATTTCATAAGTTCACAAGTTGCTCTTGAGTTAGCGTACCTATATGGCTGGCAGAAATATCATGTTACATTGTTTCCTAAAACATTTAAGTACACATGTTTGAACATTTGACTGTTTTGTCAATTTGTAAGAACTGAACATGTCTCAATTCGTCATTGGTTTGAATTTAAAACTGGCCATTAAGACAAGACATAATCTATTATCTACAGTAAAATAATGTGAATGTATTTTTACAGTTGACTGGCTTTGATTAATCCAAAAATGCCACCAAATTGATATCTGGTCAGTTTTCTGATTTGTTTGTTCACTAGTATCCAAAAAATGGTGACGGCTTGCAAATTCAAACAAAAGCTAAAGCTCTTTTGCCCAAATGTCTGTATAATTGTTTGTCTGCACATGCAACAGTGGCTTTGCTGATATACAACATACTACTAGACCGAAAGTCACCAACTATATTGTAATGCCTGTTGGTTGTTGGTGTATTGTTGAAAACACCAGTCCTCTGATAAGAGATGCATTTTTCTATTTACTGTTCAGTCTGGATTCACATGGATGCCGTTGTCGGAGTGATGCAAAGATTGTCAACGTGTGCTGGCAGTTCTGAGGTTTTTATTGTAAATATATTTGATACATGATGGTGGTGACGATGGTCATGTGATGCTCGGATGAAATGGGCAACATTCAGGAGTCAAAGTCATAATTCTTCATTCATTAAAAGCATCTAGAGCAAATAAACTGTGCACTGTACATCAATAGAGCACTTCATATTAGAAAAGGGCCAGCTTCAGTGTTGTTCAAGAGTTTTCTATGAAGTATAATTACATCTGTAGCCATATTTAACGCTATGCCTCTCTTGGTTGCGACACAAGTTGCCACTATCACACTGAAAATGAAGTTTACACGTTTATTTAATTATGAATGTACCTGACTACCAAATCATCAGTGTTTAATATCGAGACGTGAGACAGCTTGAGTGCATTTGTTGTGTCTCAACGAGACTACGCAGTAAACCAGATGAATCAAACAATGCACCGACGGACAGTCTCCATTTCCCCCCCAATAAACCCAGAGTAGCGGGGCGTGGCGCGGCCGGAGCCGGGAGGAGCCGGGGGGCTGTCTGTGTGTGTCGGTGAACTCTCCCACACAAAGGAGAGGAAACTAAACAAAGCCAGGAACGGGAAGCCTGACATTAACTTCTAATTCACTGCCTCATGCCGCAGACGTCTCTCGTCCAAAAGACTGGGATGCCTTGACTTGATTTTCCTTCTGAAAAGTCTGTTTCCAACACATTGGAGAGAGGGAGATATAGCACCTTTGGGTGATGGTGAGACGGCATTAGACATAGGCGCGTCTGAGAGGGGTCTTTGGCGTCGCGGCCCCTGCGGAGTCAGCTGTCGCGATGAACGGGAGTCGGCGCAGCGCGGCGGGCTGTCCGGTGAGCTCGGCCTTCGCCGTAGAGGGGCTGCCGCCGCTGCCCAAAGGCCTGAGCGGGATCCTTAACTCCAGCGGCGGGTCGTGGCGGGACATCGAGAAGGTGCACAGCAAGAGAGCGCGCATCCAGGCCGACATCAGCCGGGGCGGCGGGGACGCGCCGCGCGGTCACGGCAGGGCGGGCGGACTGGACGCTGCTCTGGCTCTGCTGCGGAAGGAGATGGTAAGAGGGTCTGCGAATATCCTGCCTTTGTCTGCAATGTCCTGTGCAAAGAAAAGCTGGGTCAGCTGGCCTGTTCTGCTTCACGCAGATCTGCACGTGTGATTAGAAATACATTTGACAGGAAAACAAATCTTAATTCAAGCTTCTCTCTCTGGCTTTTTCCAAGCATTTAACAACCATAAAAAGCAATGGAGGTAATCATACTCTTTATGTGGTAAAAGGTGAAAGTGAAACTTCCTCTTATGTGAATAATGATTGCATGTATACTTATTTAGAAGAAAGACAATAAGGTAAGGATATTTATTGTCATTATAAAAACATACAATGAAATTAAGTTGGCGACTCATCAGTCAGTACAGCAGTAACAGGTAAAAACATGTATAAAAACATTAAGACGGGACATTCTAATTTAAAACAAGACAAAATAAATAAAACACAGGCATCAATGGCTTAAAAGTGTTGTGTTATTGTGTATTTGTGTCCCCCGCAGCACTGTCCTGTGTGTGTGTGTGTGGGGGGGGGGGGGGGGGGGGGGGGGGGGGGTGATGGAGTGATGGAGTGATGGAGGAAACCGCTCTGGGGGAAAAGCTGTTCCTCGGCCTGTTAGTCCGGGATTTAATAGTCCTGAATCTTCTTCCTGATGGCAGTGGAACACGGGTGTGTGATATCTTTGTAGATGTTGCTAGCTTTCTTCTGGAGGCAATGGAGATAAAGAAGAAGGTTATTGTTTCATACTCTTTATGTGCTAAAAGGTGAAAATGAAAGTTCCTCTTATGTGAATAATATGTGTTGACCAGGACGTACGTTGTGTAACAGGTCGGCCTGCGTCAGCTGGACATGTCTCTGCTTTGCCAGCTGTGGTCTCTCCATGAGGCCATCCAGGAATACAAGGGCTACTCGCTTCTGTCCGGGGCCTCGCTCAGTGCTGATAATGGATCCTCTGAGGAGGAGGACGAAGATGACGAGGAGACAGGAATTCCCTCACAGCCTCTGTCCTCCTCGTCCCTGTCTCTGCCTCCACCCAGCAGCAACTCCAGGGACCAGTGGATCAAAGACTCCTTTCATATTCCCTGATGTCGATACACACACACTTGTTTTCTCAAAGTTCACGTCTCTTACTGTACTTTTAGTTTTAGGCACCATTTATACTTTGTAATACCATGCATCTTCTGCCCAGTCTGTTTTTCTGGCCATGGACCAATCAACTACCAATCAAAAGCCCTGGCGGTTGACTTGACTGCAGTGTTTCTGATATTGCACTAGTGTTAAACTGTCCTCGATTGTATATCTCATCAAATATTAAGATAGACTAAAAGAAAGAAATCAAGATAGAGAAGTGAGACCGGATGTTTTCAGCCTTTTGCTCTTCATTTCACAGTATTCATGCTGCTTGCTTGTCAGTGAAATGGAGCCGTGTGAAATATTTATAAGTATTGCTGTAAGTCTGATTCCACTTTTGATACAGGCCGGTTTGTGGTTTCCTGATCATTTCAGACTTTTTAAACTCCCTGTTCTGTAAAACAATCAGGACAATCTTTCCCATCGCACATTTTCTGCCATTTAGTGTCTTGACTGAAGTACAGAAGTGTCGTCAATCTAATATCTGTATTCTCTTTAGTTCTATAAGCATTTGACACAGCATACACATTTTTGTGAGCCAATATAAGGAGGTATTATTTTGAAAACAACGTTTAGCTTGTCATTCTATAACACCATTTATAAATCTCCTCACATTTGTTATTGCATTAAGAGCTTCAAATAAAGTATTGCATGTATACTTATTTAGAAGTATATTGGCTGCCTATTAAATGTTAAAAACCATTGAGGTTTTTGTAACTTTTTTACGTTGTATGTGAAAGGACATTTTTATCTGGACACCTCTTGGTTAAATACAGTTATGTCTGTTTATTGAAATACATTTTGCGTCATCTTGAGACTCATAACTGAATAAAAATGAGGCTATAATTTTAGGAAATTATTAAACTAAAGGCTAATTCTGGTGGGATTCTGCTGGAATGAAGGCATATTAAACTGTAATTAAATTATCTTAAATAATCAACTTCTTTCCATAATCTCTGTAACATGTCTTTTGTTTAAGCGCAAACGTTTATAACTGTACAAAGCATATGACTTCTCAACTGTGTTTTATAAAGCAAAGTGGCCCAATCTGCCCAGTGGAAACAGTGAAATAGTCTTGCTAATCCTTCAGAAAAGCCAGTAAATTACATACATACTTATTTATTACTCACTAAATCTTTCTTTTTTTAAACTACAGCATACACCACAGACATGCACAGTATTTCTGTATTTGAATTAAAGGTAATCAGAGGATGATATTTCAAAGTGTGACCAACAGGGGACACACTGCCACTGTGAGAGAGCGCCTTCACAGAGGCCTCCCTCTGAGGTCATGGTGAAGCAGCAGAGTGGGGAAAACCATTTGCTGTGAGGGGAGCAGGAATGAAGGGGGAGTGGCGTTTAGAGTCGACAGCCTCATGCTGTTCTCTATTTATAATCAACATATGTTGTGGTTATTGTTAGAAACTATCTGCCTGTCTGTTTCGCTGACAGTTGTGAGCGTTTAACTGCGTGGGTCCGCCTCTTCATCACAATGCACGTCTTCTTCCCCGTTGGTCTCTCTTCAATGTTGCCCCTTTCTTTCTCTGCTGCTCTTTGTCTTGTTGTTGGCCATCTATTCGCAATTGCTGTTATTATCACTCCCCATAGTTACTTGTCAGGGCTGTTAGTGCACTAGTCAGGGGATTATTTTTGAATAAATAGACACCAGGCTGGAGGTCAGTGTAGTGGCTGTCAGCAGGGAGAGCTAAAGGACTGTAATTTGTTACGGTGTCACAATGCAAAGCTCTGTGTGACATGAAAAGCAGAAAATATAGTATAGCACGGTGGTCGGATCTGTTTACGATGGGGTGTGTTGGAAACAGGAAGCTACAAGCTGTTGGTACCAAGAGCAATAATGCACCTCTGAATTATCGACCCACGATGTAACGTTAGACCAACTCTGAGTCATGAGAGAGTTGTTCCCCTGCTGCTGCCCTCCACCCAGCTGCCTCCGTCCATCCATCCATCCCTGTTCCCTCACCTAAAAATACACTCCTGCTCTCACTGAGGAAAATCCCTGTGCTCTGACCTAGCTTGAACACACACACACACACACACACACACACACACACACACACACACACACACACACACACACACACACACACTGGCCCTCTACATGGAAACTGTTCCTCTGTAGTTAACTGGATGAAACGCACGTTTCTTGAAAGCACTGAATGACGCAACTGAAACTCAGGAAGTGCCTTGAGTATGAGGTCAAATACAATTTTTTATACAGCCATGGGTTTTATGTATTTTATGCTAAAGACTGTAAGTTGCATGACAGCTTACATGATTATACACCTGCAGGAGATCTGAGTGGACAGAGATTATGTGAAATATAGATAAGCTTGTTCCAGTGACACAGACAGTCAGGATCAAAGTCTACAGGAATGACTGCAGACTGTCTCCTCGGTGCTTCCACACATACAGTGAAGCAGCAAAGAGAAAGACACCTTTGCATACTGCTACATCACCACAGAGTCTTTGCATATCCTCTCTCTCTCTCTCTCTCTCTCTCTCTCTCTCTCTCTCTCTCTCTCTCTGCCTGTCTATCTATCTGCCACAGGCTGTTGCCACTGAAGGGAGGAAGGCAGCAGACCTTTACAACATGACTTGACTATAAGCGCGTCTCCATGTGGATTATTGCCCATAAAAGAGAGAGCGAGAGAGAGAGACACGTTGTCGCTGCTGCTGCAGTAGTTTTTGGGGTTGACACGTGAGCTTCACGTCAGGGTTTACTGGCTGTTTGGATGACAGCGAGCAGCGAGGAATCGGTTCCTCTTCGCCTCTTAGCTCCTTCATACATGGCGACATTTCTGAGCGTGATTCAACTTATTGCCAATGAGCGCAAGTCGCAGCTTGTGTGAAGTCCATTATCATCATCCTCAGCAGCAGCAGCAGCAGCTGAAGAAGAAGAAGAAGAAGAAGAAGATAGGTCCTTTTAAGGAACTTGGATTATTGTTGCGCGGAGGAGCGCGAGTCTTTCTTTCTTTCTTTCCCTTGTTTATATCTCACCAGAGGAAGCTATGACTTCGGTGTGGAAAAGACTGCAGCGCGTTGGTAAAAAAGCTTCAAAGTTTCAGTTTGTTGCCTCTTACCAGGAACTGGTGTTGGAGTGTACAAAGAAATGGTGAGTTGGGATCATTACAGTTACTTTACGAGTTTTCCTGCCATGACCCATACGGGTCAGCTAAATAACCCTAATGCCGTGTTCACACCGGACGCGGCGCGAATTTGCGGCGCGACCAGATTACATGCAAAGTCAATCCACAGACGCGCCGCCCCGCGAATCGGCGATTTTTTCGCGGGGCGGCGCGATAGACGCGTTTGAGGCGGCGCGAACAGAGCGTTTGACGAGGGGCGAACAGAGCGAAGGACGCGGCGCGAATTCGCGTGAGTTCAATTCTCCCAACTCCAGCGGAGAATTCGCGTGACGCAAAGTTGCGGCAGCCAATCAGCGTTGAGAATCAGCGTTGAGAAGCTCCGCCCATCATCACCGCCGTCTTGCTGGTCCCGAATGAAACTGCTGCTGCTTCGCCTGAACCAGCGCTGGCAGCGGCCGTCATTCAGACACTGTTGTGGGACTACGGATAATATTATGAACCCAGACACCATGGAGTTTGATGTTCCGACACATGTGGAGTTTACACAACAAGTATAAAGCAGAACTAGTGGTTAATTCCATGGTGGATGGCAGAATCGGTATCCGTTTTACGGAGAAGCCAGACGCAGTTCCTGAGGAGTCGGAGAAATTCACCGAGCTGTGTGCGGCTATGGATGGTGTTATGAACCCAAACACGAGGGCGTTTCATGTTCCGACATGTTTGGGACTTCCACAACAAGTATAAAGCAAAACTAGTGGCTATTTATTCCATGGTCGATAGCGGAAATGAAAGCTCCTTTCAAAGAGACAAGTTACTGAGATAAGCCACGCCCCTTTCGCGGCGCGATGTTTCGAGTTTGGTGTGAACACCCTCCTTTCACTCGCGCGACTAAACTTCCGCGGTGAACGCGGCGCGATAATTCGCGCCGCGTCCGGTGTGAACACGGCATAACAGGTTTAGTTTGTTATTAGCTATAACAAGACTCCATTATGACAAGTATGATGCTGTGAGAGTTTCCACTACGTTGACGAGGATCAGGGCGTCCCCTCTATGTCGCCTCCATGTGATAAGCGGCTCCACAGTGATAGCGGGTTCGATTCCCGACCTCGCCTATTGACACGGTTTGTGTGAACCTTTAGACAGTTATCAGTAAACAGTCCATTCTAAAGGACTATTGTTCTTTAAAGACTAATCATGTGATATGCATATTTGTGCAGACAGAGACATTACCTGTAAAACACAACATTGGCAGACGTGTAACCAATATGACATGAATAGCATAGTCTGTGTTTGTTAAAATTACTGTCATTCCCTATTTATTTTGAAAATGGGCTTCCCCCTCTTGTGCAATTTCCTGTCGGACAAAACATTTGGGAGTTGGCCAGGTGATGCAGCGATGAGCATTATTCATTCTGCTGTGACATGCACTGACACAGCATCAAAAAGAAAACATGCCATGCTGTCAAAATGTGTCAGTAAAATGTGCTCGGGTCACGTTGAAAAGCAATACTGGGAATGTTATCGCCACCTTTTTCTGGAGCCACCTTCTTATCTGTTCAGATTACATTGAAGTATGGAATAATTGTGTAAGCGTCTTGTCATCAGAACGATAACAAACACTGTTTTTGTTTTTGTTTTGTTCTCCTGCAATGATTGAAGGCGTTTATCAATAAGGTGTCAGAGTTTGATCAGCAGCAGAGAGATGTTGTGTGTGCAAATAGAAGGGAAGGGATAGAGCGATTTGGAAAGAGTGGCAACTCCCACACAGGATGACATCAGAGTTGCTAACCCTTTAAGAGAGGACAGGTGGAAGTGAGGAAAGACTGGAGATTCATCCAAAGTCCTACTACTTTAAGCCTAAAGTGGTTTTCTTCACACAAAAATCAACCTAAAGTTCTTGTGGGATTACATCTAGTGGTCAGAGTTACTGATACTTGCTCACTAGGGGGTTGAAAGTGTCTCACAAGGCACATGTTTGTGTGTGTGTGTGTGTGTGTGTGTGTGTGTGTGTGTGTGTGTGTGTGTGTGTGTGTGTGTGTGTGTGTTTGGGGGGTTGTTCTAATTTAGTGCTATGATTTGAAACCATTGGCTTTCTTAGAGACTGTCACCCCTATACAGACTTGCTGTGATGCATTTAAAGTTACCACAAGGTAACACACCAAATATATATTGTTTTGCTTGAGTGAGATCAAATCCACCTCAACGCGACCTTTATAGTATATTTTCTAAAATGTCTTAATTCGAAGGTGGCTGAGACGTAGTGCTCACCTATGCAATCATATTCGCCGCAGTTGATATGAGATGCGTCTTTAACCCCCCTGTTATGTTGCGGGTCAAATTGACCCGTTTCAAAGTTTGAACATGTAGGAAAAATATTTTAAAGTACTTTTTCTGTATGAAACTTCTTCTGCTTGCCTTAATTGGTGTAATCAACGTAAAAAACAACAACATATATATCATGTATTTGTAAACCCCCCCCCCCTGCAGGTTTATATTACAGAGATGATGTTCAGGTCAATTTGACCTGGCAGTGAAAGTGGAGGCTATAAGGGGTCAGAAGGGTCAAGTTTAGACCATTTCTTTCTTTGAAAATGTGAGAGACAGTCTTTCTTACTCCCTCCTACCAGGTTTCATCACATTTCTCTCTCTCTCACACACACACACACACACACACACACACACACACACACACACACACACACACACACACACACACACGCACACACCTGTTCACAGCCCCATATATAAAGTTGTACACATTTCAAACTTCAAACAAAAAAGCAGGTGTTTGTTATGGGAACCATCTCTGTCCTGCTTCATGTGCCCTTCCCCCCACGTGAACCACACCTTCCAGACTAAACAATGCTTATCTTCTCACTTTCCCCCTAAATACACCGGGAACATCAAAGTAAGGGTTTCTTTCATGTCTCTCCTAATAAATATGGTACTATAGGATTTCTAATAGACTGACTGAGACACTGACTGAGAGTGACACACACACATTTCATCCCAATCTCAGACGCACGCACACTCTCTTTCTAACTACCGCACCTGTGCGAGAAATACAGATACTATTTTGACGGGAACCTTTTTTTTTCCCGCGGGAAAACTCCGCCCACACTTAGCAGGGGAGGTGAAACATACAAAGTTCTACCAACTTTACAGTCTGCAGATACAACTCAGCAGCTTACTGTTGGGCAACATGAGCAACAGAAACAAAAGGATGACGGCCCTGGAGGCTCTGGAGCACATCCTTGATCACAACAGTAAAATAGAGGAGTAAGTGTCTGAAGATGAAGACCATCTTGAGGTCAATTTAGATTTCTTAACACTATAAATAAACATAAATAAAGTTTACTTTCAATATAAATCCTTATGACTCATTTGGCTTGATTTTGAGTGAGCGGGTCAATCTATTTATCTCTATTTATCTACATCAGCCCATGAAAAAAAAAATCAAAATGCAAATAAAATTGAGGAAAAAATACATGTTATGGTAGACGAATGCAATTTATATCTAGGTTTTTCGGTTTCTGACAACTTTTGGATGATTCAACACGCACCGGGTCAAATTGACCCGGGAACATCATTTCTGTACCCAAGAAACAAACATAACAGGAGGGTTATAAACACCAGAATCATGTTTGTGAATGTGTGACCAGACTGGCGACAGAGGCACCACAACATCTGATGTTAGGTTAACACTACGGTACAGAAACCAGTTCATTTGAAAACCAGTAGGAATGTAACACTGGTCTAGTGCTGTATTCACATGAGTATTCTTCAGAGGTCTTCAAAACTTGTCAGGCATTTTTGTGTTCTTTGTTTTCCATATCCATAGCTCATAACCCTATTATCTATTTTGCAAAGAGAAACCACTGATAGACATACAAAAAAGAAACGGCCTTCTAGAGGTGTAAATCTTCATTGTCCTCACGATTTGAGTACGCTTCACTTGACGATTCAGAATGTGCAACGATTCTTGATGTGTATCTCATTTTATGGCCACTTTTTCATCAATTAATCCAAGCAAATAAAGTCAGATCTATCTGAACTGCCTTTTTTATTTTAAAAATAGGCTACCCTATGAAAATATATCCTTCTGAAGTGCATCACAAGTGTGCCGTCACAAATACGGTCCTCGTAGCAGTTCTAAGGGGCACTTCCTGAATGCCTATGGCATTTTGCGCTGTGTGAATTAGCCTAGCGGCTAGCAGATTCATATGCAAATTTTGACAATTTAACACAAATGTAAATGATGAATTGAGGACATTTTGGAAAGAGATGTAAACTGCAACTTGACTGTTTGGCAGAGGCATACAACAGTGAGGTGGTAGTTATATGTTTTCATTGTTTGTTTATTATTTTTATGCAAGTCATATTTTAATAGGTTTGGCAACATGTACATGTTTTGGTCTTTTGAGTTTGAAGTTTTCAAAACTAGAATTTAATCATTTGTTTTAGTGGATGTAAAAGCTCGAAAGAACTCTCTACTTTACCTGCTCAGTACCAAACAGCAGAAAGACAAAGTTAGCAAGTAGCTTGTGAGCATTTAGCAGCTACTCAGTCAGATATTTCCCTCAGGAGTTTTTAGAGACCAACAACAGAACTAAAAGAGCGGGAATATTGATCTACTTTCATCAGGTTGCCACGGTCGTCTTCTTTGCTCTGTAATTGTCTGACTTGTACGCAGGTCAATCTAATTAGACCTCAATCAGGCGCCACAAGTAGTGCGCCACATCAACTTTAACATCTATTATATTCGTAATGTTTTCTTCACAACCTGTTCCTACACGATTCCATGACTGGAAGGAGAAGATATTCACCATAACTAGCTCTATTGGACAGAGGAAACTAAAATACAGAGGGGCCAAAGATAAGCAGGCCTGGAAGCTCGTACATGACAACAGTCAGAAAATCATGAAATGATGTCGACACAGACAGTTTAGTGGCACAGATATAATTAAAGACTTAGCAACAGGTTATTTTTTACAGTAACACAAGGAGTGCTTTATGTGACCAAAACATGAGATGGGCTTCGTGAGCAAGTTGATTTATTTTACTCTGTGTAAATGTGTATATATTCTGTTTTTACCGTCATACCACAAACACCACATGTTGTGTAAAACGAAACATTTCAACATGGGTGTGGGTCATGTTTGTCACTCCTCTATTCAGCTGTGGACTAAACCATTGTCTGCTGAATAAAAAAAACACATTTACAGTAATTACATGTTACACAAATGCATTACACCCTAATATTTGCGTGTGTAAAACCCATACTTACTGAGCTCACTGGTTCAGAAGGTGTTGTTGTGTCTCTGTGTTTCAGATCATACTTGTCTCCTGTTTGAACTGTTCCTTCTTTCCCTCCTCCGTCATCCCCGCTTTGCCTCTCAGGCTATTTCTAATGCCATGGGCCCAAAACACACACACACTGTGCCACATAAACACATGCACACACACATGCCCTCTTTGCGATACTTGAGCACTGATATGCTGCAACTTGAGACAATATAATAGAGTTACAAAGATAATATATTCAGAGTTGGCGCTGAGATTCGAGAAGTAGTATGAGTTGTTATTATGAAATGGTATATTATTTGGTGTGTGTGTGTGTGTGTGTGTGTGTGTGTGCGTGCGTGCGTGCGTGCGTGCGTGCGTGCGTGCGTGCGTGCGTGCATGTGTGCGTGCTTGTTCTTACTTCCTGTCAAAATGCACGCCTGACATTCACATATAGATCACATGACTCCAGTTTCCCGTCATGCCACAGAGGACTGAGAAAATACAATGGAGACAAACATACACGTGTTACCAACACGCATGTACAAAATGACAGGCACACAGACACACATTTAACAAAAATGATACATTGTGTAGCCTAATAACAGATAAACAGCTGCATGAAATACACACATAGCTGTACACATTCAGAATTGTACCAATGACACCACAGCCATCTGCATAAACACTCACTCACACAGTTGACTCCAAGGCATTATTGTCCTCCAGGGACTCACAAGACCTTCTGCTAGAGCCTGTTTTCTCTTCTTTTTTTTAAATAATATCCACTTTGTTTGGAGACATGATTTAATGAAGTTTGAACATAGTAATATGTATTGTCCTTTCACTGAGGGGTTTGTAAAGTTACTAATGTTGATCAAATGGTTGTTTTGACATTTTTTTTAAGCCGAGACCTTTTTGCAGAAGAGCGGATTAGGTCATCAATATTATCAGGTAACAACATGAGGCGAGGCGTCATTTCTGTGTGTTGATCTATGTTTTCTTTTTCTTTTTCTCTAGGCAACCAGACAAGCTGCGGGTGGTGTGGACCAGGAGGAACAGACGCATGTGCTCCAAGGTGAAACCACTAAACTAAACCACCACAAACATACACACATAGAGGCGCTCACAGTCTTCTGAGGTGGAAAGTAACTCATATTTACTCAATTACTGTACTTCAGAACAATTTGGAGCTACAAAGTTTATTTTTTTGCTACTTTATTTTTCTATCACTACGTTCAGAGGGAAATATTGTACGCTGAACTGCATTACTTTTATTTTAAAGCTTTAGTTACCTCTTATTAAGCAGATTCTGTTTATTAAAGCAACATAATCAACAACAAAAGTGTTTCTATTTTATAAATTAAACTACCTGGCAGTATGTAGAGTTAAAAATGTGCTCCACCTTTACCAGGTGCAACATTAAATGGATGTTTACATTGATTCATCATTTATATGATATATAAGATTCTGAAATTAGACAGAAGTTGTGTTGCATACTGAGTAATGCTACTTTTAGTACTCTAAATGTTTAGATACCCATACTTTTACTTAAATTACATTCTAAATGGATGACCTTAACTTGTAACAGAGTATTTATACACTAAGTATTGCTATTTTCACTAAAGTAAAAGTTTGCAGTACTTCTTCCATCACTGCCTCACTAATGGTGTTTGTTGTGCAGCTCCACAGCTGGCAGCCTGGAATCAAAAACCCCTACAGGGGCATGGTGGTGTGGCCTGTTCCAGAGAACGTCGACATCTCTGTTACGCTCTTCAAGGTACCACAATAACAGAACACACAGTTTACTCTACACACACACAAACGGTAGAAATGGAGAGTGGAGAGTGGAGAAATAACCAATGCAGAAGCTTCCAGAGGACGAGAAGTCCAGTAGATTTGAGAGTACTTTATTCGTCCCAGAAGCAAATTGCAGCGTTACAGAAGCCAAGTCACACATCAATCACACAACAACACATGAAGGTAAAATAATAAAATAACTAAAATAATATGAATCTAAAAAACAAGTTACAATATACTATGTTGTATACTGTCATGTATTCATATGGCAAGATGCTTCATTTGAATGGCATAGATGAGTATTGGAAATAACTATACACCAAATCATATATATATATATATATATATATATATATATATATATATATATATATATATATATATGCAGTATAAAACATTATACAGTACAATAATTAGGAATGTATTCAGAAGAATGTAGTATACATGAATGTATGCAATTACGATTTAAGTTGGATAATAAATAGTAAAAAATAAACAATAATTCACAATTATATAATAATAATAATAATAATAATAATAATAATAATAATAATAATAATATGTCTCACACATTTACAGCTCTTGCATAAATAATCTGTTCCACAACCAGAATAATGAATTTATGTGTTCATGAAATGACAGCATTTACAAGAGCATGTGTGTGAAACCGTGTGTGTAATGGTCGTTCAAGATGTTTCGACTGCACAGTTCATTGTTGTTCTCACCTCTTCAGGAGGTCAATGCGGATGAGTTTGAGGACAAAGAGTGGACCTTTGTAATCGAGGGTGTAAGTATCTCTTGACTGCTCCTCTGCTTATGATTCTTTCAATTGATTTGATTCAAAATCCTTTACGGATCACGGCTGTTCTTGTTGGCCATGTAAAGGAGACCAAGGGACATCGAAAGGTGCTGGCATCAGCAGACATCAACTTGAAGCGCTTTGCCAGCCAGACGCCCACCCAGACGGACCTGACGCTGAAGCTCAAGCCGCTGTCTGTCAAAGTGGTGGAGGCCACGCTCAAGCTGTCGCTGTCGTGCGTCTTCGTCCGTGAGGGGAAAGCCACGTGAGTAGTTGTATCTTAGAGAATAGAGCTTTAACAATACGTACTTGAACATGGACACCAGGTTGAGAAATGACGCCTCAACCACATTTGATATACCGACCAGATTATTTATCAAAAGGATTTTTTCCTCACTAAGTGATGTCCATGTGATACATGTTTGCGCTCGTGTTCTTGTTCCTCAGTGACGAAGACATGCAGAGTCTGGCCAGCCTGATGAGTGTCAAACCCGCAGACATCGGCAACATGGACGACTTCAATGAGAGCGACGAAGAGGAGGACAAGAAGTCTGTCACTGCTTCAGGTGGGCCGACTGACACAAAACACTGCTTCTTCTGTCTGGTCTTCACTGTGAGGTCATTCTTCTGACATTTCCTCCTCCTCTACCTTCTTTTTCCTCCTGTCACTTCTTTTGCTCCTGCTCTTTTCTGGCCTCTGCAGTTGTTCCACACACTTTAACTCGCCCAAATCGCCCCGCTCCCCCTCCACCTGACAAGCGAGACTCCACTGGATCGACCTTTCCAGTCTCAGGTAGCTTCCTCTTAACCTTTCTTTCACCTGCTCCTGCTGTTTGTTTCTGTCGCCGTGAGGAGGAGGTGTGAACAGGAACGCTCTTGCTCCACCTGTCTGTTATTGGGAGGCTCACTTTATATAACAGTAATTCACACACTCATGCCATTTGTTCTGCATATACCACATATTTCCCATCCAGACATTATTGAGAAGCATGTGATGACAAAATGCCATAGATGTTTTGGAAGTTTGTTTGGAGGCATGAAAAGCTTCATGCAAAATGGCATTTAAAGTTTAATGAGTCCAGAGAGGCATTACTGTCAAATAACCAATCAAGTTGCATGGCTTTAAGGCACACATTGTTAACCTAATAGGCACCAGTGGTGGAAAAAGTCCATAATTTACTTAATTAGAAGTAGTCATGCAACAATTAAAAAATACTACTGGTAGTAAAAGTAAAACTGCTGCATTCATTTAAAATCATACTTTTATAAATTACCAAGTAAAATGAAAGTACCTAAAGTGCTCATTATGCAGATTGGCCCTTTTCAGGCTCCTTGGTAAATATATTATATGATATTTATCACTTATGTATTAATATTTGAGCAGCATTTGTGTTGTTGTTAGTCAAGGTGATTTTGAATTCTTAATATAAATTGTGGGTAGTTTAATCTGCAAAAAAGAAAAATATCTTAGAAAGATATTTCTAAATGCGAAATAAGTTTTTTAATAAAATGATAATACTAAATATATTGTTTTTAAACGGTTGCTGCATTAGAATGATTCAATGTTTAGAATATTGTGAAATTAGTTAATTTGCGTTAAAACAGATTGAGCAATATTTCTTCTTTTTTTTTTTAAAGGAAAATTGAATAAGATAATTTTCAAAATATGTTATAGTTATATATGTAACCAGTAACTATAACTGTCAGATAAACTAAGTAAAGTAAAAAGTACAATGTTTCCCTTTGAAATGTGTTATATAAGTATAAAGTAAAGTATAAAGTAAAGTACCTCAAAACTACACTGAAGTACTTAAGTAAATGTATTACTTTCCAGCACTGATGTGCTCACCTTTAGTCAAATCATCAACTGTCATTGACTCCCAGTTCATTTCATTTTCATTCTCAATTCATGACCTTTTCCTTCCTCTCTTTTTCATATCTCTTTATGCAAAACTCGACTTTCACTGATCCATCCATCCATCCTTCCATCTATTCATCCAGCCTGTGGGCGTGATGGCGGTCGTCCCAGTCCTGTCATCCTCTCCCGCCCTCCTCTACCTCTTGCTCCTCGCCCATCGCCCCGTCGCAGCCGACACCTCTTCACCACCACCCCTGTTCAGTCAGAGACACAACCGTCCCCCGGCCCCTCCCCTCAGCCCTCACCCAGATCCAAGCATAAAAAATCATCAAACCCTGTTTTCCCTGAGGCTCTGGCTCCTTGTGACCCACTACCTAATCCTCCAAACTCACCGCTCACAGTGGCTACTCCCTCAGTCCAAAGTGCCTCCTCTGTCCTGCCTCTCTCTGATGTGACTCCTGCAAATCCTCTATCACCAAAGTCCCCCATAATCACACCTTCAACCCAAAACATTTCATCGTCCATTCATCCACCATCTCCCATATGCTCTGGATCTGTGTCAGTGACGCCTTCTTTAGCAGTGCCGTCTGTTCCCCTAAATTATTCTTCAAATACCCCCTCTGAACTGCCTTTTAAGCTGCCCAGTAGCTCCGAAGCTGGCATCACCTCATTAACTCCCAAACTTCCCTCCCCTGCGTTGTCACCACTCAAGACTATCATAACGTCTTCCTCCACGGCTCCCCAAATGTCTTCTTTCACTGTATCCACTACTATAACCCATCAGACCATCTCTACTGCCTCCCAGCCTCTCCCACCTAAATCCTCCTCTCCCTCTAAGCCCACCCTGTCCTCTGAGCCTCCATCCACTCGCCCTCCACTCACCCGGACCCTCTCTCAGCCTCCCTCTTTGCCCAGAATCTTCCAGTCATGCTCAGGAAAAGGTATCAATGTGGCTGGCTGGCAGACGAGCACACTGCACGCTTTCCACTAACTGCTGGTCTGGTTTGACCTCGTCTTTCACGTGATTTAGAGTCATGCCCGTGTTACTTTACAACTCAAAAGTATGCTCTTATACACATACTGTGTGGTGTGAGGAAGTTTGTCGTGATATCATAATTCAGGTTAGTTAAACATGTGGACGTTTTGACATTGGTGCAGTACCTCAGGCAAGAACACAAATTAAGTTATTTATTTTGAAGAGTTGATTCATACCATCAAGGAGGTGAATCTTCAAAAGTTTGGTCCGTTTCAATCCATGATTACAGACTTCTCTACATCTTTCTAGCACATTGCAACTCCCCTGGGATCACTTGTTATAAATAATAAGAATATATCTCATGTAATGGCAATACTAAACATAACTCGTAGTAGCGTATAGTCTCGCAATAATTCCCGATTTAAATTATACATTAACCCCTTGTATGTATTTACATTATATTGAAACATCCATGATATAACATAAACAACATATACAAATATATGCACTTAACTGGCTCTTACAAAACTCTTCTTCTACAGACTATTTCATTTCTGATATGTAAACCATAAGGAGATATGTGTGAATTACAACACTTTTTTTAAACCTTTGAACATTAAGAAGATGTAATATTGAAATAAGATAAGATAAAATAAGATAATCCTTTATTAGTCCCGCAGTGGGGAAATTACAGGATTACAGCAGCCTTGCTCACAAGTGAATAAAAAGAATAATACAATAGAAACAAGTAATATAAATAAATATAAATGAGCAGTAAAACAGTAGAGAAATATTAATATACAGACTGAATAGAAAAATTCAACCGTTTAATTATATTGTTGTACATTTATAGCATTCTTTCCAGCTGCGCTGTTCCCCTTTCACTCTTTGCCTCGCTGAATATACATTTCTTTGTCTTTGTTCCTCTTTCGTTCATCACTCTTTCTCCCTCTGGTCTCCTCAGTTCCTATTTCACACCAACGGCGCCCCCTGGAGGATCAAACTCCTGATGATCTTCGTTCAGTCTCTGGTCTGTCTCTGCTGTGACGTCTAGAATAATATAAAGAGACGCTCCACTACTGATATTCTTTTAAAATCTTTACAAATCTATTTTTCTTCTCTTCTGTCCTTCTATGTTTTGCTTATCATACCTTTCATCGTCTGTCCTCTCAACTAGGCCGTGCTCACATTTTCAGACCTCACGTTGTCAAATCAATCGCCCGCCCATCTTCTCCATCTCCCTTTTCCGCTGATGCACCTCCTTTTGAGTCAACACCACTCCCTAAAACTCACCCCAGTGTCGTAGAGTCAGGTAACCAATGTCATTGTCATGTTTTATTCTCCTCTGACTTCTTCCACCATCATTTCACTCTTTCCTATAAACCTGATTCACCTGATTCATCATCTGATTCATTCTCATGCCTGTCTTTCCTGTTTCCCTCTCTGCCTCATCTTCCCTCTGCTTCCTCTCCTTCCTCTTTGCTTTCCTCAGGTGCTCAGGGGACATGGTTGACATCTGGTAGCGACATCACCCCTGTCCCCTTGCTGAGTAGTCCTGACCTTGATGCCCTCTGTGACCCCGCAGCTCCATCCCTCACTGCCTCCCTTCCATTCTCTTCACCCCCTCGCTCTTCTTCTCTTTCCACCTCAGTTGTAGTCTCCTCTCCTCACCCTCTGCTTGCTGTATCTCCTTCTGCTCCATCTGCTCCGATCAGCTCCTGTCAGTCAGGTATACCAGCCAACTAATCAGATAATCTCCTGTCAGCCTTTATTACAGCCAAGACCATTACCTCACGCTTTATGACTTTTTGAAAGCAGATTTCATCAAACAAATGATCTTGCTTTTTAGGCTCAACCTTCCCCCTCACTCAAGTAGACGAGGAAACAACTCAGAGCCCTCTGAGCCGGGACAAGGGTTCTCCTCATAACCAGCCAATCAGACCTGCCCAGGATTCAAAGGTGGCCATCAAAGAGGAACCAGCAAGTATCAGGTGAGGTCATGCGATGATATCACATGAGTGATTACGTTTAGATTGCTTGGTTTGGATCCTTAGAAATATGTTTGGCCCTGAATCGCTGTGTGAAGCGAGAATGTGTCTGCATACCTCAGAGCTGAAGAGGTGCCTTGACGGCTGTGGCCGCCCCAACACCGCTTGGGAGAAACACACACAGACTCATGAACGGCTGTGTGTGCACAGAGCACGTCTGTACACGTTGAGTGCTTGAAATTGCATGAATGCTTCGAAGAATAGTGTTTTGTCAAACCCACTTAACTTTCTTGATGAGAATATCAACAACCTTCTCATGCCTGTCTTTCAAATATGAAGCTACAAGAGAAAGTTGGCATGAACACTATATACCGGGAAAACAATAAGCCTGTCTCCGTCCAAAAGAAACAAAATCCACCTACCTTTAAAGTTCATCAATTAACATATCATATATTGTTTGTTTAATCTGTACAAAAGATACCCGTTAAGGGAAGTAACGTAATTTTTACACTTTTTGTACAGATTAAAGGAACAAAATATAACGTGTTAATTGGTGAACTTCACAAATCCTGTTCAGCAAATTGTGTTACTTGTGGACAGAGCAAGACTAGCAGTTTCACACTCTCAATGCAAAAATAAGATAAGAAGTTAGCTTCATATTTACCGTACAGACATGAGCATGGTATCAATCGTCTAACTCTCGGCATGAAAGCAAAAAAGCTTTTATTTCTCTTAGTTGCACAGATATACAGCTATTGTCTGTATGGCTTTTTCGGACATCAATCTTTGTAGTGCATCATTGGGATGAAAATTGAGGGAGTTATCCATCCCATCCAATCATATGTATCGATCAGCATCATGGCAAACTCATGATGGTCTAAATCAGTGGTTCTCATCTGGTCTGGCTCCGGGACCCACCATCCCCCCTGAATGACAAGCCGCGACCCAAATCGAGGAACATTCTCAACTTCTCAAATTTATTTAATGAAAAGATGGTGCAGTTTGAACCTGAGATAGTACAGAATATGTATGCCAAAACAAAAACAAGTTTAATGATAAACCAAAACGACCAGCTGGTGGCGATGCGAGAGGGAACTATTCCCTTTTACACTCAATTAGCTGCATTTTAATAATAAAAAAAAGTGCATCTTCAGGACACGAGGTATTACAACATACATAACAATTCAGAATCTTCAGCCATTTTTAAACAGACTCAACAGCTTTCATGCACAAACCAAAAAGTCCAACAACTAAGAAGTAGTTTCAAAAAGACTCAAATGACCTAACTTTAACTGAGAATACACACTCACTGAATCTATGACAAACACTTTACTATGGAAAATGCTCATTACCAAGATCTTGGCGCAGCTTTTGAAAACATTGGGTGTTCTTTGCACTTCGTTTAATGTTGTTTACCACTTGGATGACATCTTTTAATGTTCCATGAAGCACTGGGACCATATCCTTTGCTGCCAGGGCCTCTCAATGCAAAAAACAATGGTGCCAAGTAGCATTCGGAGCTTTGTCAAGCATTCTCCTCATGACCCCCACGTTTTTTCCTGTCATGCAGGCAGCGCCATCAGTTGTCAATGTTATATTCAGTAGGCTGTTTAATTTAATTATCCTAAAAAGTCTCCCCCATATCAGGATGGTTTGACCCAACCTGGCACAAGCTGCTGAAAACATGGCGGGACAAGTGCAAAACAAGTTGAAACCAAGATCAAGATCAAGATATTTTTAATGTCATATGCACAGATAACAGGCAGTTATTCTGTACAACGAAAAGCTTATTTTGCTGGGTCCTCCTAAGACAGAATTACAATAAACTTTAAGGAAAAAAATAAAATGAAATAAGCTTAAGGAAAAAAATATATAAATAAAAATAAGGCACAAAATATAACCAGAGCCGACAAAAAAACTACACTAATACAAAAAAGTCCCTTCAAAATAAAACCACAGGATTTTTTTGTTCTTCCTTGATGTTAACATGTGCTAACAGTTGCAGAGTGTTTTGTACCCTGCCTCCGGTTGCACTGACCTTCCTGTACATGGCAGTGGAATAATGATCAGGCCTGTAGTCTGCTCTGTGTCCTGCTTGTTTCCACCCGTAATCACCTCCTTGTGAAGTCTCACCCACTCATCTCTCGAGCCTGACCTCCAATATTTCTGTCCCCAGTCCTGCCCAGTCACATTCAGAGCTGATAATAGCCCCGCCCCCTCCATGGCCGTTCTCCTGCTGTGAGAGCTCCACCCCTCAGCAGCCCTCCACCAATGTTGTGGCAGCATTTATCACTCCCAAACAGCCAAATGCTCAGAGGGAAACTGATTTGAAAACACCAACTAATGAGATGGGTGTTATTAGCGCCTTTAAGGCCGAAAAGCCGCCACTGGCAGAGCCAGAGCCTGAGCCTGACTTTGACGACATCGTCTTTGAGTCATTTGAGTCACAGCGACAACAATCAGGGGGCTTGTTTCTGGAGGAGGATGACGATAAGCGAGATACTATCAAAAGGTATCCTGCGGGGTGAGTATTTATATTCGCAGATCAAATCAAGGTCCAGAGCATTAAAAAATAAGTTTGCAAAATGTGAACTGATAATAAACACACACACATTTAGGATTACATAATATTGTTTATCTGTTCTGCAGTCTGCAGAAAAACTTTGAAAAGGTGGCTGGAGATAAGCCTTCACTGACGGAGCCGTTAAAGGGAGCAGCGATGAAGAAGGAGCTGATGATCAAGGCAGAACAGGAGAAGCAGAGGGAGAAAAAACAAGAGGAGGAAAGGAGGAGGAAAGAGGAAGAGCAAAGAGTAATGCTCCAGAAGCAGGAAGAGACCAGAAAACATGAGGAAGAGAAAAAGAGACTGTTAGAGGAGGAGAAGAAGAGGCTCTTACAAGAGGAGGAGGAGGTCAAGAAAGAGAAGGAGATGAAGAAATGTGAGGAGGAGAGACTCCTGAAGGTGAAAAAAGACAAACAGGAGAAGTTGAGAGAAGAGGAGGAGAAGAGGAAGCGGGATGAAGAGGAGAAAAGGAAAAGAGAGCAGAGGAGACTGCTGGAGGTGGCGGAGGAAAAGGACAAATGTAAGAGGGAGGAAGAGAGGAGACTTGAGAGAGAGCGATTCTTGAGGAACATGAAAGAGGAGGAGGAAAAAAGGATAGAGGATGTGAGAATGTTTGAGGAGCAAAGGAGAAGGAGGGAGGAAGAGAAAAAGAGGCTCCTGGAAGTGGAAGAGCAGAAAAATATGGAGGAGAAACGCTTGAAGGAGGAAAAAGAGATGGAGCAACAGAAAATGAAAGAGGAGGAGAGAAAAAAGAAGGAGGAGGCGGAAAGACAGAAAAATGAGGCAGAGAAGGAGAGGATGAAGAGGGAGGAGGAGGAAAAGGAAAAAATTAAGAGGGAGGAAGAGAAGAGACTTGAAAGAGAGCAATTACTGATGAAACGGAAAGAGGAGGAGGAAAAAAGGATAGAGGAGGTGAGAATGCTTGAGGAGCAAAGGAGAAAGAGGGAGGAAGAGAAAAAGAGGCTCCTGGAAGTGGAAGAGCAGAAAAATATGGAGGAGAAACGCTTGAAGGAGGAAAAAGAGATGGAGCAACAGAAAATGAAAGAGGAGGAAGAGAGAAAAAAGAGGGAGGAGGCAGAGAGAAAGAAAAATGAGGCAGAGAAGGAGAGGATGAAGAGGGAGGAGGAGCAGAGAAGGAATGATGAAGAGAGAAAAAGGGAGGAGGAGAAGAGGGTCAAAGAAGCAGAGGAGAGGAGAAAGAGAGAAGAAAATGAGAGAGTACTCAAAGAGGAAAAGGAGAGGGAGGAGGAAAGATGGAGAGAGGAGAAAGAGAATGAGAGGCTCTTAAAGAAGGAGAAGGAAAGGATTGAGCGGAGGAAAAAAACAGAGGAGAAAAGGCGCAAAGAGGAGGAGGAGAGGAGGAAAGAGACACTCTTGAATGAGCAGAAAGAAAAGGAGAGACGACTGCAAGAGGAGCAAATAAGGCAGGAGGCAGAAAAGAAGAAAAAGGAGGAGGAGGAAAAGAAAAAGAGGAACGAGGAGGAGAAGAAACATTTAGAGGACAAAGAGAAAGCAGAACGAAAAATGAAGAAGGAAGAGGAAAGAAAAAAGGAAGAGGATGAACAGAAGAAGAAGCTTCTGCAAGAGAATGAAGAGATGGAAAGACAAAAGAAAGAGGAGGAGAACAAGAGGAGTAAGGAGGACCGAGCTGCTCCGATCTCAGACGAGGATAAGCAAAAGATGAAAACTTTAGTTTCTCCTTCTTCTTTACCAGTTCCTCAGCTAAATGCACACACCGACACCGCTCCTTCCAGTTTCTCACACTCGCCCACGGCTCTTAAAGATGTAACACAAACTCCACTTCCTGCTCCCCACCTCCCTCCTCCGGACAAAACCAGCATTACATCCGAGCAGCTGCCCTCTCAAATTCTCAGCCAATCACAAAACAGAAAGATGACCCTTCAATCAGTTGATAAACCGAGCTCTGCCACCAGTGAGCGGTGAGTTACACATCTGAAATAAAAAGTCATTATTTCACTGTAGGTGTTGATGTAATATCCCCCCCCCCCATTCCTCAAATGGCTGTCATCTGCTTTCTTGATCAGCAAATAAACTCAATTGATCAAAAGTTACTTTAAATTCACTTTCTACTGATCCAAACATCAGACTTTGTTTTGCAAATATGTCCTAATTTGGGCTAAATGATAATTTCTCTGTTCTTCTGTGATGATTATTGTGTGATTCTCTGCTCATGTAAGGTGATCTATGTTGTAGGGGAGGTGGATCAAACCCCAAAGTATTGATACCAGCAATACTAAGTCTTGTCTTGAGTAGCAATACTAGATTGTGCTTACGAGCACTATTTGCCTCTCTGCTGCTGCTTTTTTGCACGTGTTATTTCAAAAAAATTCACACAATAAAAAATGAATTATATACCATTGAAAGCTGTCTTGCAACATGCAAATGTAATCAGAAGTAACCATTGATGCATTTACCTCAATAATCATGACACATTTCCTTGCTTCTAATCATTTAAAAGTGTGTATCAGTGGTCCTGGCTGTTGTATTACTTGGTATCACATTTTGTGGCATTGTCCACCCCTACTATTAGATGTGTGTGTTGTCGTTGTTGTATGGCTTTCCTCCTCTCTCTTTCCTATTTCTGCTGAACTCTTTTTTAAATTCTTCAACCTACCCCCACTTCCCCTCTTCCTCTCCCCTTATTCCAGCCTTGGGCAACCCTCTCTCTTAAAGGAAAGTTCATTGGCAAACATTGTTATCCCAGAAAAGAAAATATCTGCCACATGTACTCCACATGGCATCTGTTCAGGCCCCAGTGTTCAGGATAAAGCATTCACACTGGAGGTCTTGACCCTGGTGCCACCTCCACAGAGGCGGTCTGCTGAGGTTCCTCTTTGGAAAGCGCTAGAAGGGAGAAGTGAGAAAGATACTTCTGAAAAGATCTCTGCAAGGGAGGGTACAAAACCTTTATGCAGAGGGTAAGAATGGATGAGGGGATGTGTGTCTGTCTGCTTTATCCTTCTTTCTTTCTATCTGCGCGTCTGTCTGCTTTGCTGTTCTGGCTTCTCAGTGATGTAGTGGGTAGCAAATGTAAAACTAAAACTCCTTCATGTGCTTTTATCTTTTTCTTCTAGCTCACAAAAAGAAGATGCTGCTGAGGTGGACACCCCTGTCAGGGAGGCGCACCAACCAATAGCATTAAGAGACTCAGAAACACATCACACACCCCCATCTCCTGCTGAACCCCGCGCACCACCAGTTAAAGAAGAGCCCAAAGAGCCAGAGGGACCCAGCATGGAACCAGAAACCTCACACGAAATTTCCCCAAAAACAACCGTCGTTGGCGCGGCTTTGGCGCTAGAGCCGCTGCTTCCCTCAAAACCAGAACCAGAACCAGGACTGCGGCCGGAACAAGTTCTCCAGCCATCAGGAAAACCACAACAGGAGGGAGCCGATGAGGAGAAACCAGCTGAGGTCGAGACTGGTGGTCAGGAGCGTTTCCCCAACAATAAGGAGCCTGTGTGCGATGCAGAAACGCAGCTGTGGGCGACAGTAGAGGAGACCACACCGGAGACCGGAGCGGAAAACCCGATGGAAAGTAGTGAGAGCACTGAAGAAAAGGATGAGAAGCATGAGGAGGGTGGTGTAACAGGGGGGTGAGTCAGTGACCATTCCTTTGCAGCATGGCATATGACTGCTTTTGCTTGACACACACACACACACACACACACACACACACACACACACACACACACACACACACACACACACACACACCTGTCCATGTATTAACATTCCTCTAACCAGCGCTTAGTTGCAATTAATCTCATCTGATGCCGTTCTCTTCATCTCAACCACTGTCTATGCTGTTAGACTGGCTGTTTAAATGGACATTATTTGTTGAGAGCTTTTCACAAGAGTACATTTTGTGTGCGCGTGTGTGTGTGTGTGTGTGTGTGTGTGTGTGTGTGTGTGTGTGTGTGTGTGTGTGTGTGTGTGTGTGGTAGGGCCCAGAAATGTGCACACACAGAGGCAGATGTGTGTGTTACAGAGCAGCAGTTGGAGCCGCCTACTGGCTTCATGTCAGCAGTAGTCGGGGTGTTGTATAAAGGGTGAGTCTCTCTGCCTGCCTATTGCCTATCAGCTCTGTCTATTTTTATCAAAACATAATTAATTAATGTGAGACATTATGCAAACACATTTTTGTAGATCAACTGCTAATAATTAGACTAACTTTTTGATAATTTAATAACTTGTTAAATACAATAAAACATCTGTCTAAATGTTTCACAACACAGGTACAGTGAAAGACCAGCATTATACAAACACTTCAAAAGAGGGATAACATTTTATATACTTGACCGGTAGTATAATAATAATAATAATAGAGTTAAAACTTCAAAACTATAATTATATTTTTAACAAATAATCATATCAGAGGTTAAAAAGTGTTTTAAAGATAAAAGCATACCTTTTCTAATAATGGCCAGCAAATATAGTCTGTTTACACAATTTAGCCTACTTATTATACATTTTATTAAAATTATGCGATGGGCTTGCTACCTTTGCCATATAGTGTATATGAGTGCTTAATGCCATGGAAAACCAGAAACAGTTTGCCGTTTAATAACTGCACTGCTGAGAAAAACTGCACTTAAAAGCCACCATTTACAACTATGAACTATACTGTTGGTCCAAATGGTTGATGTACCATTGTTTTGTATTTTGGTTATAATCCATTCAGTGAGCTGTTGAACCCAATGTGCTCATAATGTCAGTGTGTAGTAGAGAATGTCTATTCTGTATACACATAGGCTAGTTGTGTTATCTTTCTCTGAGCTGCATGGCACCAGACAGCGTCTTCATGACTTCTTAATCATGCCTGAGGGCTTTAGTGTTGTGCACTAGCTAGAAATATAGCGTAGGGAGGTTCTCGGTGCAACCAACAATAAATGTTTCCTCTGTATATTTTGGACAAGCACCAAAACAAAGTCTGAGAAAAAGGAACTACTTAGTAAAGCATGCTGACTGGCTTTCTGTCACACTGTTCAGAGCCTGCTGAGGTCATTCTAGGGTGAGAACTGTCTCAGAGATGTCCTGTCCCTCGTCTCTGTCCCTTTAGCTATGAGACAGTGACCTCCATCCTGCAAACGACTCGACCCACTGATGCAAGTCATGCACACCGCTCTGCAGACCAACCATGCATCCTTATAAGTAATGAAGATCAGCCACCTTTACATGGAGTGGATGCACAGATGCTGCACTCCGCTGAGCCAGATGACCAACCACTTGTTCCCGTTGGTGTGGACATTTCTCCACCCACAGCCTTCTCTGATACGACAGAAAACCAGACCATTAGTGAACAGACTGGATCGACTCAGAGACTTTCACGTGGGCTAAGTCTGGTGGCAAGTCTTAGACTGGCAGCTAGTGAGCAGGAGAATGAGAGAGAGCAGGAGAGAATAGAAAACATGAAGAGGGAGGAGAGAGATGAGGCAGAGAGGTTGGAAAAGGAGAGAGAAGAGATGGAGAGGGAGAGGGAGGAGGATACAAAGAGGCTGGAAAACGAGAGGGAAGCGCTGGAGAACAATCAAAGGGAAGAGAGGGAAAGGGCAGAGAAAGAAGGGAAGCAGCATATTGAGGATGCAAATAAGAAGAGGAAGAGAGAGATGGAAAGGGAAAAGAAGAAAAGGGGAGAGGAGGATGGTGTGAGGGAAAGGGAAGAGGATAGCAAAGGAGAAAAACCACAACAGAAACAGATTTCTGGCTCTATGTCACTGCAGGAAGTCATGAACAACCAATCAAAAAACTGGCCTCCTCTAAGGGAAGTGGCGTTGGATGATATTGCGTATGACGAGAGGTTACAGGTTGACGAAGAACAGCCAGAAAACAAGTGTGATCCCAAATTTGTGAAAACGAATAGTGCCCAACTGGTTTCAACCGGACCTGCTGATTCTGTCGCTGTACCCAGACCAGCAAGCCAATTCGACTCCCAATCAGTCAAATCCAAGGACTCTGTAACTGCTGGTAAGAAAGCCCTGGATAATACTGTTCTGAGATCAGTTAAAAAAGGCAAATCCAACCTGAAATCTGGTGCCATCCCAGTGTGGTTGAGGGAGGAGGAGGACGAGGAGGTGGAGTTTGAGATCGGACAGGAAGATCTCGGCTCCGTCTGGCAGGCTGAGCTGTACATGGACATGGAAATGGAAGCAGGGTGAGTAAGGGTGGGTGAGAGAGAGAGAGAGAGAGAGAGAGAGAGATAGCTGCAGGGAGAGAGCAATGAATAACCAGGAAATAGTTGGTTACATGAGAGAGATTTGCTTGTTGCGTCTTGTGGATCAGAGAACTCTGCCTGTAAGTTTGTGGTGTATGGGTCCTCTAATCATCAAGGCTTTCACTCGCTATATCTGCTAAGAAATAATAGTTACTAAGCACTATCCTTCATTTACTCAGGGTTTGGCCTTTTCCTGCAGATCTTTTTCAAGAAAGTTGTGTGTTGGCATGTTGTTGTGAGTCATGTACTGGATGTGACCCCCCCCCCCCCCCCCCCAAAAAAACAACATAATGACCATGTTGTTTGTGAAGGAAACTGTAATTTCCTCTTCACATCTTGTCTTGGTTACAGGACTTAAAACAGAGGTTTTCAAACTGCGAGAAAGATAATTGGGGTCAGAAACAACGGAAAGCCTAATTATCAACACAGCTATGGTACTTAAAAACCCTTAGTGAACACCTTGTTTGAAATATCTCACTCCTTCTCAGAGTCCTGACTCAATCTGAACACACCGACATGATACACATATTTTTATATTCCGTGTAACTAACCCTTTCCGAGGACATCATCTCCATACATCTCATTCAAAATAATTCAAAAATAATCACTCCTTAAAACTCAAGACCTTGCCTCAGAATCATTCCATTTTTAAGTTTTCTTCAGTTTCAAAGTAATCCCGTGATAGCTGTCTGTCTATCCATGGATACACTGCAAACAGGAGCTGCCAATAGCTAATTCGGCATACTTTTAATGGTGCCAATTTGCCAAAGTTTACTAGTTTTTCCAGTGTAGATGAACTTAGTCAGTCCGATATTGTTGTTGGAGTCATTTATACATGGAAAAAGAAGGATTTGGTCAAAGATGCAGCAGTAGTACAGTCTGCATGAAAAAGGGGAAGCTGCATAATGGATGTATCTGCATCTACTGTATGTTCCTGTCCATGAATGTTGCTGTCTACACAGCTGTCATCAATTAATTTTGCCAGGCTCCTCTCATTTTGTTCAGTACTCATTGCAGCTGTAGCACGTCAGGTAGCATGGATAAGTGGATTGGTTTAGTCATTGGATATTGCAATACGGTGGAGGATGGAGGATGGAGCATGTTTTAAATTGGTGTCTTGTTTTCGTTGTCCAGTTAGGCATCGTCTTGCATAGCCACACTTCTGTCCCGTCAAACTCGTGGAAATCGGGGGGAAATCTTTTCAAAACAATGGGGATACAAAAACCATTGGAACTCTTGAGACAGTCGGGAGATTGAGCTGAAGTGTCTTTCTTTCACAACACTTTGCTCTGCCTTCAAGTTACTGTTGATTGGTTTTAAGTATTGCAAACATTAACTGTATCTTTTTTTACTTGAATTTCCACCGACCTCTGTGAGATTAACAATATGGATCTCTGGCTGCGTAAGCTAAATGGTCGTATGTTGCCAGAGGGGAATGGAGCTGCATGACAAGGATCTGTTGCTGGTCAGCCTTTAGGTTCAGCTCTGAAATCTCCTTTTCTGTCTTCAGCCCAGGCCACCGATCCCTTGCTGTTACCCAGATGCCCCCCTTACTCTCTTCCAGTGGACAAACCTTTTACCACAGCTCTGCTGCCAGTCAAATAAATACACCTGAACAATCTCTAACAAGTCTGGAAGTCCATCCTCATATCAAACTTCTTTCGGGGTCTAATCAAGAGGAAGGAAACGGTCAGAAAACTAGAGCCAAATCTGCTCCCCAATATAGTGGAGCCCAAAAACAGTCAATGAACGAATGGAGAGATGATGATGTCACAAACACTGGCCACAGTCTGGAGGTAGCAGCCAATGAGAAGGGAGAACTTGTTCAATCGTCGGTGGTGCCTTGGCCACTTCCTCTGAGCACAAACACTGCCAGCATGCACTTACACACCACGATGCACACAGGAGCAAACGTTAGTAAGATCGACGATGACGCAGAAATTGCCAAAATAGCACACAAGAATCTTGAAATGAGGGATGATGAAGAAGACAAGGACACACACATCACAAAGAGTGACAGTCCTCAAATGAACAGCCCACACACACAAACACACACCCCTGATCTCAACCAACAAACCAAAGACCAACAGCTCCAAGAGGAGGAGAGGCTGTTGTTGGCTAAAATCAATCTGATGACAGGTGACTCGTCCCCTGTCTCTGGCCCGCGCAGTATGAAGCTCCTCATCCCCGACCCCTTTGATATCGACTGTGACGCCACAGCGCTTGTTGATCACAGTCAGTACTGCTGTGATGCCCTGCAGGAAATATCACTAACTGAGGCAGAGGAGCCACCGGCCAATGAGCTGGAGCAAAATCCAGAAGGAGAGGAGGATGTGTAAGTTCAGCATGTGCTGTCAACCTGTGCTGCTCCAGAAAATGAAGTGCCACCAAATCCTTGTGTTTGTTTGGGTATGTGATGTGCAGAAATGCAGATTTGAAAGGAATTACGTCACAAAAGTGAGCTTGACAGTCAATAAAAATTTGACAAAATGTTTTACATATGAAAACAATACTATGGAGAGTCTTTAGCCACTAGCGGTTGTGTGAGGCTGGAGCAGTGCCTGTAGCTAAATGCTTACATCAGCATACTAAATGACAACATTCAGATGTTTAATATCTTACGAAGTACAGCTGAGGCTAATGCAAATGTGTATTTGGTCATAAACCAAAGTACTGTACCAAATTTTACAAACATCCAACCAGCTATCGAGACAAATGCCTTATGGAGGCACTAGAGGTAAAGTCAGAGAGAGAGCAATCCAAAGTAATATGGAATCATCCTCTTGGCCATGGATATATTTTTCATTTTCATCATGTCCGTCTGGACTGTGGTGGTGGACAGATCATCAGACCGGCATCCATAAAGGAAAAATGCAACTAAAAACCTGAGCAGCTTAGCAAGCAAAATGTTTTTCTTTTGGACTCGCAAAAGACTTAAACCAGCTCTGGCAATGTGTGTGTGTGTGTGTGTGTGTTGCCACCTGGCAGCATGCGTAGTTTCAAGAACTGCTGCTGTGTATGATGTGTTTTTCAACTGAATACCCAAAGCACGGACAATTACATGACATAGACAAGTGTTTGGTGAATCTGCTTTGTTTCAAAGTGATTGAAATTGGCCTCAACAGTGTTGAGAAAACTATGCAAAAGGTTCTGCTGAATGTTCCCTGTCTTGCCCCATAACATCAAGGCTGGGCTGCCAGCAAGCTTGCATGTCTCTGGCTCATCGCTGTTGGAATGATCTCCTTTGTTCCAAAAACAGAGTGCCTTTACCTTCATGACCCGTCATTCTCTGTTGTGTATGTACTGTCTCCTCGCAGGCTAAAAGGTCAATGTGCTGACCTCCCTGACGGTGGAGAGAAGAATCCGCCATCACAGCTTGGAGACACCTCTAGCAGACACACCAGTGATGATCGCTCAGACGCACACATCACTCCTCCCCATCACGGTGAGATTACCGCATCTCGGCTTCCTACGTTACCAGAAGAAGAAACCTCTGACCTTAAGTGCCCTCAACCTGCACCAATGGTCCGAGAAGAGGCTGACGGGAAGGACGATTCAGCTGAGGTAAATATTAATAAAAATACTGATGTGCACATAAACTCTGACATGCTTTATAAATCACACACAAACAAAACTGAACTTGCTCCTCTCTCGTCTTCCTCCTGCAGGGCCAGGTGACCTCCAGCCAGTCGTTGCTCCAGTGGTGTCAGGACATCACCAACGGGTACCGGGGGATAAAGGTCACCAACTTCAGCACTTCCTGGAGAAATGGTCTGGCCTTCTGTGCCATCCTACATCATTTCCACCCAGACAAAATGTATGACTCTTTACTTTATACTTTGATCTTTGTTTTGCATTATTTTTTTTAAAATATTTTATAGCTGAAACGATCAATTGTCAATTCAATTCAATGATTCATCAAGAAAATAACAAACATAATCGATAATAAGAGCTATTGTTAGTGTCAGCCCTACATGAATTTAAATGTTAACCTGCATGTTGCTTATATTATTATTATATTCGTCCCTGGTTTTGTCCCATTAGAGATTTTGACCAGTTGGACTCTCATGACATCAAGCTGAACAACAAGAAGGTAAAGACGTGGCTCATGTTGATACATCTTATATTCATCTCTTAAGTGCCATCAGCAGTGTTAGTTCACTTATTAACAGATATTTCTTTTTGCTTCTGTATTTGTCTTCTGACCACGTCAGGCATTTGACGGGTTCGAGGCGCTGAGCATCTCTCGCCTGTTGGAGCCGTCCGACATGGTTCTTCTGTCTGTCCCCGACCGGCTCATAGTCATGACCTACCTCAGCCAGATCCACTCACACTTCACCAACCAGGAGCTGAGCGTGCTGCAGATAGAGCACAACAGCAGCCAGTCCAGCTACGGCCCCGCCCTCTCCGGCCCCGGTCCCACTCACGTCGATGCTGCTGCTTTCTGCATGGCCAGACTGAACGAAGGCGTGAGCTTAGAGGAAGGAAGGAGCGGCACGTTGGTCGTCCCTCCACCGAGGACCAAGCGACTGGTTAAAGGTAGCCTCTATGCCACCTTTAAACATGTCAACATTCTTATACTTTTGCTATTATTTCTACCACGATTATTTCATTTATGTATGTATTATTGCAGTCGAGCTCACTTAAGATTCCAGTCCATATTGAAAGATATTTCTTGCTGGAGTCACGATGGTTTCAGTTGAACAATTTGACAAAAGACAAATGTCAGAAAAAAAACTAAAGAGGAAATTATTAAAAGCTTACTCCCAGAAATTGGGATGAATTATTAGGTTCAAGAATCCAACTTCTAATAGTTGTTCATATCTGCTTTTAGTGGACGAGTCGATAACCCCAGTCCCACCACCAAGGTCGGCTACCAAAGGAGGCAAATCTGGATCGACTCAGGTGACACTTTCTCTGTCTTTTTATTTTTAACTGGAACTGACTTTCATGTTTAAACTGTAATGTCATTTTCTCAAACAGGATTTAAAAAAACACTTTCAATTGTATTTACACCTAGAGAAAATAAACATAAACGCATGGCCTTCATTTACTGTATATGTCAGCCCTGTAATAGTTACTGTTTGTGATAGTTTCATGTTTTCTTGTCCAGGATGAAGACACAAAGACAGGATTCACTAATAATACAGGTGAGTACCTAAAGCCCAAGCCTTTTAAAGACTAGTATGTATTCAACGTTCTCTCTGACACTTGATTTGTCCTGTGTGTGTGTCTCTGTGTGCAGAGTTGCAGAGTACAGTTGACACCCAGCCTGCCAAACATGAGGAAACAATGGTCAGTTATGTTTTCCTCAGTGAACCCTTTATCTTCTCTTCTCTTCTCTTCTTACTCTTTTCTTTATCTTTGACTCTCCTTCTCACATCAAATCAAATGAAATCATGAACATGACTTATGGATTCCTGAAAGAACAAATCATATTTGCTTTTACTTTGTACAAATTTGTTCACATCCATTCCATCCTTTTGGCTCTAATTCCTTGACCATCTCCTCCTACTTTTTTTCCTGTTTCCCCAACTCCCTCTTTCCTTTGATCTTCTCCCCCCCCCCCCCCCCGTTTTCCTCTCTTGTGTTTGTTCATGTGTGATTGTGTGTGTGTGTGTTTGCATGTATGTGTGTGTGCGATGTGGCTTGTGGTCAGTGTCTGCAGGACACCAGTCAGTATGTGCTGAGTGAGCTGGCAGCGTTGGAGTCGGAGCAGAAGCACGTCGACAGCAGAGCCGCCGTGTTGGAGAGACGACTGCGAAGCCTCATGGAAACAGGTGAGTCTCACACACGTGGAAAACATATATAATCAATAAGTAATAAACAAGAAGGACTCAGGGAGCATCAGTGAATGGTGTAGGTTTGTTCATATACAGTTTTTTCTTTTTTATACAGGAAGTGACCGTAATGAAGAAGAGAGACTGATCCAGGAGTGGTTCACTCTGGTGAACAAGAAGAACGCTTTGATACGCAGACAGGACAATCTGGAGCTACTGTAAGACCTCTCGACACACAATAAATACACACGCATGTACGCACGCATACGGTACACACGCTACTTCACTTTTGCTGATTATCGACTGTGTCTACAGACAAGAGGAGCAAGATCTGGAGAGGAGGTTTGAGCTCCTGAACAGGGAACTTCGGGTGATGATGGCTATAGAAGGTTAGTAGCCAACGGAGGTGGAAGAAGTATTCAGATAATTTACTGAAGTAAAAGTAGTAATTCAAAGTGATTTACAGATGACTGGCATGCTGATAACTAAAACCAATGAAATAAATTTCACCACTGGCAACCAATTTGCCATCCTATCTGCTGTTTGCCACCAGCATGACGATGTGAACCCTTGTTTAATGCAAGACCAAAATGTGATGTAAAGTTCTTCCGTTTGCCCTGCAGACTGGCAGAAGTCGTCCTCACAGCAGCAGAGGGAGCAGCTGCTCCTCCAAGAGCTGGTGTCTCTGGTCAACCAGCGGGACGAGATCATCAGAGACATTGACGCCAAGGAGAGAGGGTGAGTGTGTGTGTGGCTGTATAGTTGTGTGAGAAAGACAAAACAAGTCGCAGGGAGACAGCAAATCCCGAGAATACGAGCGATTACAGAGAAAGCATTGAAAAGTAAAAAAGATTGACCTGCAAAACATGAAATGTATTTAATTCAATGATATCAATTATTTGTATTCCTTATTTACAATCAATTGAATACAGGTCTTGGTATAGATGGCTAAGAGGGCATGTCTAATGCGCTGTATTGATATATGTGTTTGTGTTTGCAGGGCAATGGAGGAGGATGAGCGTCTAGAGCGCGGCCTGGAGATGAGGAGGCAGAAATATAATAACAAAGATAAGTGTGTCCTACAGTGAGATGAGAGGTCCCTCGCAAACACAGACACACTGATTTTATTAGCAAAAGATGATCGTTCAGGACTTTTGGAGCTCCATATTTCACGTTTTTTTGAGTGCCTTTATTTTCCTGAAGAACTGTTAAAACCCATTAAGAGGAAATATAAGATATGGGCTAAAAACTGTGTCTTCTATGAAAGTGTTTTCTTGAAAATGAATAACTGTTATGTCAAAGTTTCCATCCGTCTTAAGTATTATTTTTGATTTAGTTCACATATTCTTATTTATTTAAATAATGTGTCAGGTTGTTGTACATGTGTGGTGTGTGTATTCATGTGTGAGTTTGTTCAGTATTTGAACACTGGCTTTTTCTCTTCTTCTTTTTTGAATAAAGAATAGGTTACCCTTCTTGACACAATCTGCTGGATTAAAACCAAAATGTGCCTCGTCCTCTTTCGTAACATGCCAAAACATATTAGGTATAAAAATAAAAAGTAAGTCATGAGCTGGACTCAAACTCACAATATTGAGAGTACAGGGTACAGATTTTAAACTTAAGGATGATACCTAACATGACATTTTTATAAACCCAAAATGCATTTCTACTTGTTGCAATATTGATTGTTTTTGTGATTTTATCACTTTATGTCGAAAGTATTCTTACTTTTAAGGAGTTGTTAAACCTTGTGTGCAAACAAACCCTGTTAAATAATGTGTGGTTGTGATGTTCATGCCTGCTTGAATCACAGAAATGAAGCGGTTTCCTCTCTTCTGTGTCCTTGCACTACTGTAAGCATGCTGTGTTATGTGCACTGATGAAGTGGTTCTCTCCCTCATATTACTACTGTATACCTGATGCTGTCTATATTTATGAGTTGGAAATATGATGAATGATATTAATAAATACATTGAAGAAACATATGTATTGGTTTGGTTGATGTTTTTTGGACCCAACATGAAGCTGTGAAATATAATACAATTTGATACATTGACTGTTCCTGCAACAATTAATTTTGGATGCACCAATATCATTGGATCTTGTATCTGTGACACTGGGGCTGATCTATTCAATTACATTATATATGTATATACTAAATACATTATACATTATACGTGTGTATATATACAGTGGGGGAAAAAAGTATTTAGTCAGCCACCAATTGTGCAAGTTCTCCCACTTAAAAAGATGAGAGAGGCCTGTAATGTTCATCATAGGTACACTTCAACTATGAGAGACAGAATGGGGGGAAAGAATCCAGGAAATCACATTGTAGGATTTTTTATGAATTAATTGGTGAATTCCTCTGTAAAATAAGTATTTGGTTACCTACAAACAAGATCTGGGGCTCCACGCAAGATCTCACCCCGTGGGGTCAAAATGATCACAAAAACGGTGAACAAAAATCCCAGAACCACACGGGGGGACCTAGTGAATGACCTGCAGAGAGCTGGGACCAAAGTAACAAAGGCTACCATCAGTATCACACTACGCCGCCAGGGACTCAAATCCTGCAGTGCCAGACGTGTCAGTACATGTCCAGGCCCGTCTGAAGTTTGCTAGAGAGCATTTGGATGATCCAGAAGAGGATTGGGAGAATGTCATATGGTCAGATGAAACCAAAATAGAACTTTTTGGTAGAAACTCAACTAGTCGTGTTTGGAGGAGAAAGAATGCTGAGTTGCATCCAAAGAACACCATACCTACTGTGAAGCATGGGGGTGGAAACTAGGGTGACCAGACGTCCTCTTTTTCCCGGACATGTCCTCTTTTCGAGAGTTTTGGAAATGGTATCTCCCTCACGTTCCACCTTCTTGCGCAAGCTCTGACTGTAGAGAGAACTGTCATTGGTCGACCGATCTCAACGTAAATGTAAGTTCCCCCCCCGCGACGTAGCGTCCTCTCCTCCCCACCACGACGAAGTGTCCTCTTTTTCACAAACTCAAATCTGGTCACCCTAGTGGAAACATAATGCTTTGGGGCTGTTTTTCTGCAAAGGGACCAGGACGACTGATCCATGTAAAGGAAAGAATGAATGGGGCTATGTATCGTGAGATTTTGAGTGATAACCTCCTTCCATCAGCAAAGGCATTGAAGATGAAACGTGGCTGGGTCTTTCAGCATGACAATGATCCCAAACACACCGCCCGGGCAACGAAGGAGTGGCTTCGTAAGAAGCATTTCAAGGTCCTGGAGTGGCCTAGCCAGTCTCCAGATCTCAACCCCATAGAAAATCTTTGGAGGGAGTTGAAAGTCTGTGTTGCCCAGCGACAGCCCCAAAACATCACTGCTCTAGAGGAGATCTGCATGGAGGAATGGGCCAAAATACCAGCAGCAGTGTGTGAAAACCTTGTGAAGACTTACAGAAAACGTTTGACCTCTGTCACTGCCAACAAAGGGTATATAACAAAGTATTGAGATGAACTTTTGTTATTGACCAAATACTTATTTTCCACCATAATTTGCAAATAAATTCTTTAAAAATCAGACAATGTGATTTCCTGGATTCTTTCCCCCCATTCTGTCTCTCATAGTTGAAGTGTACCTATGATGAAAGTTCCAGGCCTCTCTCATCTTTTTAAGTGGGAGAACTTGCACAATTGGTGGCTGACTAAATACTTTTTTTCCCACTGTATAGACGTTAAAATAATAATGATAATAATAATAATAATAATATATATATATATATTATTAGAATAATATATAAATTTTTGTGATAAATAATTCAGTACATGTATATCGATGTATTCATTTTTATTTTATTTTTACAAAGTTTGGAAAGCAATGTTTGAGTAAAGCCTGTTGTTAACTTACACACAAAAATGATGATATTACCTCCACACAGTGAGTCACACAGCTTATTAATTTAATACTGGTGTCAGAACGGCCGATACTCAAAGGCCAGGTATCGTATCAGGAATGCCGAATATTACAATTGTAACCAACTCCTTGGCATACAACCTCAAATGTATTGTTTTCATCTTATTGCCCTGGATTGCAGTAGAAAGGAAAAAACTCCTGTTATTATAACACATAATTAAAATAAAAATAAAATGAAGGCACCTCCGGTTAACCTTACCCAGTGGAAACATTTGAATACGCTCATGTAAGCTACGGTATTAGATAGTATTAAAGTCTTGTGTTCGCTCATTTTATTGTAGCATATATCTGTTGAGTGAATCTATACTGTGTGTGTGTGTGTGTGTGTGTGTGTGTGTGTGTGTGTGTGTGTGTGTGTGTGTGTGTGTGTGTGTGTGTGTGTGTGTGTGTGTGTGTGTGTACACGCACACCTGTGTATGTCCCCTCCCAGCGTATTAGAGCTAATCAGCTTGACTCTGCAGCACAGATCTCCACTTTATAGGGATATGCTAATCTTAAATGACAGAACCAATGTGTTAGCTGGAGCTCAGTATAGGAACCTCCTGAAGCTCTGATAGAAAACCCTCAGCTCGGTCATGCTGGGACCAGAACATGGCCCTACAATGCAGGTGGAGCACACCCGTACAAGGTGTTGGGTGTGTGTGCTAAGCTGCCTTCTGCTCGCCTGCCTGTACGTTGGCAGCTTGTACGTCTGGAGAAGCAGCTTACCCAGGTACACAACTCGCCAGCAGACTGTGACGGTGCTGTTAGACTGGGCTGTTAAACTGTTTATATGTGTGTGTGTGTGTGTGTGTGTGTGTGTGTGTGTGTGTGTGTGTGTGTGTGTGTGTGTGTGTGTGTGTGTGTGTGTGTGTGTGTGTGTGTGTGTGTGTGTGTGTGTGCACAGGGACCATCCTAGTCTGATAAAGCGTCGCTGTGCCAGTGTGTTGCTGGTCTCTGCACTGTCACCTGCAGTGGTGAAGGCATGGATGCACTGGGCGGATGTCAAGGTGAGCACACATGAACAAAACACAACATTCTCTGCAATACATAATGTCCTAACAAACCACTTAGAATTAAACTCCTCCAATTTAAACACTAATCTGATCTGGCTGGTGCCACACATTTGAGGCATTTATACTTCAACATTTCCATTTCATTCTACTCGGAGGGAAATATTGAGTAGAGCTACAAACCTAAAAATGAACAAATACTTTAATGACCACAAACTTCATCTTGGTGCAGCTATAGGTGCACCATGTGAAACCATTTTAAACAAAATACTTTTACTAACATTGGAGTTTATTTTATGTTGCAGCATTGTTACTTCTACTTAAGCAAAGCATATTGATCTAACCGCTGATCTATAAGCAAAAATCACACAAAGAATATGCACCTTGTACTGATTATATAAATAAATTGAGCAGAGCAACATCTAGATCTTTGACAGGCTTAGTGAACATTACAGAGCACAGCAAGTGATATGCACTCACTAAATTGCATTATGCTGAAGTATCAGATTGTCCAGCCCATTTATATCAATGAGGCTAGGTTCAGACATCTCAGTACAGCACCATACTACATCCTCCAAAATGAAACAGTTAATCAACACCTCTTTGAAACAGTTATGGCCTTTATGAAGGTATGATTTGTTGCAAGCCTGCAGCTTTAGACTACATTAGTTTTAGTGTCCCTAATAAACTGACAACTGAATGTGCATACACTTATTGTCTGTGGTCAATTTATACCAAAAACCATACAGCACGAGCACAGTTGAGCATAAGGCCGGTAGGAGGTCAAAGGTCAGTATCAGTCAAGCTGCTAGGGTTTCAGGTCTTTCTCAAAGACCCTGTATAGAGGATACTGAACCCTGACCGTCCAGGTGAAGGGCCGTGTCCTCACTCCCGGGGCCATATTCACTATTTACACAAGGTGTTTTGTGAGGTTAAGCCTGTGGTCACACTGGGTTGACTTCATAATCACTTGAGGATAAGAAATTATCTTTATAAAGCTGCATTCTGCTCCTCCAGGTCGATGCGTCTGTGTGGGAGTTGATGGGAGTTCGTTTGGAAGGTCTGGTTCCTGCAGCCGTGCTGCCACTACTACTAACCATGGTATGTCCGAGAGTCACAACCCGGATTAAACCTTGACAAAAAACATGTTTCTGTCTTTCCCAACCTCTTATAGAGAATAGTTTTTCTGTTAGATGTCCAAGAATTCAGCGAGATGCAACTTGAGCACCTGCTTGTCACAGTTGATTTCATAAAGGCATCACAGGGCTTGGCTAAGAGCGCTGATTTCATTGAGGAGTCTGAGACCAGATTTAAAGTCTAATATCCAGAGTTCCTGTGAAACAACATTGACTTTTTAAAATTGCTTTTACGGCCATATTTTTCTTAAGTCAACCCAAAAACCTCTTACCTTGTGGATCCTGTTTGCCTCTTAGCATGTTTTATTCAAGCTGCACTAAAACAGTTTTGACATTTTAGAGATTGCATTTCCATACAGCACGTGGCTTTACAACCTTCCATGTGCATGTTTAAACCATGTCTAAAGAAATGTGCCCTGTAGTCTCCATATCCTCTTCTTTAATCTTTTTATATATACTTCCACTGGATGTAATAAACAATAGATTTCAGGTATTTTATCTCGGCCCCCTGGTTCATTCTGCGATGGACAACCCCGAAGGCTTCACTGGGGAACTGCAGTCGGCACTCGGTGAGTTATATGTTCCGTCCCGGTCGGGGAGTTTTACATGTGTGCCTGCATGCATTTGATGTGTAAGTCAAGACTTTATTTTCCCAGATGTTCAATCATGGATGTTGTGTGTGGGAGATGCAGTGTGGCTCAGGAACCAGGTGGTGGCACCGCTGACGGAGGAGCTGGTGTTCAGAGGGGCCATGCTGCCCATGCTGGTGCCCTGCACAGGACCCATAGCTGCCATCTTCACGGCCCCGCTGTTCTTCGGTGTTGGTATTTGTAACCAGATTTTCAGGCTGCAGACAAGTCATATCACATAGGTTGTATTATGTATTTATTCAGAGCTACTTTACTTGTCATTCTAGCCCATTTACATCACATCATAGAGCAACGGCGCCTCCACCAGGACAGTATGAGTGTCCTCCTCGTGGTGTCAGGTGAGTGGGCTTTTTAAACTCTCCACAAAGCAAATTAATTCAAATAAAGTTAATATTCTGTCACATTGTGTGTGCAATTTTGGGATTACTATACGAGTATTGGATCACATTGTAAAACACCTTTTCGTACATGAATGAATTAACTTTAAATGTGACACGTTTCATGGGGGGGACAACTCTGCTGTTCTGTTGTAGGGATTCAGTTCTTGTACACAACTGTGTTTGGTGCCTTCACTTCCTTTATATTCATGAGAACTGGTGAGAGATGAACAGCACATTAACCACATGCTCACGTACAGTACACGCCTCATTACAGTGAATCTGTCATCTCTTTCTGAAGGTCATGTTGTGGGTCCAGTTTTGTGCCATTCGTTCTGTAACAGTCAAGGGCTGCCGGACATCAGCTCTGCCCTGCAACACCCTCAGCGATCTGCTCTACTTTTCTCGTATCTGATGGGGCTGCTGATCTTTCTGGCGCTACTCTTTACGCTGACAGACCCCTTCTTCTATGGTGCCATTCCTGTCTGCAGCCTGGCTGACCCTGCAGCGACTGTATGCTAGATTCAATTCAATTAAATATACTCCCGCTCCTAAAACTTCTTCGTTTTATTACGATGGATTTCATTTTAATATATGTTAATAAAAAAATATTTTTTTATATAGTGTGTGTGCATTTATAGGTGTGTGCATGAGAAGAGAAAGATCCCAGCAAGTCAGACATTTCCTGCAGGGTTGGAAATATTTCCTACTGTATTGAAACGCAACACCAGTACAACTTTCACTGGCCGAGAGAGAGAAAGTGTGTGGGGCAGAGAAAAACAGATGAACTGTGAAAGTGAATGAGGGAGACGGGAAGGCAATGGAGGAGACAGCAGGGGAGAAAGACACATATGGAGAGAGGCAAACAGGCAGAAACACAGATACAGAGGCCAAGTAACACTCCAAAGGAACCAAAATGGAGAGGAACCGCTACGAAAGTCACATTGTTAGGACAAATAAGGCTATGAAAGACAGGCTTGTGAGAAAAAAACTGTTACAGCCAGAAGCAACACGGGCAATGCCAACAGACACTAAGGGAGAGAACAGAAAAATAAAGGAGAACAGAAAAGGAAAGATGGAGGGGGAGGACGGGGGAAACGTTTGTGTGTCCCAAAGGAAATGTAGAATGTGGAGTAGCTGAGTTGACGAGGAGAGGGTCCGGACTGAGAGGTGAAAGGTTGTGTCAGACAATTAAGATTTATGAGTCAGACTGATGAGCTAATTATACAAAAACATTTTTATAACCCAGACAAGGAAAGGCAAAGCAAGTTTACATCAATGATAAAGACTGGAAAGAAGGGGAGACAGCAAGCAAGCAAAAAGAATGTCTAAAACTCAGTAAGTATAGATTGTATTGAATCCATGCAAAAAAACAAAGCGTAAAAACCACAATGCATTGATTTTTAAGGGATTATTATATCTTGGCTGGGACCAATTGCTATATGCAACCAGTGGTGACTCCAGGAGTCAGATATAAAGTGGTAATTAGTGTAATAAGCAGTTGTTGTTGTTGTTTTTTACCTTAGAACAGATCCAGGCTAGCCGTTTCCCATCTTCATGCTAAGCTAGCTTGAGTGTAACAGCACCAGTTCCTCATTACTTCTAATAACAACTGGTCAAAAACTGCGCTTTCTATTCTCCTCATTTCTGTGAAATGTTGGAAGGTTTAAAGGGAACAAGGATGTTTTTTTTTCATATCTTTATTTATCCAAGAAAAACACTGCTGACTTCTCATGATGCTCTCTCGCTGCTTTGCTTTCATACATTTCAACTCAGTCATAGCTTGGGATCTTTCCAGTACAACAAAGTCTTCAGCTGGCCACGCAGAGTTTGGGGATTTGGGGGACTTTGCTGCTCAGGATCAAACTTGACAGCAGTTTTAGCCCGAAGCAACTGTATTACCTATTTACCGTCCCCTAATTTTTTCCGGGAGAATTACACTGAGATTAAATGTAACAACCTCCGATTTGGCAGCCATGGGATTTGAAGACAGCAGAAATAATAGAGTGAAGACAAACAGGCTGTTATTTAACTTCCCCGCACAGAGCTTGTCTGCAGAAGATTTTAGCATTGTGGTTAGTTAGGGAATGATTTACTTCCTTTTGCTGATGCTGAGTCAGGCAGTTTACTGTTTCTTTGCCATTTCTTTCAAAACAGCTTTTCTTTGTGAGACACAAGCTGCAAATAGAGTTCAGGTTACGTGTTTGATGTGGATGTGGGGTACAAATGTAGTTTAAACAGGAGAAGTCCAAAGAGAATAGAAGGAAACGATGCAGAGAGAAGTCAGACGTCTGGTGGGTTATCTCAAAGGTCCTTCACATCCGACGTCTGTCTGTTTCTGTTTCTTTGAGCCTTTGTCTCATGCCTCTTTCTTGGGGTGTCGTCATCCTTTCTCCCCACTGTTAATCCATTTACCACTAACACACACACACACGCACACACACACACACACACACACACACACACACACACACACACACACACACACACACACACACAATGGCTCCGTCTCCGGAGAAATATGACTGTATCATGAAAGACACAAAGTGTAAGATGTCTGTCTGTGCGTTTGTGTGTGTGCGTGCGTGTGCGTGTGTGTGCGTGTGCATGTGTGTGGCTATGGAAAAGCTGAGCCTATCATCTGGAAAAGGAATAATCTGTCAGGAATTATGCTCTCACAGTGCTCTCTCCATCTCTGTTTCTGCCACTCAGCAGTTCTTTAAACCTTAATAGTTTTCTGTAGATTTTTTCGCAGAGTTTCTATAAGTCTGAGGTTTGTTTATACATGTGTAATTATTTACGTGCAGCAAACTCCAACTGCAGTTCAGACGATCATGCATTAGTATCACCCGAGCCTTTGCTTAGCCTTTGCGACGCTAAAAAATGTTTTTGGACAGATGCAGCGTGGCCACTGCAGTTTCCATCAGCGATCGTGTTTGTTTTAAAATTGCCATATGACTCCTAACCGGAATTTTAGGAGCAGCTGTTCAATGATATTCATTTTTTCCATTCTCCATTTTCTTTTGCCAGTTTAAAGAATTCAAGGCAAGAAGAGTTGTAGATGAAAATGATAAATGAAGACGCAAATTAGATTTTCCAAGTTTCCAGTTTCCAGTTTGTTGACAGTTTACGAAAATCTCAAATTTGTACTGGGAAGCTTTTAGGTGTGAACATGTGTGAAACTAGCATGAAGGAATGATGACATGGATGAAAAGTGTGCTCAGTAAACTATTCCAAGGTTAAATACAGGTTAGTAAAGGTCATCTGGCATATAGACGTATGGCTGCGAGCACAGTTACCAACTTGTTTACAGCTTTACCTCTAAAAGTGTCTCTTAGCTCTTTTAGCTGATGGTCAAAATAACTGTAGACATCAACTCAGAGAATGATTCCTTCTGGATTCATCCATTCGACAGCGACCCCAGTCTGTTCAGATATTTGTGGTGAAGATTTGTTGACAGTCTGGGTGTGGATGCAGAGCACATGGATGTCTGCTATGAGAGATGAAACATATGGACCTTGTAGAAGAAATGGATAAAAGTATCGTCTTTTTCCTCCACTCCACAGAAATCACCAGGAATGCCTCCACTCTATTATTTAACCACAAGGCCACAGCTAATTACTTCAGTGTGTGCGTGTGCGTGCGTGCGTGCGTGCGTGCGTGCGTGCGTGCGTGCGTGCGTGACATAAGACACCCGCGGTTGGGAAAAATGAACAACTGACATGTCCTGCTGTATTTGATATGGCACAAATGGTTCAGTAGGCCTGAATGGTGCGTCTGAACTCCACTGACCCACGGTAATAAGGAAATGCAGTTTCCTTGACATCAGTGTGGAAGCTCGGTGACCTCAGGACCCTTTTTTCTTTAGCTGAAAGTCAAAAAAGTGTTCATTTAAATATGAAAGCAGAGGCATGGAAATCTTGGACTCTGTATGAATTATGAGTCAGGCTGTTTTCATCCACCGACATAGACCGACAGAATTGCAGAAGAGGAATATATTTTCCATATATACAATGGTAGTTGTGATTGACATGCAGTAGATTTAGTAGCGTATTGCCTGAAATTGTGCACTCTTATCCCTCCGTCATGGCCGTCCTTTCACTCTGCCTTCGTTTGAAAACACTTTTGCATTTCAACGTGGCTGGAACATTACACAAACTAGTTATTCTCTAGCATAACAAAGTCTTAGTCTTCTTAAATACATGTCACATGTTCTTTTAGTGAAATGGCCTAAAGTGTATATTCAAGTGTGAGCAATCCAGAGACCAAAGCTTTAGTAGAAACCAAAGAACATCAAATCAAGAACAGCTATTCAGCACAAAAAAAATATAATTTGTGGTTGCAGTGAAATGGAGCTTTGCAGCTGGAAGTTACAGTTCAAGTTGAGGATATATCAGAGCCAGTAACGATATGTGGCAAGTGGTTAGGAGTCAAGGAGCTAGACAGTAGGCTGTGACCTATGAGGTCGGGGAATAGAGAGTCAGAAGATCTGTATGTTCCATTAGAGCTCTTCTGGTTGGGAGATAGAGCAGCCTGGAGGTACTGTAAGTAGATTAATGTTAAAGAGGGGGACTGGGAGTGCAGGACTATGGAAAGGAGACGTTTTGTCTGCTCTATCAATTACATTTTGGAATGTGTCTCTGGGGGCGTGGCAGTCTGAGCAGGAGGAGGAGTCAACCTGAACGATAGAACAAACAGACCAAGTGGGGAGTTTGGGGAAAAAGCTGGGGGTCTGAGGGAGAGATTGCTGACTTGGGAGCCCAAATATTAAGACTAAAAGAGAAGAGGGGGAGAGGAGTAGCAGGGAGACGATAAGGAAGGGGAGGAGAGGCTACAAGAGAGGACGGACAAGGGGGATGAAAGAATAACAAGGAAAGGAAGAGCGGAGACAGAGGAGGATGGGGGTAGTCCAAGAAAAAGAAAATTAGAGGATAACAGGCAGAGGATGAAGGATGTGGAGGAGGAGGAGAAAGAGGTGGGGAACAAGACCAAAAGGCTCTTTAGGATCTCCAGGATCCTGAGGTTTTATGTTTTCTTCCCCCTGGTTCCGATGGTTGTTACATAACTAGAAAAGACTACTGAATTGTTTGAATGTATTGTATGTATTCTGTCTGCCAAAACCAACACGCCACAGCCAGCCGACGCATCTGGAGAAGAGAGAGAGAGCACAGAGCACTGCCGCTAATAACGGATTCAACTACACAAGTAGCAGCACTTTTCCATCTCATCATCCCGCGTTGAGACGCCACAGCGATATATGAGAATGACATCAAGCTGCCTAAATTGTGTTGTGGCAGGTCACACTTTCCACAGAGGATCATTGTTTGCCCAAGCACTTTTCCACTTGTGTTGCTGTATTGTTCAACAATTCAGCTTGTTTGTGTGTGGTCATTTGCAGTCTCTCAGACAGTTGCAGCTTTACATCTGTGACATTCTCATCAACCGTTGGCTTCATTTGATATTCTTATTCTTATTTTAATCTTTTTAAATCCAAACTCAGCTTTGATTTTGCGCCATGCGTACCCTTCATGGCGGATGGATCATGTGACAGCAGCGGAGGTAACCTCAGTTTACACTCCTGCTCCCCAGTTACTGAGAGGTCAGGCTGATGCACATCTGGCATTTCCTGTTTCCGCTCCTCCATATGCCCCTGAGTGGTAGCCACACACACACACACACTCACACACACACACTAAAAAACCTTATACTCTTAGACATCTGTGCCAATACAAAGTTATTTTATAACAGCATGAAAATGAACTCACTCACTCACACACACACACACACACACAGACACACACACACACACACACACACACACACACACACACACACACACACACACACACACACACACACACACACACACACATGTGCATAGTCCAACAGGTATGCCAGTTCCATACTCAAATGTTTCCATTGGACTGTTAAAGGTTCCAGCTGGTATGTGCTTGATAGAAAGAGGGAATGACGGGTGGTGGCCGAAACAGAGACAATGGATCGGAAAATGGGGGACAGTAGGATAAAAAAATAAAAAGAGCTTAATAGAAATAAATATAGGAACACAAAAACAACAAGATGCTGACAGGGAACAGGAGAATCAGGCAGAAAGACAGAAGGGGGAAGAGAAAAAAGAGGAGAAGAAGAAGGGGGAGACGATCGTTGCATCTCTCAGAGCTGACAAACACTTTCCACTCCTGTGGATGCTGTGCAGCCTGCAAGCCTGCAGTGAAGGTTGAGTGTGTGTGTGTGTGTGTGTGTGTGTGTGTGTGTGTGTGTGTGTGTGTGTGTGTGTGTGTGTGTGTGTGTGTGTGTGTGTGTGTGTGTGTGTGTGTGTGTGTGTGTCTAAAGCCATAGGCAAGTTGGGGGGGGGGACAGAATGGTGCCGTATGGTTTTCATAACTATCTGAGGGTTTTCAATTTTGTAACCCTACACACACACACACACACACACACACACACACACACACAACAATCCGTCAACCCCTCCTGCCGTCCCTTATACACTGACACATTTTACCAGCCCCCTCTTCCAAAAAACACACAATTCTTTTTCCTCTACGTAGCCTCCCCCCTTTCCACCCTCCCCCATCTTTCTCTCTTTCTGAGGTTCAGTCAGGAAGACAACTTTGCGGAGGCAAGAGAGCCCTGCAGGATCAGATACAGGAGAGGGTGTCCGATACTGAAATTCATCACTTTCATATTTGGAGTCTATTTAACTCTTTTGGACTCACTTGAAAGGCAGATTGTTCCATTGAACCGTTTTGGACCTCGGACTATTCAGGTACTTCACTGGACTTTATTTTGGACTGCACTGGACTCAACTGGACCGCATTTCTATTAGATGCATATAGGATCTGGGATAATCTGCTTCATTGTGGCAGCAGTGCTGGAAGTTTGCTGATGAATTGAGTTTGACTGATTCTGCACCGTAGGGATATTTGTCCAGAGCTTGGGCAGTTTGGGATCTATCTGCCTCAGTTTACTTTTAGTAAATTAGACCAGATTATTTATTCAAATACATATAGGAAGTCAGATTTTATTTTTATTTTTCCTTTATCAGGTTATTTATTTTGACAGTAAGGTTGGAGTACTAATGTTGGCCTAGTTTAAACCTCATGTCTTGGTGGAGGATGCAAAAGACCATCAGGAGCAGTAGCAGCTTCAGCAGCATGCCTCTCCTGTGTGTCCTGTGGCTGCTGATGGTCTGTCTGGCTCCTGGAGGCCAAGGCCAGAGGCTGAGGGAGACGGACGGGGAGCAGCCGGCAGCCAGCGCTCAGCTGGCAGAGAGAGACGCGCTCTGCCACCCGGAGGGATGCTACACTGTCTTCCTCCAGAAGAGAACCTTCAGGGAGGCTGGGCGGAGCTGTCGGGAGCGAGGTGGGACCCTGGCAACGATGCATACCCACGAGGCAGCGGGCGTGGTCCATGAGCTGCTGTCGGCCATCGAGGGAACCAGGTCAAGGCTTCGCGTCTGGATTGGGCTGCACAGACCGCCACGCCAGTGTTCCACCACCCGAGCACTCAGAGGATTCGTCTGGGTCACAGGCAAAGTCTCACCTTTTTGACATTTGACCCTTCAGTGTCAAATTTTAGTGGAGCCATTTTAGTGGATTTTGATAACTGACCCCAGAAAAGAATTGCCCCAAAATAAGGAAAGGTACATAACGGTCCCAGGTTTCTAACAATCTAATGGAAAAATGTGGGTCAGTACAATTAAGGCTAAATCTGTTAAAAAAGATCACCTACTTGATGAAGTTAGTTCAGCTGTGTTGAGACTTACAATTTACCAAAGCAAGAGGTCTTTTTTTTACCATACATTTTAGTTTTAAGTGAGTATGGACCTGTGATGATACAACAATAGACTTTCCTAAACTGGAATCAGCATTGACAACCATTAGGTTTACTTCAATAATACTACTTTCACTCAAAGACACACATAATTTGTAGCAATAATCATGAATAGATTACGCAGGCCCGCGACCCTAACCTCTCTGTCAGACTTTGGTACCCGAGCCAGCCTCCAGCTCTGCACCGACTGGATGGTTATTGCATTAGCTACTTGTGTTTCACAGAGACGGAGCTGGCGCAACAGGGGAAGTGAATTCCCTTTTGACCTCACTGCTACTCCTCGACCGGATTTAGTCGTTACAGAAAACTTGACCCACTGAATGCCAGATTGTTATTTTATCTCTCAAAGTGTCTGATTTGGTCTGAAGTTACAACACATATTACATTTTAAAGAGTTATGTGGCCAACTTAGCTGTTGTTGTTTTTCATCTGCCATGAATTAAAGGATTTGTTTCCCTATATTATAAAAAAACATGTTTCTCAGTTATTCCTGGCAGTATCTAGCGTTAGCAATGCAGGGATGGTTTTGGATTAATTTAACTAGAGTTTGATATCAAGATTTATTCCTGGAATTTGAAAATATTTGGCGACTCCTTGTGGCAGTAACATAAATGAAATAAAACACTGGCAGACCACAATGCAGACTGCTGTATACCCCGACCCAACCCAGAAGGGATGACAATGATTAGGGTAACATCAACATAGAGTAATTTTTTTATCAAGTCAAAGAAAATATACTACGCATGGCAGCTTTAATCAGAAATTTAAGGATTAACACTTAAAATGTAGATTCAAAAAGAAAATGAAATACCAGCAGAGAAATTTCCTAAACTAACTATTTTTTAACTATTTTTACTGACCTCCTTGTCTTCATCTTCCAACAGGAGACCAGGACGGCCAGTTCACCAACTGGCTCCGTGAAGACACCCCTGGGACTTGTGCGGCCCCTCGCTGTGTGGCCATGACCGTCCACACTTCTGAGAGTGGACGTGAGAGCAGTGACAACTTCCGGTGGCTCGACGGCTCCTGCGCGCTGCCGTTGGATGGATACGTCTGCCAGTACAACTACAAAGGAATGTGTCCACCCCTGGAGGACGAGGGCAGTGGTCCGGCTGTTTACTCCACCCCATTTCACCTGGTCAGCACACTGCTGACCCACGTGCCCTATGGCTCTGTAGCGGCTCTACCGTGCCCTGCAGATGGCTCCGATCCGGATGCTCGGGCTGAGCAGACGGTGCTTTGCATGGAGAGAGACGACAAGACGGTGGGCTGGTCCCGGGATGCCCCGCTGTGCTCATCCAGTGCCGCTCCGCAGAACCAGGACTGGTGTAGCGAAGATCACGGCTGTGAGCAGTACTGTCAGAACACAGACACAGACTACTACTGTTACTGCTCTGAGGGCTTTATGATCGATGAGGACGGGTACAGCTGCAAGCCTGATCCCCTGAGCCTAACAGACCAACCAGAATTATCCGCTGACTCTGCCGGTCCCACTGAGCAGCCGCATATCAAAGCGGTTTGTGTGGTGATGGGGTGTGAGTACGACTGTGTGGAGACACTGCGGGGCCTTCGCTGCACATGCCCTCCCGGTTACCAAATGGGTCCAGATGGCCGCAAATGTTCTGACGTCGACGAATGTCAACAGCAACCGTGTACGCAACTGTGTGTCAACATCCCAGGCACCTTCCACTGCACGTGCTACTCCGGCTACCAGCCAGATGATGACGATGGCGAGTGCGCGGACATCGATGAGTGCGCCTTTGAGGACAGCTGTGATGGCCCTTGTGAAAACACAGTGGGGTCCTTTACATGCCTGTGTAACCCCGGGTACGTGTTGGGCAGCGGAGGAGAGTGTGTGGATGTAGATGAGTGTGTGGGGGAGTCGCCCTGCCAGCAGCAGTGCCTCAACTATATGGGAGGGTACCAGTGTTACTGTGACAATGGCTATGACCTGCAGTCAGATGGGCTTGCCTGCCAGCCTTCGCCCGATGATGGAGAATATTCCACTCTGACCCCTGACCCCAGTGACTTCCCTCACATGCCCGAATGGGACCCTGACCATGATATTCCCTGGGCCACTTCATTCACCCCGGACCCAAACTTTGAAGCTGACACTAACTTCGACGTTGGCTGGCTGACAGAAGCCCCTGAAGTACTCTCCCCTGACATGGCTCATGGGTCAGACAATCACCTGAACCAATGGGATGCCGTATCACCAAAGCGATATCCGACAGTCCCATCACCAACGCAAAAAGACAACACAGGCAATGAAATTGATCATGAGGCTGAAGCTAAGACTGAAGGTAGTGACGCTAGAGATAGGGGAGTGGCTGAAACTGCAAATGGCTCAGCCACTGGAACAAGGCAGGGCGAGGGATCTAAAGCGGATAGCGCAGAGGAGGCGGGGGCTGAATCTGCTGCAGGTGAACGGAAGCATGACAAGAGCTGGTTACTGGTGGCCCTGCTGGTGCCTCTGTGTGTGTTCCTCGTAGTGATGCTGGCTCTGGGGATCGTCTACTGCACCAGCTGCGCTGTGGACAAGAGCCTGAGCTTCTCAGACTGCTATCGCTGGCTACTCCCTTCAACGCCTCCTGGCAGTCGGGACGGCAAAACCCAAGCATGAACCCTAAAATAAACAAATACACACACAGATGTTTTTTTTCTTTCACATTTCTCTTGTGTGTAGCAGGGCTGGTCACTAAACCTACCATTTGGATATAATAGCCAACTACTTTCTGTTGCAGACCCCTTGTAAATACTTCACTTTCTGATTGTGTTTTTAGAATTCAATAAAACCAATAAACTGATGAAATACTGTGTGGTTTTATTAAAGGCTTTGTTGATTCAAGCAACGAGGGTGGGGGGAGCTGGGGGAGGGAGATGGGTCAGGGTCTCCCACAAACCGGAACAAGTTCTCCAAGGTGTGACCTTGTCACAAGTTCCGGTTGTGTGAGAGATCAATTTTGTTATTACAGATGTACAACGTTTACTTTGGCCAAATGATTTTGAGAAGTCTTCGACTATGGAAAAGATCTCCGACGAGGATGGGATTCGAACCCACGCGTGCAGAGCACAATGGATTAGCAGTCCATCGCCTTAACCACTCGGCCACCTCGTCCTGTGTCAGCAGCATGAGGCATTATGGGTAATTATTTAAAACTACGTGAAGATATTCTTTTGATTCTTTTGTTTGTTGTCACTGTCTTGTGTGCTTTTTTTGGGACAGGATAACGTGTTTTTCATGCGTACCCGTGGCAAGATAACTACTATTTGAAGCGCAGCGAAAAGTCCGGCGTTAGTACTTTGTAATTGGTTGGTTTTGCCATCAATCAAATTGTACAACCTGTGATTGGTTAAGGGGCGGGTCTTACGTTGGATAAATACAGGAAGTATACAGCCGAGCGTGAGACTGCAATTTGACGGAGCTATAGAAGAAAAGAAGGTAATGAGCTAGTACCGGCCTTTATACCTTTCGAAGTGAGCGGTTTAGCTGCTCTTCATGCATATCAATAGTTTGGGTACTATTTGGCGTACTGCTTTGCTTACAGCAGTTGTGGCAGCACGTTTAAACGCTAGTAGTTGGCTTAGCTTTCGCGCGAGGAGCTAACGGTAACGTCAGCGTTCTGTTAGCCGTTTGCTGTAGCCTGAATACTAAACGTATTACCATTAACATATCGTTGTTTTCTTAAAAATAAGGGATTGAGTGGTTAGTAGGCTGCTTTTAAAGGAGAATTTAAAGATGTGAGTGATTCAGAATGTTGGCGCCTCGGATTATTATTTTAAGTATTGGTATTGATTGAGTGAAACATAAAATGGAATATAACGTGAAATCATCAAAATGAACTGTCGCACATGTAAACGGCACATTTCACAATTAAATGTTGGTTCAGCATTTAACCTATTCGAGTATAAGGAGCAAGTGGGCAGCTAATATACAGCTGGGCAGCACTTTGGGTGTGTGGTGCCTTACTTTAGGGCACCTCGGCAGTGGCTCCTCTTCAGCTGCCAGTCCACACTACTATTTATTTTAAATACAGGCTTCAACAATTTTGATAACGTTTAAACAATAAGGGGAAGTTATTGTTAATTGAATATTATTGGATAATCTAATTTTGGACAAAGCAAGCAATTTAAAGATGTCCCCTCGGTTTAGTTGGGTGGTAAACTGTGATGGTTAATAACAACATGTCATAGACTAAACAATTGTAAAGAAATGTTACCAACAGTTAAATTGTGGCAGCCTTGTTTGATAGGTTAACTGTTCAAGTATTGGGTAGACTTACCAGTAAGAAGTAGCCTTTTACCATAACTTATATCCTTTATACAATAATTATACTTGGCAAAACTAGCTGCATATTGTATAACTTTAAAGTAAAGTTTACCGTTTTTACTATAACTGTGTTTGTACAGTACACAATCTGTTTCACAGTTTAGACAGGTGGGAAAATACGGTATGTAAATACATTTTAAAAGGCCAATGATGTTTGTTCTAAATTGCATTTTTTCTTCTTCTTTTATCTCTGTATCCTTGCTCTCTCCTTTTATCTCATTACTACCTTCTGTACATCTGCCTCATTTATTTGTCTTCCACCTTTCTTTCTCATCCCATTTACTCTTCCCTTACTCACTTTTCCTACATCATCTCTCCCTCTTCCTCCTTTTCTCTTTCCCCACTTCCCTTCCTCTCTCTTAATTCAGTTCCTTGTCGTCAGTGTTAAACCTCAGACTTAAGATGGTGGACTCCCAGTACTACCTCCCAAATAAGATTGATGTAGCTGCTCTTGACTGCAGCGAGGCCTTCCGTTTGCTTTCACCTCAGGAGAAGATGTACGCCCACTACCTGTCACAGGCAGCTTGGTACGTTACTAATCACAGGGTGTTGCAAGGTCAAGTACTAATGAAATAATCAAGTTCTCACCGGTTTTAAAGAACAATGACTTTACAATTGAAAAATGTAAATCCTGCGGACCCTTTGCTCTGTTAGGTATGGTGGCCTGGCAGTGCTGTTGCAGACATCCCCAGAGTCTGCAGATATCTTTGTCTTGCTGCAGAGAATCTTCAGGAAGCAGACTCCTGCACAGCTGGAACAGGTCGCAACAGCAACTGGACTCAGCTCTGAGGAGTACCAGGTACACAGCTGTCTTGACTCACCCTTTCACCCACATACAAATGCAAATCTGTGTAAAGATGTTGATTATGTGATACACAGGATAAAAAAATTAATTTTATTATACTTTTTCTTGGTTGATATTTTAAGGCATTCTTGGTGTATGCAGCTGGTCTGTATGCCAACATGGGGAACTACAAGTCTTTTGGAGACACCAAGTTCATCCCAAATCTACCCAAGGTAAAAATCCAGTTCAGCTGATTTGTAAACAGTGTTTTTTTTTAATAGGCATTGAAGACAACAAAGGGAACACCTGTACACTCTAATGCAATTAATTAAAGTTGGATTTATCACTTGTCTAACTGCTGTGACATAGTTTAAGCTGTCTGCGTCTGTCCACCCAGGACAAGCTGACGGCTCTGGTGAAGGCCAGCCAGGCATTCCAGGACCAGCCCACTGAGATGGAGGCTCTGTGGGACAGCTGCTCGTGTCTCCTCTACTCCCTGGAAGACAGACAGAAACAGCTGGCCTTGGGTGACAAGGTGGGATCATTTATTATTTAATACAGAGATCATTTCAGCAGTGACCATAAACTATTTTGTCCTGTAATATTTAATGAAACCTCAATTGTGTTGTCAGGACATGAAGGATTTGATACATGTTAAGAATTACTTTTCTCAATCTGCATCATAAGCTCTGGTACATTTAATATACAAGTAGATGGTAGATTGTTTGCAAAAAAAGCCTTTCTCCCTCTGAACCCATACTTCCTGTGAGGAAGATGAAAAAATGGAAAAAAAGATGAAAAAAATGCATGGCTCATTATGTATTTTTTTCTGTTCTTCTCTTTAGGGAATTACCACCTACTTCTCAGGAAACTGCACTCTGGAGGATGCTGAGCTGGCCCAGAGGTTTCTTGACTCTAAAGTAAGTAATATTTATTTCTGTTGTTGTATCCCTGATCTTTTGGAATAACCTGAACTTTCTTTTCTTCTGTACTCCATTCTGACTCCTCATTCCTTTCTTGTTACACTCCATTTACATTTTCCTTAATCTTCTTTCACCTCTGCCCTCAATTTCAATGGTTCATCCCGTTTCTGTGTCTTTTCTCACTCCCTGTGTATCTCAGTCTGGTTTGGCTTATTCTTAGCTGTGTTCTTGTGGTTTATCTCTAGAAACTGTCTGCTTACAACACCCGGCTGTTTAAGAGGGACAATGGAGGGAAAGCCTGCTATGAGGTGCGCCTGGCCTCGGCTGTGCAGAAAGGTCAGAACTACAGTCTTGCATGAGGACTACAATAAGATTGATAAAGATTTACAACAATCTTGAACTATATTGCACTTGTGACAGGATGTACTATGTATCACATGTTCATGTAGACTCTGCAAGACAAATTCCTGCTTGTGAACTCAAACCATTTGATTTGTGATTACCAACCAATTGATGTGGGGAGATTTTTTTTTTTATGGAATAATTGTTAAATTTGCTACACAGACCGTTAAAGCAATGACGTGTACACTACTGCTTCACAGACTGCGCAGTGGAGGGGGAATGCGAGTCGAGCTGCGGCAGCTTCAACTTTGAAGACAAAGAGTTCACTGTGACGAGAGGAGACTATGCGCCTCTCATGGAGAGAGTCTGTTCTTACCTCCAACAAGCACAGGTGAGGATTACAGTGCAGACTGGTCCATTTTCAGGCTGTCTTTTAGCTATTTGGAACCACAACAGAAAGAGAATCTCCCATAAAGCTGATACAGCAGCGAAGTGTCCTTGAGCGAGACACTGAACCCCAAGTTGGCTTTACAGCAGCCCACTGCTCCCACAATGCTTGGGATGGTTTAAATGCCAAATTTCATGGATGTGAAGATTTGAAATGAAATTTCATAGATTTCTTTAAAAGTGACTGAAGGATTTGAGCCTAAAAATAACCTTCCTGCCACAGTGCCGCTTGTAATTCTTCCTCTGTTTCCAAATACTTTCCACAGGGCTATGCTGCCAATGAGAACCAGAGAAAGATGCTGGAAGAGTACAGTCGCAGCTTCACCTTTGGCTCTGTTGAAGCCCATAAAGAAGGCTCGCGCTACTGGATCAAAGACAAGGGGCCTATTGTTGAGAGGTGAGCACAGTGAACTCCAAAAACATCAAATTTATACAAAAGGATCTCCTTACTTGTGATTTCAAATCATCATTTATAAAAAAGAGGTAACTTGCTGTGTTTTCGCTTGTCTGGTCCAAACTGACTCTTTAAACTTTGTGGCTGTTGTAAAGGCTTCCAATGTGGCTGTTGAATACTGCTTTCATCATGTAGTAATCTCCCGCCCCCTTCTCTCAGTTATTTAGGTTTCATAGAGAGCTACAGAGACCCATTTGGCTCCAGAGGAGAGTTTGAAGGTAACTGGCATGGTGATCAGGAGCAGTGAGATCCATGTGTTCATTGACATGCGAACTGTGGTCATGGGCCTCTCCGGGTTTCTTTGCTGTAGTGCAGAGCTGAAGACTATTTAGGGGAAATTAACATTAGCAGCAGGAACGTTTCCCAGGGATTAGGAACCTTTTTGAGGAACTCACTGCGTTTTGACCGCAGGGACCAGAGTCTAGACGACCGTCGCTGATTGGTCAAGCGCACACAAAGCGCCACTGCATCAAGTCGTGGACCGAGCAAATACTCCACTGTATGTCAAAGACTAATTTCCCTCGGGATAATGAATCTTATCGCTTCATTCGTAAAACAAGAATGTACTCTAGTGTCGCTCTAAAATGAAGGGGAAAGCCTTTCTCTTTGTTTGATTCCATTCAAAGTAAAGTTAGTCACCATCTTTTTTCTTTTTTTTTTTTTTTCTTTTTTTTCTTAAATGAGTTGGGATGCAGACGGCAAAGCTACAGTGAGTGACCGGTCGGGCAGTAGAATAGAGAGACGGCAGTGCTGTGAATGAGATAAAAACAAATTCTGATTAGTTTCACTGCGGTTATGTTTTAAATCACAACAATGGACTAAAAGGAACTTCTTTGTGGAACTCGTCTATTGACGTTGAGCTACTTTGAAATAGTTACTTAAGTAAATAAACGCAGCTTTTAACTCCAGTGGATAATATGTAAATCATGTTTTAATCCAAGCAATGATTCATTTTAGAGGAACATAGTATAAAGAAGATTGTTCAATAATTACACTATTTATTAGGGTAGTCTTTAATCTTAAAGTCCATAGTCAACATGTTGCTATTGATGTACTTTGCTAACATTAAAATAAGTGCTTATGTGTGAAGGCGTTTGTATCTGTGTTTTTATAAAGAATTCAAATAACAGGAGGGTTTATATTACTTCACAATTAGTCAAATTGTTTTTTTATATCTATTCACTCTAGGTTTCATAGCGGTAGTGAACAAGGCGATGAGTGAGCGTTTTGCCAAACTGGTGAGCTCAGCAGAAGTCTTGCTCCCTGAGCTTCCTTGGCCGAGGGAGTTTGAGAAGGACACATTCCTAAAACCTGACTTCACTTCGCTGGATGTGCTCGCCTTTGCTGGCAGCGGAATACCAGCTGGCATCAACATCCCCAACTGTATGTACGCTGATGTAGTTTTACACTAAGCGCTATGGCTAATATCACTGTTGGTTTAAGTCTCTCAGTATTATACTTAATAACAATGTCTCTGTCATTGTGTGTAGATGATGACATCAGACAGTCGGAGGGCTTCAAAAATGTGTCGCTAGGCAATGTGGTGGCTGTAGCCTATAATACACAAAAAGAAAAACAGACCTTCCTGGAGGAGGAGGACAAGGTAACGCATGCAGCTTCTTGGTTCTCACACGGCAGCTCTTGTCTCCCTCACACACTCGTGTAATTCTACATTGTCGTGCGTGTGCTAGGAATTGTTTATCAAGTGGAAGGGCCCATCATTCGAGGTGCAGGTTGGACTTCATGAGCTGTTGGGCCATGGAAGTGGCAAGCTGTTTGTCCAGGTCAGTCAAACCATATTGATCTCTCCCTGTTGAAATGTTTTAAATTTTCTGATTGCTGCATCACCGGTGAGGAAATAAAAACTGATTTAAGTTTTCTTTGCTCTGCGTCATCTCCACAGGATGACCTGGGTAAATTCAATTTTGACCAGAGTAAGGTGACCAACCCAGAGACTGGAGAGCTGGTGAGTTTTAGTTTGTGTGGACACCAACTTTTAACTCTGTGTTCAGTGGGCAAAAAAAAGGACAAAGTAGTTGATAGTGTGAATGTATATATTTCTTTTTTTAGGTGTCCAGTTGGTATCGCGGCAGCGAGACGTGGGACAGTAAATTCTCCACGATTGCTTCCTCTTATGAAGAATGCCGCGCTGAGTGTGTCGGACTCTATCTGTGTCTCATCAAGCAAGTCCTCAGGTACGTTAGGTTTTGCACTCATTTTAAGTCTCTGTGTATTTGCCATCGCTGTACAGTAGCGACGACGCTTGCAGAGCGAGACACGCAGTTATATTTCCTTTCATTCGGTTTCATACAGTTAACTGTATGCGAGAATCTAAATCCTGGTTGGATATTAGTTTGTTACTCCAAGCTACCATTTCTTGGGCTGTCACTAATTTCTTTGAAAAATGGATTTTGCCCATTCATTCAAATTTGCCACACCTTCAAGTCACCCTTAGCTGAGAATAAGACGCATGTCCTTCTTTTATAACACTGGCTCTGTTTGTTAATGCAGTTGCAATACAATGGTTATTGCACCTAATGGGTAATCTCGGTTTGAATAGTTAACATCGGTATGGAGTTTAAGACCTGTAGGATCAAAGAATAATTATCTTTATCACTCCTGATCTGATTGGTCGTTTGGATGAAACATAATTTCTAGAATATTGGAGATTATGTTTATATTTCATGGTGCAAAAAGTTGAACCTCAAAGCCTTTTTGAGGTTCAACTTTTGAGTTTTTTTTTAATTTTTATTTTTATTCTTAAACTTTAGTTTTTTTTTCTTCATTTGCAGTTAGCTTATAGCTGAGAAAAATGATTGCTTGTCAGATTCCACCGCATTATCACCCATTAAGGACGTGTAAGTCTGGTAAATAAATTAAGGGACAACACATAATAAAACTTTGTGTTGACTTATTGACTTGTACTTATACTTTTCCCCACTCTGCCTCAAGCTCTTTTTAATATTTACATTTTTTTTAATTTTTTTTTTTTAGATTAAATAGTTCCACTTGATTTGAACTGACTCTGATCAGCGGTTCTTGTTTCCCATCTCTGGTTTAATCACCTCCAAGAGTTTGTAAAATCTGCTTTCAGAAACTGGGCCCAGGTGATTTGTGGCTGATGGCTGTGAAGGAGACTAGCATGTTAAACATTGTCTGTATATATGTTCCAGCATTTTTGGCCACGAGGGCCAGGATGCCGAGGACGTGGTGTACGTCAACTGGCTCGGCATGGTCAAAGCTGGACTGTTGGGCCTGGAGTTTTACACAGCTGAGAGCAAGAGCTGGAGACAGGTAATCTGTCTGCTTAACCGTCTGCTTGACGAGTTGCTTTTCTCCATACTCCCTACTTAGACTGATTTGAAACCTGTAATAATTAATCATAGCTTTATACATGCATACATACTTAACTTTAATTTATATCGAACTTCAGAGATGTGTACAGTGTTTACAAGACAAGTTAACATACAGACCATTAAGCTTGTGTTTCTTACAACCTGACTGGCCCAGTTTAAAGGGTCTGTGTTGTTTCATAATTCAGTTTACACAAAGTCTGTCTCTGTTTAGATGAGTGTCAGGAGGAGGTGCAAACAGTGTGTTGCATGTCTCGATCTCTAAAGGCCCACATGCAGGCGCGTTTCGTGATCCTGCGTGTTCTGCTGGAGGCTGGGGAGGGCCTGGTGGGCCTGGAAGAAGTGACATGTCCAGAGGGCAAGCCTGACGCTCGAATCACACTGGACCGAAGCAAGATCCACACTGTGGGGAAGAACGCCATCCAAAGGTTCCTCTGTAAACTGCAGGTATGTTTTGGTTCATTATGAGTTTTGACATACAATTTCCCAGACAGCAGATTCTATACAGTGGCGGTTCTACATGTAATTACACCCCGGGCAAGACCCCCTCCGAGAGCCCCCCCGCCCCGCCGGGAAAAAAATTCTCAATTGCACAAATCCTTCAATAGAACATTTGAATAACACACTTAAGAGAATATATACAATCAGATATAGAAAAAAAATGAACAAGAGCAGAGATACAATAATATAAAATATTAAGAATAATATACAAATGCAGAAGAAGAAAGTTGAGGTGTGACTGACTCAAGCCCACTAATTGCATTAGAGTATTGCTCTATAGCCTACAGTGGATCCCCCCCGTTCCCCCCCATGTCCGTTCCATTTGGGAGACCCAGAGGTGAACTTTCCCCCGCGCCCCCTCCCCTTCCCCCTTCTCACACATGATCTGTAGACGGCACCTTCTTAGCAAGCAGGGTCGCCTGCAGCTACAGGGGGCGCCAATTTGCCAATTCCCCACACAGTGATATGATAGATAATGGAAAACTGCTTCGCGGCCCAGATGATATATATATATATATATATATTTTTTTTAAGTGGTCGTGCCGCCCCCCACGTGTCATGAAAAAGTGCCGCCCCGGGCGGCTGCCCGGTTCGCCCGTGCCCAAAACCGCCCCTGATTCTATATAACAAGTACAACGGATTAAAGAAAGTACAACAAATCCTGAAAAAATTATATTGGCTGGATGAAATCAATATAATGTAGATGCATGTCAGCTTGATTGCACTATACGCCTGCAAGAGACAAAGACATTTGGGGTGCATTACCAGTCTTTTGAGTGATGTATCAATCAAAATGTTTCATTTTTATTCATTAATTATTTCTCTGTATTGATTCTCCCATTCTCTACACCCAACATGTTGCTAACCAGAATCCACCCTTTATGTAGGTCTTAAAGTCAACAGCCGACGTGGAAGGAGGCAGAGCTCTCTATGACCGCTACTCCACCGTCGACGACAGCGGTGCACACAACTTTGTGCGTCTCCGGGACACTGTATTGCTGAGGAAGGACGCTCGTAAGATGTTTGTCCAGGCCAACACCAGAGTCAGTGGTATGTACCTGTGGCTATACCTGCTATGGGGGTTCGTTAAAACAGATTACACTTGTTTGTAATACTTGATAACTCTCTTTATAACTAATCAAAATAAGAATTTGCGTTTAAAAACATTTTACTGTTCAACATTTGGAGTTACAGACTGATCGTGGATATTTATGTAGTTTGAGCCCGACTGTGTGGTTTTCAGGGGACAGCGTAGAGCTGGCTGAATACGAAGCCAGCCCGGCAGGTTTGATTCGCTCCTTCACCGAGCGCTTCCAAGACGACCCAGAGCAGCTGGAGGCCGACCTTTTGAAGCTGTGCAAAAGAGATGCTCCCTGCTGGTGCTGATGGATGAGCTGCTTCAACAATACCAACGGAAATTAGGTGTTTTGTATGTGAACGCAAATTGATTATTAATGGATGTTTAAAAAAAACAACTGTGCTCCAAATCCTGTAAGACACTTCTCAAGAGACGAAATGTAAGTTTCATACTATACAGTTAAGCCATAATAAGATCTTCCAAAGACGCCAGTTTTTCTGGACATGACTCAGATACAATGTCAGGTGCTGTCTTTATCACAATCAAATATAAAAATAAATGATTTAACACCACTCTTTTGAAAGCATGTAGGACGTATTCTTCCAATTAGAAGTATTGAGAACTGACCAGTTAACCAATGCTGCCTGACAATAAAAATGTCTCCTGGGTATAAACGTGTATCTAAGGGACTGTGGGTCGTTTTTTAACTTTCTTATCATTGCAAGGGGAGTGTTTCTTCAAACCTTAAAATGATCATTATTTGTCTAGCCATGATGATTAATTGAAAGGTTAAGGTTGTTAACAAGCTGCCATGACAGCTTAATTTTGACAGAAAGGCAGAATAATACTTCTAATTCTATGTGAAATTAAGTCATGACTGATTACTTGACTGTATAAAATATTGATGTGTCTGGAAGGCCTAAGGAAGCGCTGTACCTACAAATGCCCCGTTGAATCTGCACCAATTAAATTTGTTTGATAAGATTTTAGTGGAATTTATTTTTCTACCAGAACAGTTAGCCAGTCGTTCATTTCATTATTATGAAATTCATTCACAATCTCAGATTGACTTTCAATATATTTGAATAACATTAGAAATCCCCCTAATGCACATGCTTGGTTAAAGTCTGTATGCAGAGAGGAGTGAGTTGTTAAAACCAGTCAGAAACTGTAGAAAGAACCTGTTGGTTTCCCTCAAAGGAAGACTCAACAACCACAATTCCAAAAATACTGATAAAGGAAACTAATGGCGTCGTGTCAGTTTGCAAAACGGTCAAAGGTTTTGGCAATGGAGCAGAATTTAAAAAGTGCACATAATTTGCATTTAAAACCACAAACAACCAGTATCGTGACAAGTGTTGGTTTTGAAAAACGTATTTAATTCAAAGCTTTGCTTTATTCTAAAGATTATTCCATGGTGAGACCCTGAGATGCTGTCACCACAGTCACATGTAACTCTACACAGTGCGCCTAAATCGGTTCCAGTCTAAAATGTGTGTTCACTAGAGGCTTGTAGCATTGTCCTGTTTGTGGGGGGAGTAAGGTGGAGTCTCCGCTGCTCCCTCAAGACTACTGAAGAAACTGCAGCTGTCTGTGTCATTTATAGAAGCAGTGTTCCTCTGTAAAACCAGACCCCTTTCCTCCGCTTCCCTCTTTTTGTGAGGGTCCTCTTTTGTGTCGTCATCCTCCTTAATTACTTCGGCACCTGCTCCCTCCTCCTCTGCCTCTCTCTGTGAGCTTTGCTGATCTGGGCTTGAAGGAGTAGAAGGTGTGTGACAGGCCTGCTCTGCCAGCTGAAGGAGCGACGGAGAGGTGAAGGGGGAGAGACAGAAGGAGACCTTTCGAGAAGGAGACGGGGACTGGTATGGTGAAAGGGAAGGGGAAGCGCTGGGCGAGTCATATGGAGAGAGACATGGGGATTGATAAGGGGAGAGAGAGGGAGAAGCCCCGGGAGAGTTATAAGGAGAGAGGGACCGAGATACTTTGGGGAAAAGGGGAGGCGCCATGAGGGAAACACATGGGGAGAGGGAAGGACAGAGTGATGGCAAATTGGAGAAGCTGGTCATTGGAGAGGGCTGCATGTACTCTGAATCGTGTGGAAGATTCTCCATTACGTTGACTCCAGCTTCACTTTGGCCTGGTTCCATCTGTATTTGGCCCTGGGTGTCCTGAGCTGTGAGATCAATCTGAGTGTCTTCAACTGGGTTTTCAGCTTGTACCAGACCTTTACTGGGATGGGCGGTTCCTTTCCCCTGTTTCTGGGCCTTACATTTTCCTTTGGTTTTGGGCATTAGCGGTGGTGGCGGTGGACGAGCGAGTGGGGGCGAAAGCAGGCTTGAAGACTCTGTGGAAATCCGAACCTTAAGGCTGCGGCTGAACATGCGGCGTCTGGACAAAGATTGCTGGGACTGCAGGAAGAGGGGGTTGATGAAACAAAGAGCGCCCCGGCCGGAGCCATAGTCCAGCTCTCGGGGGCTGCGTGTCGTGATTGGACAGAACTCATGGAACAGGGTGGGATTTGAACCTGCTCGTTTGTTACTGTCGGAATTATTTCCCGTCTTGAGCTGGTTGTCTGAGTCTGTCCGGGGGGCAGCAGCGGGCAGGACTGAGGTTACTGCGTCTGGCTTCTTCTCCTTGTCTTTCTGGGGCTTTGGGGCCTCCCGAGGCCCACGGACGTTTAGGTGGGAATTCCAGAATTCTATAAAATATAATTCATGCTTAATTGGTCAATAATAAACAATTTTCTCATCTTTCGTTGTGCAAAGATGTGCACAAATTATTTTGAAATCATCCTCTAAGAATGTCATCCTGAAGTATCAAAGAGTATATTTCATGGCGGAGGCCATATACTGTTGGTTGTATTATAATTCGTCAATGAAACTTTATTTTAACCACTTTAGTCTTTCTACTCATTCGTCCTTCAATTAACAAAAGTATGTATATGTAATATGTTTATTACCCCGCAGCGGGGAGGTTTTGATAATGTGCGGCGTGCATGCAAACAAGAAGTTGTGTTCACTAACCTATTCCCATATGCGAGATGGACTCGAGCTCTTTGTGGGATGTCGCCTTTGCAATGGCTTCAGGAAGCTCCAAAGGGAAGCGTAATACATCTCTGACACACAGACAATATACAACATTAACGCCGACATTTGCTCTTGCAGATCAACAAATATTAACGGTGACGAAAGAGGAAAAACTGCTGATAACATATTGTATAGGAAGTGAAGGTAAGGAAAAGAAACAAATGGTGAACAGCTGAGGAAAATGAGAATGAGGAAGGCAAGATGGTACCTGCTGACACAGTAGAAGGAAATTAATCTTGGGAGATCTGGAAAGCTGATGGCTGAAGTCTCCAGAGCCAGAGCTGCAGGTGAGGAAAATGCAAAGTTGCATTGTTTGCGTAACCAAAGCAAAATAGTCTCTTATTTCATGCAATTCAATCTAAGTATATGGCAACTAGCTAGTGCAATCGGACAAAAACTTGATATGTGAGCACACAGGTACGACTACATATTTGTTTACCAAAGAAGGCCGACACAGTCTTGATGGGTCAGACACAGAAATCACAATATAAAACTCATGGGAGTTGTCGTACTTTTGCTGGATTGTTCCTCCCTGATGCCAAATTGTTGAACAAAGGATGGTATGCTGTCATCCGCCAAGCGAACACACAGCACATTTCTCTTGGACGTGCGAGACTTGCGCACCAAGAAGGTCTGCAGGAGGACAGGAGTGATTACTGAGTGCATGTGTGAGCGTGTAGGAGAAGGCTTTTGGCCTACACGTATGTGGACATATGGTGTGCTTGTGATTTTATTTAGATTAGGGTGTATGCGGCTCTGACCCCAGTAGGCTCCCTCTGCAGTATGTGCAGGGCGGGTGGCGGCGTTGATGGAGAGCTGCAGCCAGACAGGAACTGTGAGCAGGAGACGGTCCAGTACACTGACGCTTCTCAGGGAGCCCCGTCCCTGTTGATGCCCCAGCACCTTCCGCTCTGACGACTGGGTGGGCTCTGGGAAATCATACAGCGGCTCTTCTTGCGCCATCTACACACATAACAAAAATTACACCCATTGCAATTAGTTGTCCTGCCACTGCCCACACGCCCATAGTGTGGCCACAGGTGGTTATTAGCTCACCCTGTGGCTCACATTGACAACAGGAAGATGGGAAGTGTCTCTCTCTCTCTCTCTCTCTCTCTCTCTCTCTCTCTCTCTTCACACGACAGCAAGTCCAGACTTGGTAAAGTGCAGCAGCTCAGACGGAGCTTAAATGAAGCAGGACGAAAAACAAACATTTAAGATATCGAAACACACGTCACAGATAGCGACGTAACATCAATAACTAAACATAAGCTAGCAATGATATTATTGGTTTGGGCTGTTTTTCAGAACAAATAGGTCTGTCCAGCTCATAAAGTTTTACCGCAGCCTACATGTCAACATCTGTCTGGATCCGCAGCGCGCATTCCTGTAAAGCGTGCACATTTCCTCTTCAAACTATGAGTATTCCTGTTGTACAATTACACCACGTTTGTGTACTGCGGAATTCTAGTTTTTACAATACCAGACTCGTTGTTTACCTCTTTGGCCCGATACTTCTTTGTATCCTCTCCGGATCCACTTTATGTTGGCACGCTGCTATTTTTTTTCCATCAACTTCTCAAGGATGAGAACTTTGGCCTGTCATGACGTGTGGTCTCAGATCCGGAGACGTCTCTCTTCTTTGGCTCCTCCTCCTCGCCCTCACCTGGAAACAAACATGTGATACTGTACAGCCAATGCCACGGGAAATATTTAAAGCTGAATGAAATGAAACCCAGTATAACTATGTTAGAAGTGTAATAGTAATAGTGGTTGAAGACGTACTCAGACATCTACTGAAGTAAAACAAATAAATTATTTACAGTGTTGTACAAGTCATGTGTTCACAATTTTACATGATTAAAATGTGATAAATATTATGATCAAAGTATACTTAAATAAGTAAAAGTAGACTTATGCATTGTAGCCTAACTTGTACTTATCCCCCACTACCCGCAATTAATATGAAACCATTACATCAATGATATTTAAGTTTGGTAATAGCCCTCTGAAGCGCAGTAGACATTTCAGGACACACGGTGCTCCATAACTCAGATCAGGTGTGGTGGTCTTTATGCTTTAGTCGTGTGCGCACGAACATACTGGACAAATGAAGTATCACACCGAGTCAGTTAGGGACTGTGATTGTTTTTAAAACGGGATGACTCTAGACAAGAGGAAGAATACACCAGTAAAGAACACGGACCAGCTGTCTGGTGCAAATGTGATGAAACTGTGGTTTTCAGCCAACCAGCGTCCGTCAAGACACCGGATCCGGAAGTGAGGTTTGAAATACAGCTCCAGGACCGCGTTGGGTAAGGATTCCGTAAAACGTTACTATGCTAGCATAATTATAGGGCTTTCCCCACGTTTTAAACACAATTTAATGCGCAACACGATTAACGGTAGTTAATATAGTTACGTTACGATAATTCACACCAGCGATGAAGCTCTAGCTCAAGCACATATTTTATAACACTGTGATGAAACAACTGCGATAGCTAACTAGCTTAGCTAGCGTTAGCTACATCGTCAATGTTTGCGTTTAACAAAATGGCCAGTAGTGTCGTAGTTTTTAGCTGTTTGGCACATAACTGATCTTACATCTTGCAATGAAACCAGTTGTATGTTATGTTGTATGCGTCGTTTGTCTGGCATTAACTGCCGTTAAGCTACGCAGACTTCATTCAACGTTAATCTGTTTTCACCGCGAAAGTTAACGGCTTTATTAGCTCCGTTAAGCTAATAACACCCGGCCAGCTAACGTCAATATGCTTCTTAGCAGAAAATGTAACTAGTGAATGGCTTTAATGTTAAATAACCCCAGCTTGCAGTATGACTTCAGGTGAATTAAATCAGCTGATTAGCCACGCGGGAAGATTTTCACTGACGTTAAACCGTTCACGTCACCTGCATCCGATGGAGACGTTTCCACCAACGCACCATGTCTTCTCTTCTACAGATGCCTGTTTGACACAGAGATGAGCGGTGAGAACGTGAAGTTGTTTGTCGGGAACCTTCCTCTAGATGCAACTCACGACGAGTTAACGAAGCTCTTTTCTCCATATGGAGAGATCAACACCTGCTCTTTGCTCAGACAGTATGCCTTCGTCACTCTGAAGGGCGAGGGGGCAGCAGACAGGTACTCCACGGTTCATCACCAGTATTACATAGTATGAATGAATTGACAGTCTTGCTTATGTTGGGGAGGAAATCAAATGTGGATATGAAAGCTTATACACAAACAAATTACACAAAACAGAAGGTATTTGCCACTTTTGCTCATCAGGTAGTGAGTTAAATTATGAGTCGACTAAGTTTGCCAAGTTCCACTAATTCAGTGAGTTTTGAACACATTAAACATAAATGCAATTGTTGCTTACGCTGTCAGTGAGTGTTTGAATTAAAGATGCACGTTAAGTTATCCTGGAGAAAATGTATGTGTTCATTGTCTATATGAACAGTAAACATATATGTATACATAATGTGTACAATTAAAGCAAAATATATACATCATGTTATATTAAATAAATATATGGAAACAAATTTGAAGTGCACAATAAGGTGCATATTCTAAATGCAAGTGCAATGATGAAGGAAAGTGCAGGGTATCAGTTAACTGCTGATAGGTACCTGTATGACAAACATCCCATTTATGATGAAACAAACTTTACATAGATGCACATCATCTGTCACAGTATGACACTGCTGTTATTAAAAAAATGGTACAGGCAGATGCATTTGTCATGTGGAGTAGATAAGGAAAGAAAATGTGACTGTCAGTGTAGCTTGTGTTAATAAAGAACTATTTAAAGTCCTAATATTTGCTCAAAACATTCTAATGGAAGAGCTTGCAAAGCAACGTGTCTAAGAAATCTAAAATACACTCAGCCGTTATCAGTGTCCAGCAGCCTTTTTGTAACTTAAAAAGCACAGTGTCCAAGGGGTGAAATACTTACCCTAGCTAATGGCATTTTTTCAATTTGTTAAAAGGCAACTATAATAGTAATACAATAATAATAAGCCTCAGACTGAAATCAAACAGAACTAGAGAAGCTCATGATGGTTCATAGGTTTGCATAATATAACTGGCAGGTTGGTTGGGTTTAGTGCTGCAGTATCTTTTTAAAAACTTTTGAAATACCAAAATGACTTTAGAGGTTTGGCTGGGCTGAAAAAACTATATAAACTGGACCCCTGCAGAATCAAACATTTATAAGTTTCAAGATACTTAGGGTTCTAAAGGCCATTTACAATTTAATGCATGGAATCAATGAAATATAAAATCGCTAGTAAAACCAAAAGACGCCTCAACATATTTGTCATTCTTACTCTTACAGGGCCATACGACATCTTGATGGCAAAGAGTACAGAGGCAGGCCCTTGGTGGTCGAGGAGTCGCGCGCACGCCCACCCAACTCTACTAAAGTGTTTGTGGGGAACCTCGCCGCAACATGTTCAGCAGATGACCTGCATGGGTTGTTCTCAACCTTTGGAAGAGTTTTAGACTGTGACAAAGTCAAAGGTGAGTTGGAAATCCCATCACTAATACTTATTGTGCGACACAAATATATGCAGGGGTACTCGTTAAAAGTTTGAGAAAAGATTTTGTAGAAGTTCTGATCTGTAATGTACTAATATGAGCTGGGTTGTATCCGTATATTGTAATGTAACAATAGTTTTCAGATTATCTTGTCATCTAGACGGTTACATTTTTAAATAAATAGTGCTGAACAAAAAGTGACTAGAAATATGGGATGAATGTATTTCATGTTTAATCAGTCATGTTAACGCTGATCTTCCTGTATACTCTACAGCCAGATTATGCTCAAATGTTGGCTATGCGTTTGTGCATATGGAGAGGAAGGAGGAGGCCCTGGTAGCTATTGACGCACTCAATGGGACCATGTACAAGGGCCGTCAGTTGGCTGTAGAGCTGTCCAAAGCCCAACCTTTGATCAACCAGATTGCAATGGCTGGAAACAACGGCGGTGGTGGTAAAGATGGAGTTATCCATTTGGGTTTAAGTGTTTTGCATCATATTAAATGCTGAAAACAACGCATGTTCTCCTTTCTCCTTGTAGGTGGCAGGGACGGTCTTCTTCCGCGACCACCTCCATCACTAGAGCACCATCAGAGTCAAGCAGCCGTGCTAGCTGCAGCTGCAGCCGCTGCGGCTGGACTACCAATACAAGTTAGTTAATTCTCCAGCAGGGCATCCACTATCTTGGAAAATATCTAATTTATGATCTCTGAAGACTAAGCTCATGCATTTATGAACAGTTACAAGCATTTGTAAAAACTTACACTCACACTTCCCTAACCCTTATTATTGTATAGCTAAATTAGGTTTAAGTGTGTGTGTGTGTATGTATGTATGTATGTATGTATGTATGTATGTATATATATATATATATATATATATATATATATATATATATATATATATATATATATATATATATATATATATATATATATATATATATATATATATATATATATATATATATATATATATATATATATATATATATTTTTTTTTTTTTTTTTAATGCTTTATTTTAAATGCTGGCATTTTTCTTTATAGGTTCAACAAAGTGTCCATAACTCATTCTACAACACCACATCCTTTGACCCCACCTACGCTGCGTTGAAGGGCATTACAAGTGCTAAGGGTGCAGATGGGGTGATCTACGGTGCACTAGCCAGCCAGGTGTATGGATCCGTTGCTGACCAGGTGTATCAAGATATGGCCAATCACAATCCTTCAACTGTTGCCACTGTTGAAGACTCAGAGTCACAAAACGGACCAGATCCAACAACGCTTTTCGAGGCTGCAAGAGCAAAGTTCTTTCAGGAGGGACAGAAGGTAGTTTCACATTTATAATGGGCTCCTCTGCGTTTATTTTTAATGTTGTACATTTTCATGTATATCATTTTTTTTAAACATATTTTGAATTGAAGGTTCTGGCAGAGCAGCAGTCGGGGAGAAAGGCAGAATCTGCAGACAGTGAGCGAGATCGCAGCCCAATAAGAGGAAATCGAGTCCCCCTCCTCCCCGACCCCGTTCCTGGATCCTTCGGTCAGATACGACCTAAGCGCCGCGCCCTGCTGCCCACGCCACCTGGAGGACCTGAAGAGACCCCAGCTGCCACCAACACACCTGAAGGGTCAGATCCTGTTGCTAGGTACACATAATACATTTTGATAAAAGATGGAGGCAGAAGAAAAATAAGCATGTTCAGCCTGCTTCCATTTGCAATGACTGTATAATAATGTATTTATATGAAACTAGTGGTGCAACGGATCATAAAGCTTACAGTTTGGATCGGATCACGGATTAGAGTCACAGATCGGATCAGCGCGAAAGAAAAAAGGGCGCAAATATAACTTTAAGAGATCCATGATCTTGCCGCCGATACTAATTGCTGATCATTGATGAGCTATATTGGCAGATGCAGATCCCTTCTTTTGTTTGATTATACATCAGGTCTACAAAGCTCCAGACTGTTTGTTTTATTTACCACCATGTCACCCAATTTGGAGTCAATTTACACACGGTTTGGTTGTCTACGATGTAACATAATCAGAGATCGGCAACTAGAAAAGCATAAATGCCGATGTTCTGATTGCAAATTTCTCTGAATATTAGCAAACACTTGATTTCTCACTGACTGCTCCGGTCAAACTGTAATTAATCTGTGGTTTACACCGTGTGTGGAGGTCCGTACAGATCATGGATTGACAGTGGTCCATTATATAACTACTACGATTAACCTTTCTTTGTTTCTCTCTTTCCTTTCTTCACCTCTTCAACTGTAAACTGCACTCCAGGTCTTACACAGAGTACTACCAACAAATGCATCAATACCAACAGTATCAACAGTACCAGCAGCAGTATCAGTACCTCCAGTATGCTTACACCAATCCTCCACCTCCTCCTCCGCCTCCACCAGCCACCACACAGGCACAGGCCTCCACCACAGCGCCCCCAGGGACGTACTCGGCGCCCCCAACGTATGCAGCACCGGGAGCCTACGCAGCGCCAGGAACATATGACACTTCAGGAAGTTACCACGCCTCATCAGGGAGCTACAATGCTTCCTCGTCAGGAGGCTATGGGGCACCCGGAGCATATGATTCATCGGGAGCTTACGCAGCAGCGGGAAGCTACTCCGCATCCACACCGTATGAGCAGACACCCGCACACGGGCAACCCATGCCCCAGCGCCATGATTACCCTTACCACACGCCAGAACCCCCTTATCGATAGTCCCACCCCCACACACTCCTTCCACACTGCAGATGTGTGTGTGCATGTGTATTTACATAAGGGACAGTGTAAACCAGAGAGGGAGCAAGGTTGTAATTCGAATGTAGTTCAAATCGGAAGCATTTCCCCTTTTCTCCATCCTAACCTAGTTTCTAACTAGCTTGCCTGTCAGTTGATACCTGTGGCTTAGTGGGACAGCCATTTTTGTAATATTTTCAAGCATTCAGTTACTGTTCGATAATGTGAGGCACAGCTGGTTCCCCATTGGATGTTAAGAGGCTTAACTGTTTCTTGGTACAACGTTGTTCTCGGCGGCCAGGGTAGGATATCTTAGTGGAGGCTTTTTTTTTTTTTTTTATGAATCAAGGCCTTTTATATACTCTACATAAACATGTGCACCAAGTTCCTGGGAAACCTGTATAGGAAAATAAGCTAAATGTATGCATCATCACACATTTCAATTGTAGCACAAAATGTAATGCAACTGATTTATTACTAAATAACAATAAAAACATACAATTATTTAAACAGATGATCTTGCAAAAGAAAATGACCAATCTGCCTTTCTGGCTTCTTTACAAGATGCATTAGGCTTTCAGCCTTTTTAAAAACTAATTTTCCACATGTTCTTATGATTACAATTTTAAAATATAAACCCAAACCCACACGCTAGTCTTGGCGTAGGAACAACCTGTGTGGAGTATGTAAAAGGCCTCCATTTGAATTCAGCTGCATTGACCCTTTTATAACAGCCAGTCTGTTCGTCCAGACATTCAACTGCCCGATTGGTAATACACGTCGAATAGAGAAAGCAGAAGAAGTGAAATGGAGCAGTGCGTCAGCAAGGTTTTTGTTGCCTTTACTGAAGAACCTTCTTTTTGTAAAGATCGAGAATGTTTGTTAATTGGCCGGCTTGTCTTTTGTTTCAGGCTGGTTTCACTGAATGACACTCAAAGTGATTATGTATAATTTGTCTATTTTGGGTCATGGACATTATTGATATGGCAACTCAATAGACGGATAAACGCAAAAGCAACTTCTTGAATTGAAGGTTCGACGGTCTTGTTGCAACCCAATTAACTCTGGGGATTTCAAGATTGCATTTTGCCTGTTGGCATCACAGTTTTCAAGGTGTGAAGAATTATTACAGTACATTTGTAGTCACACAGGATATTGCCAATCTGATTATACATACGTTAAGTTTCATAGTCACAAGGGATAGCCAGGTGTAAACATGACTCAGATAAAAATACATTGGGATAAAACATTTTCAGCAATTTAAAGTATGTGACTTGGCTGTTTTCTTGGAGCAGTTTTCATTGATTTACCGTTCTTAAGTTATCTTGCTTAGCCCGGGCTCTCTGTATTTTTCGAGGTATACACAAACTCAGGAGTTAAATATATCCTGTCAAGAGTTTTGTTCAAGTCGGTGTTTGCCTCAAACATTAGAGCAGAATCATTAAGTAATTTGTAGTCATTCAAATTTATTTATTTCTTTGGTGTTTAATCATTGTGGCATGTGGGTGTATGAACTTAACGTGCTGCAAAATCAGACATTGCGTTCAATTTTGAAGTGCAGTTCTAAAATAAATGGGAGTTAGCGGTGATTCACTATTTGAGCTGAGAGCAGTGTATTTTTTTCTTCTCTAAATGCAGTGCAGTGGTGTGTTGCTGTCTAGCGTAGGGTTATTGACTGAGTGGATATGAGGTGACAGTCTTGGTGCTGCAGGTGACTATGAGGGTTGTTTTGGATTAAGTAAAGGCCGCTGATTTATTTTTATTTTTTTCTTCCCCCGAGTAGCTGTGAGAAGGGCTGATGACCTTTTCCTTTTCCCTCTTCTGATCTCTCCAGAATCACACACCTCTTTTGGACACAAGGATTCCAGGCTTTCCCTGCATTCATACCACACCTCGACATCGCCACACTTCTATCTAGATGTATTTTAACTGGGTTCATTGCATTTTACTCATGTAAAGCTGGCTACACGTGCAAATGATACTAATGCACACCTAATTCCATCAGTATTGTATGACTTACAGTAGTAGTTCCGTTCGTGATTGTACCACACCCTAGTTACTCATCTTATTTCTAATTTGCCACCTGAGTTGGTAGTGCTGTTAGGTTTAAGTGACACATAGCCTCTCTAAATTTCCACATTATTCCACCTTCTCCATTTGAACTGTTAGTTGCATGCCTTGTTGTTGCTGCTGCTCCAGCCACCTTCTTCCTCTTGCTGATTATTGCAGCTAGAGTGGGAGGGAGCCAAACTGAGCCCTTGCCCTGGACGTACGCCACACGCAGCTGTAGCGTGGGATGGGGAAAACAGCGTTAGGCCTGAAACTGCTGTGGACGATGGGGTGTCCCCCCACTAAGGTAAACACTCAGACCACACACTCCTGCCCCTCCCTGAAAACACCCGTACACACAATCATACACGCACCTATATCCATCTATTCCTCTCCTGTTTTCAGGGAGTTTTATGTCAGGATTTCTGATTTTTGGAAATTAATCTCACATCCTTTTTTGAGGGGAGATGAACGGTTTTCCTGCTTTTGATTTTCCTGGTCATATCCCTGCATTTCTCCCCCCGAAACATACTCTGCTCATACATTCCTGCTCCCAACATACTGACCGCTCACACACCAGATGCAGACACGTATATCGTCTTTTAGTCTAAATCTGAAGCAGGCACGTTGTTAGTTTACACTAACAACGTACACTAACAGCCTGCCATTCAAGAGTACCAGGCCATTCCAGCCGGAGCTGGACGTGGAACATTTAGGTAGGATGGGTTGTGTTAGTTTTTGTAAATGTGCCCTCGGGGCCACTTTGGGATAAAGTGCCTTGCGTAAGAGCACATCGGTAGGCCCTTCATTTCAGAGTTGAATAACCTGGCTCAGGATCGGTTGCTCGACTCCCCTTCTCCCCCCAAATAACGATTTTTGATGCCACATTCAACTTGTATGAATGACAATGAACACAAATATTATCATTTTGTTTTAAATTACATTTTGTCCTATGTTCTTTGAAATGTTTAATTATCAATAAATACCTTTGAATTGAACTGTAGCTTCTGTGTGAATATTTAAAGACCATTATGAATCAGTTAATGTATTACTTTTAACGTGTGTTATTAGTCACCAGTAGCTATTGTATTAGAACAGTAGCTAATCATCCTGGGGTCTCCAAGTGTTTGTGGAGGATTCACCAAATAACTTTAAAAGCTCAGCATCAGATGACGTTTTATTCAATTTTCTTAAAACATCAACCTATGCTTTTAAAATAAAAAACAATAATTTGATAACAATCCAAACCTGTTATTACAAAAAAATATAATGAAGACATTGAATGTATGGAACCTCATTCCCTGCTTACAAGACATTTCAAGGACACTGCTGAGTTTCATGCCCTCAACAACAATGAACAGTTTACAGATGGACACTAGAGCACGGGATGAGTGTAGCGAGTGCAGTATACACCGTTCTGAGGGTATACTGAGGTAATGTGGTGAGTCGGCCTATGCACCTAAATGGACGAAGGATTGAGCGTGAAACTGCATCGACATCATGCGCCTTTTCACTGGCAAAACATGGAAATGCAGTTTCTACTCGAACACGCAAGTCTGGTTTCCAGCCGCCAGATTGGTCTGTGAAGTAGCTTCAGCGATGAATACAAAGGTCTTTTATTTTGTAGACAGACGGTTGATAATGGTCTTGGGAGGATAATACTAGAAGCAACCCTTTGAAGCTAACTTCCGATGTCCTTTTTGTAAAGTTAGAGTGCAGGTAGAAGTATTGTGTGCGTTGACAATCTACGTAGGGCACTTTTTATTAGACTTTCCCCCAAACGGACTCAACTGTTGAAGCAGCTCAAAGTCTGAGACTGTTTTTAGGAAATCCACCCCCTAGAGTTAAAACCACAACTTTTAGTTTTGCTTTATAGCTTTTATGCTGTGTCCCTTACATTGACTTTAGTAGGTTAAAATTAAGGATAATTAAACTGAGGTATAATAAAGTATAGTGTACAGAGACATGGCTGACGGAAATAGGGAAACACAATTTTTCTGAAGTTTTTACCCATCTGCAGTTAAAAAAGGATGCAATAGATCTCTAAACTCCTGTCCAGGTCTGTACACTTTCTGGGCTTGGTTTGCCGAAATTGTCTCAAAAATAAAGTTGAAGCTTCCGGTGAATCAAAGCCTGGTTTCAGGAAACCAGCCTGTGCTTTAAGAGGATGACTGGGAAAGAATAAGTCCAGTTGATGGCAACAGACAGGACAAGACTGGGCAAACACGTTAAAAACACCACACAATGTTGACCAGACCGAACACATATTACAGTACTTTAACTTTCAATCACAACCTCCCATGATGCTGCTGGCATAGTATGAAAAAGGAGCGAGCATTCAAACACGTATTGAAAATAGCAACGTTTTAATAAAGAGCGATTTTACAAGACTGCAATGTCTAGCTAGCTAGGTGATAACTGGCATTGACATCCATGGTGTTTTACAAAGATGCAGTTATGGTAACTGGGTTTGAAGTTTGATGGGTTACTTGCAAGTTGCATTTCTGCATGCGAGGCGGCCTTCAAATAGTTACGGACCCTACATTGTAAAACAGTTGATTATGAATGTCAATGAACGTTCATGTCAAGAGGTAAGTAAAAAATCTCATGGAGAAATTTCCTTAACGTTTTCCAAACACACCGGTAAGTGAGAGTTCACACAATGGTCATGCTTTTACCGGGCACACAAGCCAATAAAAAGACGACACTTAATCATGCAAAAAAGACAATTTCTTTGTCTCTAAAAAATAAAAGAACACAAACAATCTTTTGAGTTCTGATATCATCCATCCGTAGTGACCTTGAATAAGAAGAAGCTGCGCTTTGATGATGACTTTGGTGCAAAAAAATGTTCCTGTTTCGAAGAGGACAGACCCTGTCCTGTCCACTTCCTCGATGAAGACACTCTTGGTATAGACCAGTTGTGATAGTGTACCTTTGAACCCCCACCTCCCCTCGACCCCACCCACTTCCTCCTCGAGATGGACACAAACATCACAAACATCGAACCCCCCCCCCCCCCCCCCTCCCACACATCCCTGGATGATGACACCTTCAAAATACAACCATTCAAACACAGATACAGCAATAAATTGTCCCACGTACAGTACGTCATCCAATGGGGCTTCGATCACTTTACAGAGAGAGCACGTCTAAAAACACATGAACGGCATTTCCTATATACAGAGGACACGGTAACAGTCATGGGTTAGCCCAGGATGGATGGAGCTGCGTCGTGGGAGTGAAGCGCACGATGAAAAGAGCATTCAGCTGACGGAGAAAGACAAACCACTGGGATGAGGAGTAATGGAAGAGGGTGAAACGACAATTTTTCCAGTAAGCTGGCCTCTTGATGAGAAACCTCAGAGAATATCTGCCTGCTTGGTGACGATTTCTAACTGAAGTCTCTCTGCTGGTCGTAGAGTCGTAGCTGCGGGGAGGTTGGTTTTTGCGTAGCCAGCAGTTGCAGTTAAAGAACCAAAACCAAACGCCACCAGACAGTTGCAATTCTCTGACGATTTTTGGTAGGAATCACAAGCGTGTGCAGCTCCAGCTCTGATTCACTTTGAGATTCTAGGGCTGACGACTTCGGGGCTTTTTTGCGTTGTTTTCATCAGATGAGTGATCCTTGGAACCACCTTTAATTTGATGTCGGGTTGTACAGACTGAGACACGGCCACAATAACACTCACTGCTAAGTTGTGCACACTACCAGCTCACTAGAGACCGTTCATCTCTAACCGAGGAACTCGACCCTGTGTATCTCTAAGGGAAGGCGTGTGCACACAAACACACATATACAGTACATGTACATAGAACAGACACAATCAATAGAAAACGACTTCATCCCCAATCGATTATTGCCCCTTTCAACTGTACATCCCAGCAATGATTTTAGGTTTTTGTGCAGCAGAGCGTTGTCCCCTCTTTGAAGGTTTGTGCTATATATATAAATGTATATACCGTCTGTGGGTCTAACTTGACCTTGGGTCTGCCAGCGAAAGCCACATTAACGTTTAACGTCTCATTAAAGCCTCCCGTCTGGCTGTCTGAATTCATCTGCATGCCGTCACAGCATCACTAGGGTCGTGGTCAACAGACATTACCCTCGGTCGTTTGACGACAGTCTGGCCCTCACTTGACTCCTCCGACCTTTAGCTGTCCTGTCCATAAATGTTAACACTAAATGAGCAAAGCCCTCTCCGTGGTTGCAGTGTCTTTGACTACTCCGAGTGGAGGTGAGACATCCGCTGCAGTAATTTCCCTTATCCAGTTTTTTCTGGAGTGTAAAGGACGACTCAGGGAGACTCATTTTGAACAGGACTAATCAGGACAGGGAGGAAATCATACAGTTGGGAGTCAGACCATTTCTGATTGGCAAAGACTGAGAAACCCCGCCTTCCTAACATCCAGTCAACTCTGTCTGGCTCAGTGCATTTTTCACTACTTTTAGAGCAGTACGTGTATAACAGAACAGGTTAGAAAACAAAGTAAAACAGCATTCTGTACAGAAACCTGATGTGGACACACAACAACACTACAGCAGGAAACAGCCTTCTAAACAGCCTACAGATGGGTGGAAAAGACAGTGACGAGATTGCATGATATTGCACAGCTGTAGAGGAGGAAGAGGAGGAGGGGGGGGGGGGGGGACAAAATACAAAGTGTGTACAGCACGACCCCAAGTAGCAAAGTTAGTGTATGAGGTTTGTTTACATCCAAATGCGATGCCTGGATCTGGCTCAGTGCTTTCATCAGTTAGTTCCAGTGCAGTAACACGTTGGTACCTGGCAACACGGTAATGACATCAGGTACCAAAAGAGAAACACATACAGTACACACCCGACACAGCCACGTCCATCCACACACTCACAGGCGCACCCACAAAGTATCGCTCCACGTCGGATCTTTGATGTGAAGTTGGCAATCAAGAACAAATGGAGCTCATAAAAAGACTCAAACGGTAATGTCGATGCAGCACGTTGAAATGTAGAAAAAGGAAACGCACTCACACACACACACACACACATTCAAATTGATTACTTCTGACATCAGGTGATGAATGACACAACCGGGAACCAATCTGAACAAGACGCTAAAATCACCTACACAGACACACACCCTTGGCAAAGTTCACATCGAGTAAAGTGCCAGCAAACAATCCAATCAGAGAAAGAGGCGCGTGTCCTCCGAGTTTGAAGTGGGTACGTTTTTTATACAGGAAATGATCAGGATGAGGAGGTCGGGAAGTGGCAGTAGAGCCTCTGCACTTCCGTAGAGCTGTCATCGCAGGTCATAATCGCCGTCTTAATTGGCAAATCAAACAGAGGATGAGTGGGATTGATGCGGAGCCTCTGGTACCCCATTAAAAGACAGAGAGATCATTAGCCACATGGAGAGAGGAGAGGAGATTAGATGTCGAGGCTACATGGAAACAGATACAGCATTTCATCTTTTATCCATCCTCTGGTCCTCCTCTCCTTCTTCCTCTCCCCTCCCGTTTCTTCTACGTCTTCCTCTTTCTTCCTCCAGCACTGGATTTGGTTCTGGATTTGTTTTCTTTCGCTCTTCTTTCTCTTTCCATCTCTTTCCTCTCGCCTTCTCTCTCTTGGCTTTGCTGCCATGGTTACAACATCATCCCTACATGAAGTGCATCTGCAGAGGATGGGAGGAGAAGGGAGAGTAATTTAGTTTGACAAAACACCCCGTCAAGTGTTCAGGCATCGACTGACAAGCATATTACCTGCCGCAGTGCCAGGAAAACAGCTTTACATGGGCGTGAGTGCTCAGTCGGCAATTATTCTCCTGTTATGTTGTGAATAATTGGTCAAAATATACTTGTTTGTTCTCCTGAGAGACTTGTGGATGTACCAACTGACGGTTACTCGCTGTGTAAAACACTATCTTCATACTTGCTGTTCAATTACCTGACAACATGATTCATGCTGCTTCTCGGGAAGCTTGACATTACTTATCAGTCTTTAAAACTAGCTATGACTGAGTGCCTCCATTATGCCAGAAGATGTGCAAACAGGAAGCACATACAGTTAAAAGAAGAAAAAAATCCAATCTTGGTTGTTGTTATGCTGCTATAGTTATATATAAATGTAGGATGTCCTAATCTTACTGGGTCTACCCAGGTTGTTTTTGTAGTGTGCCTTGCCTGCTTCTGCTGACATTAGTTATTTCCTACACTTCCCAGAAAAGTGTTCAATATCCCCCGGATAATTGACGATAGCTACTACTTTCTTTTACGGTACACACTCCAAAGCCCCAATGTTCAGTCAAGTTTAGGTAGGGTGACCAGATTTGAGTTTGTGAAAAAGAGGACACTTCGTCGCAGGGGGGGGGGGTAGTAGTAGTGTATAGCATGCCGTAAACTTACATTTACGTTGAGATCGGTCGACCAATGACAGTTCTCTCTACAGTCAGAGCTTGCGCAAGAAGGTGGAAGGTGAGGGAGATACCATTTCCAAAACTTGTAAGGGGGTAATAACTATTTTCCCGGACGTAGCAAAATCCCGGACGTTTTTGGAATCCCTGCCGGACGCTTTTTGTAGGTCTCGAAAAGAGGACATGTCCGGGAAAAAGAGGACGTCTGGTCACCCTAGTTTAGGTTTGGATTGTTTCGCCTCACACCTTCTTTATTTTCTCCTAAACATGTCTACATATACTGAGATAAACTGGGATTTCCTGAGAGATAGCTCAATAGCTGATAGCAAATATCCCAACATGTCTGACTACTCATTTAACAATACAATTGTGTGTGTGTGTTTTTTACCTGTGTCCCCGGCATGGGTCCAAAAGGGTTGGTGGGTCTCAGGACCGGCTGGTTGTACATGACAGTCTGCGGCTGCATCATGGGGACACCCCCCATCTGATGACTCATCTGAGGAGGGAGCTGGTCAGCGGACAGGTGGGAGAAGGAATGGCAATAGATGGGGAGTGGACAGGAGATAACACAATGTTTCAGATTTAGAGTCGAGTCATGCCAGCTGAGTATGGATGAATGATTGAGATTAAAGCTGCTCTTTACCATTCCATACACAGGCACTTGGGGTGACGTCATAGGAAAAGCCACTGGTGCAGGAGCCTGTTGGAAAAAGGAGAGGAACACAATAAACCCCTTTCTGGCTGAGGTCCAGTCTTAAGCTTGACCTGAAAGTTGATTACAAATATAATCCTGATACTGTCAGCCTCATGTCTAACCTGTCAAAGAAGTCCCCCAAACAAAGACATAAATGTCTTGACTCTCTTTCACATTTGTTTTTGTGGAGCAAGACCCTGAATCCTCAGCAACAAAAAGAGGTGCAATATCTTACAAAGTAGAATTGAGGGAAACGATTGGCAGCCACAGGGGATGAAACAGGATGCCAAGGCAGCACAATGAGCAAAATGATTCCCATTTCCTCTGATAATTCATGTATCATCAACAATACAGAGCCTAATACGAAAAGTGTCCCAAGCATAAAAGAAAAGCAGAGGATGTCAGGATTAAATCCAGTGCTTGAAGAGGAGGGAAGGGAAGGTGGAGTGAATACATGTACTTACGTAGCCAGTATAGATCATCCCATTCTGTGGAGAGATACAGAGAAAGAGAGTTACAACAATAAACGCCATGCTCGGGCCTTTTCTCTACACGAGCAGAGAAGATAAACCAGACCGTTGCCCATTCCTCTTGTTCAAAAGACTTCTGCTTTAAATTCCTGTCGTGCCGCCGGCTTTCCGAGCCATTTGCTGAATAAATGAGCAGTTTGAGTCGCGAGGTCAATCAGACGAAAATTAAAAGATGAAACCAGATTGAATGGAAGAGACTTGCGGATAATTAGAGTGGAGCACAAAGGACAGACACACATTCTGAGTGCAGCAGAAAGTTACATTTGGCCAACAGGTACATTTTACGAGTTTCATTTCAGAATGAGATATATGACTATTAGGAGAAACTGACTTCTCTGACAGAATGATGGATGCCACAAAATGAATACACAATACCAAACTCCCTTTGCTAGAGCAGTGCGGTAGAGCTTCCCTGACAAAATGGCCACATTCACAGACCTGGCCCTATATAATATAGTGACTTTATTGTCATTTTCATTTCATTTGTAATAGTTATTTTGTAACTCCCAGAGGCAAAAATAGATGTTACATTTCTTTTAACACTCTAACCCTTGAAATGATGAAGGCACTGGCAAATTAAGATTTCATGAAACTTTTTTTCTTTTCTTCTTTTGACAAAATATACCAAAACACTGGCAGCTTTTTCTTTACATCATCGTGAACCGAAAAAGCTTTCATTCTTGAATTTAATCTTTCACAGCTTTTAAGTGGAGCGCACCCAATCATAATAGTATAAAGTGTCCTGCTCATAAGTAACAGGAGAATGAGTGAGTTATCAAGCTGCGATGCCACACACACACACAAAACAATTGACAACTGCGCAAATGTAGCTTTTTAATTTACCATCTGAGGGTGGGGCATGGGTGCAGGTGCCATGGGATGGGTGGTGTGAGTCCAGTTGGTGCTGGTGCACATGGTTTTTGACTGCCAGCCGCCTCCTGTTGGCTTCTTCTCCACCAGCTGACTCCACTGGAGCTCCGGCCTTATGAATCATAAAAGAGTTTAAAAAGTGATAAAATTGGACAGACAGCTGAATCATTTGCTTGTGGCGAAGTCTTAGATGTCAGGAAAACCCACTCACTTTTTAGCTGGCATCCCCCCAAACTGCAGATCTGAGAGAAAGAAAAAATAAACACATGCGCTGAAGGGAAGCAGAGCCTCAGAAGGATGACAGATCAAAATGGAAGCGGTGACTGAATATTTCGCGAGATTCTGCATACTCACTACCAACGAGGTTGGCTAATGAAGAGTCCAAATCATTGGGCAACATTTTCCCAGAGTGCATATGGATTCCAGGGCTGTGAATGTGAGCGGGTTGGGCTGGCTTTAGCAGGTCGCCTGACATCCAAAGGTTACCATGGGAACATGAAAAGAGAAAAGAGGGGAAATGAGTATGAAGTAACTGGACATAGCTGTCACAGCTGATCCAGCTCGGAGTAGTGTGTGTTTATTTGCATGCGTCCTTGTATTTTTGCATGATTATATGTGTGTGTGTGTGTGTGTGTGTGTGTTTGGTTGTGTATGCAGCCCTACCTCCCCAGGCATTGTTGTTGTTGGGCACAGTGTGTGTGGTCTGGATTGGGGTGTAGTTAGGCTGCAGGGTGAACAGCTCACTGGTCAGGTTTGGCACACTGCAGAGAGGAGAATTGGGAAGACAGGACAGTTTTGTTTCTCATTTTATTTTTATATCATAAGAAAAGATTATAAAAAAATCTGATCTATAATGACAACCAGGCCTCTTGTTGAAGAGCTGCAGTCTTTCTGCAACAAACAGATGACGTTCCCTTTGTCGCAGCTTTACACTGCAGATGTTGGACTCACTGGTTGCTGACTGGTACGATTGGTGAGTTGGAGAAGAGATCTGTGGCCCCTCCGCTGCTGTTGGCACTGCCCACTGACTGGGTGCTGGGTGACACGTTGGGTGTCTGAATATCGTTCACCTTATGACTGTCCTCCTGCAATGGGAAGCCTCGTCAGTATAATATGATATATAGGTAAATACTTTTGCAGCACACGAGAATGGCGTTAACCCTGCTCTGGAAAAAGAACCAAATGAAATGTAGCCATTAAAAACATTTCTATTCCTGGGTGCTTCTTTGTTTGAATGAGAAATCCACTGCAGAGGGTCTTGAGATTGTGACTTCATTGTCATTCTCTGTGCAGCTCGACGCTACGGGCCAGCAGCCAAACACAGACAGTGTATTGCACTGTACTGCAGGACTAATGCACCTGTCCAGTCAACTCCAACAGCAGTGTGGAGGACGAAAAGACTTCACACAATCGAAAAAGGTGTCAGTGTGCTTTTCTCACATGAAAGCAAAAACTGTTAATCTGTGTAGAGGTGTGTGAACTCACAACACTCACATTGGGGTTTCATTGAGTACAGTATTGTTGGTATGTAACCTCGTCTCTATGTCTCACCTTGTGTTGCTGCAGTCGGTTGTCTTCTGTCTTGTCGTCCATGCGGCTGAGAGAGATCCCAGTGCTGGAGAGAGAGGACACTGCACTGGACAAGGTGTTGGATCTAAAGGTGCGACGCAGACACACATTTTTGCAAAGCTGATTGCTACGTTGCTTTGTTTCGTTTGTCTACGCTCTTTTTTTTTTACCGAGTTCCACTTTATAATGCTTTGTGGCCTTAACTTTATTTTAATAAGGCTATAATCCTGCAGCTCTGTGAGGCTGTTATGCTCAATGTTGAGAAAACCAAACAGTTAGAGATAAGAAAGTATTGGACATTTATATTATGACTAGATGATAGATGATACACTATGAAAGGTACGAGGAAAGTAATTGAGATTCATAGGGAACAGTACATAAATGCACAATAATGGAATAAATTAAGGTTGACATTGTTATGCGTCATGGTTAGTATTATGGTAGGTCGCAAAAGGTTGCATCAACCTGAATAAAGCAGTGATTCAATGCAGCTATTTTAAACCTACCTGAGCCTCAGAGCACCTAGTGGTCCGCAGAGTTACTGCCAAATGTTGAGATTAAATTAATACATATATTTTGGTTGGTTATTTTTATATCTAAATGTGCTAGAATATTCACATAAATAAAACACATAGTGATTGAAACAAAGCATTATTTCAATGACCACCTAGGTGTGGATATCACCACGACAATCAGGACACATCATCAGATAGTAATGATAGTAATCTTCACTGTCAGCTAATGTTTCCTCTGAGGCAGTGACACAAAACGGATCCATTTTTTAAACGAAAAGGTGATGTGAAAGACAACCCTGTGCCAGTAAAAGCTCCAAAGAAATAGGTTTTTTCGTTGTTTGCAAAGTTATACAGTATGTTCAGATTTAATTCTTTTTTTTGTAGTCTACATGTGTCATTCACGTTAACAGTCATAAATGCTATTGTTTACTCTGAGCAGACGTAATTTAACCTATTTGTTTTACTTATATCTTAGTATTAAGCACTTCACTTTAGTACTGTATAATAAAACTTTGAGTAAAATTTGGAACAGACTTCCATGTTCCCTTCAGGACGAATTGAAACAATTTAGTGAGTTTTCATCTGGCGCCATCGGCAAGTCCAAATTTGAATTTGTCTACACATGAAATCAGTACATGAAATCCCTGCAAAACTAATTACCGACATTACCAAACTTTGTGTTTAGCTAAAATGTTAGCATGCCAATACACTACACTCAAATGGTAAACTTTACCTGCAAAACATCAACCTGTTAGTATTTTCGCTGTGAGCATGTAAACATGCTGTATTAGCATTAGCATTTAGCGCAAAGCATCTCTGTGTCTCAATCAAACATCACAGAGCTCTTGATCATTGTTTGTTTGTAATAAAAGTGGTAGTTTTACAGAAGTAGCCCACTGACGGCGGTAGTACTTGTTGTTGTACCAGGAGTAATTGCAATAATAGTATGAGGTGTCTGGTGCAGCAGATCCGAGGAGCTTGTTTGTGGTCAGATCTTACCTGCTTGCTGCGGAGAGGTCCTTGAGCTTCCGGCCCTCCAGAGAGGCTAGATGCTGCTCGAGAGCCTCCAGGAGAGAGCTGGGAGCCTGAGGGGTGTAAATGGGAGGGGAGTTGATGGAGTATCATTAGAACCACAGCCAAGTGGACAAAATGGGACAAACCGCTTTCTCTCACTCCCATCTCCTCACCTCCTCATTTCATCTCACTCACCCACATACGCGCACAAAGCGGCAGCAAAAGTTAAGACATTACCCTCAGATTCATTATCTACTCTACAACAGCTGTTTGTTCTTTTATTTTTATTTTTTTGCATTTGGTTTCATCAGGTTTGGTTCACCGGCATGCAAACATCAGCCTTGGATCATGCAAACGAGTCCACAGCGGGACTGACAGGTCAGGACAGAGCAGCAGAGTGTTGTTTCTGCAGGGCTCCAGAGTAGAAACACCACAAACACGTCTCTGAACCGTCTAACGAGCCCATGCAGAGGCCAGCAGTGCACTAACACTATCTTAAACACACACACTTACACACGCTCACGGGTAAAGAAAATCACAGTCCAAAAATCAAGAGTTAACTGGTGGATTCCACGTTAGGGTAAAAGTCAAATTAACATATTATGAATTTGTTCATTTTGGAAATTAGGCAGCAGCTAAAGCGAAATACAAAAATGGTATCCCACTGGAAGCCAAGGAAGTTAACTCAGTGAAATGTAAACATCTGGTGAAAAACCAGGTATACACATGGAGCAGCGGGCCAGCACTCTTTATTGTAAAACAAAAGGGATGGATGGGTTCATTTGAACCACTATGTGATACCACGTTTTTCATCTAGAGCCTTACATTTCAGCACCAGAGATCACAACGAAAACACAACAAGCAAAGAAAAGATTTCTCATATACTTATTTTAAGGGGGAAAGAGAGTAAAATGCGAATTCTGGATATCCTTCTTCAGAGAAATCTAGAATATGCTGAAGGTTTAAAAGTAAAACAGACACATATCTAGAGCTCAGTAAAGGCATGGGTCACTATGTTGTTGAATAAGGGCATATAAGGTCTTCTTAAGCACTACAGACATGACATTAATTTAAAAAAAGTTGTCCCCTTTCAGTATGTTACCTGATTTCTCACATTGTAAACATCCAATTATGGTTCCACTGAAAAGGATGCTTTGTATTTGCGGCCTTCAGCATGATATGCAGTGCTTATGATGGCATTATGTACACCTATCCAAGTCATATTTGCAGAGACCTATTTAATAAAAACCATTCGCTGCTCTCCCCACAGCTAATGCAACGGGACATAATCTTTCCAGGGAAATGATTTGAACACTGCTTATGTGGGCAAAAACCTATTTCATAAAGCTGTGCTGACTTATTTATATGATAAGCCTTTGAATGAAGAGACAAGCCTTGATATTTACACTGGGAAAATGGCAGATATACTGCTGAGGAAATAATAAGCCCCGGTCATGGATGTCTAAAATAGAAATATGCACCAAAAAAAAAGAGGCTAAAAACTTTTGATATTCAGCTGCATACAGCTGCTTTCAAAATATTAACGAAGAGTAAAATTTGTTTTGCAAAGATTTAGATTATGATAAAAATGTAATTCCTGCGCTAATGCTTAAAAATTGTGAATAAATAAATGTGCTTCAAGGCTATATGCAGGTCTTCATTTATTGTTTCCTCTCTATTCTAGAGAAAAGGAGAAAAGGCGAAGAAGTTAAGGAGAGTGAAGGAGAGAGGAGGACATGGCAGCTGCAGTGTGGGCAGGTCTGTAGGGTGAGTAGGGAACGGGAGCGCTTAGAATGAAGCATTATGGGATTGACTTGACGGATTTAAATACTGGTTGACTGATTGGTTGATTGACTGATTGAGATGAGATGTAGACTGACCTGTGTGAGATCGGGGCTGTCGCCCTGATCTATCCCAACTCGCTGTGTCACAAAAAAGGAGGGAGGGGTAGGGGAGGGAGGAGGGAGGCAAAATAAAAAATAAACCAAATGTAATAATAAAACAAGGAATAAAGCAATAAAATCCAACAGAGTAAAAAAAAATTATAAAAAAAGGGAAGAGGCGTGTGAAGGAGGAAGAGGAAGAGGAGGAGGAGGAGGGAGAAAGAAGAATCAAACTCAAGCATTCATTACTTCATGCAGTGGCTGGAAAGGAAAACAAATAAAAGACAACAGAGGAGGAGGGCGCATGCACACGCATACAAACACCGATATATATACATATACACAGTTTATGTACACACACACACACACACTTATAAATACACACACACACAAACACACTGAGATCTGGAGACTGGTTTGAAATGAATGCTGAGCACACCGACTGATTGAACAGGCAGGGCAGAGAGGGCAGACAACAGGTCACGTGACTGCGAGGTAAGAAACATCCAAAAGGAAGACACTCAACTAATGTTGACTTTGAACAGAAAGAGAAAGGGGGGGGCACAGATGACACACAAACAGACAAACACACATTTTGTTAGACAGATAAAATGAATGGGTCCTTAAAGTCAACGTTAGTCTGTTGTAGTTTTTTTCTTTGGATCGAGAGGCTGCACCCCAAACCTTCCAAATAGGAACGAAACCAAGCAGAGAGAAAGCTTTTGAAGATGGCGCACGGGATAATACTAAGCAGGATAACACTGTTTATATTCAGTCTAGCAAGGACTGCTACTGTTCACTGGATAACAGCCATTATAACAGGGTTTTTTTAAAGAAAAGGGAGGAAATAAAAATAAGAGGAAGAGGACAGAGATAGAGATAGAAAAAGAGCTTGCTTGGGCATGCAGTGCAGGCATGTGAACAGGCAGCACGCGAGGGGTCCCTCAACTCGAAGCTCTACATGAGTGACTCTCTGATCGGCTAAGACTCAGCCATTAATCACTTGTCATGGAGTCACCCCCTCCCCTGGTCAGGGCAAGAGAAGGACAGAAACAGGAGGGAAATCTAGAGGCAAAAAAAGACTTATGAAGATTAAGGAGAGCCCCTGGACGCTGATCTACGGTCCGTTTTAGGTTGGAAAATAGCAACCGTAAATCAGATCCAAAGGGTAACAGAGGTGTGGAGCGAATCTCAACAGGTTTAAGTGCATTTTCTATGCAGGTGAAATTCTTCTGAGAAACGGGATGAAATTATAATTGAACATGGCGATGCCTTTATAGGAGGCCGTTGAGATTCGCCCCAGACAGATACTCTCGCCCTCTCCATGGCGTATAACTCTGTTTCCTCCGTGGAGGAGCAGCAGGACAAACGAACGTTACCTCTGCCACTTTGAGAAACTCAGACAGTTTGGTCATCCTGTTGAGGAAAGTCTTGTAGATCTCCAACGCTTCTTTGCACTGGTTCTTCTTCATGTCAAAGTATTTCTCTGTGTATCAGAAAACCAGAATCAGCACAAAAGCACTGTTTATTGACAAATCAGGGGAAAGCATCATCTAGCCCACTGAGGTGCTACATGATGATGTTAGAAAGTGTATATCTTTTTTTTTTTTAAAGGCTTAAAAAGCAACCTGGCATTGATAATCCCGTACATCTGGAGCAGATGTAGGCTCAAATATATTCCTCATAGAGTCCCAGTAAACATTTAACCATAGCTGAAGTACTTTAGATCAAGTCAATTAATTAATTAATCATTTCATGAAGTCCTCATTCAAAAGTCTGCTCTTGGCCCCTGACTCCTCACTGGCTTAATAATTAATGGAAGAAAAGAAGGTGATCTTTAATTGGACACAGATACAGTCGGAGGATAAATTGATTTCCCCTTTTAAGGAAGGATTGAGTTGAGTCACAGTCTTGTTTGTCTCGCATAGCCAGACCTATCTCCAAACAGCGCTGTGTCAGCGCTAAAGCAAGGTCTGGCTCCACGCATGATCATTCTGGTACAGGGGAAAAAACGCTCCGGCTTGTCTGCATTTCTTTAAAACAATCACCAATGGCAGGCTGTATTGTATGTGTGGTTTACCCAGCATGTTGATGACCCCTTCGTTGTAAGCAGCAAACAACCGTATGGAGTCTTTAAACAGCAACATGAAAGCTGTGTTGATCACTCCGTTGGTGAGTTCATTGGAGTTCGGCTGGAGAAAGACAGAAAAAAATGAGATTGGATCAAGATATTACAATATTTTACATTCAAGTGTTGAGTCTTTAAGCCAGATGTTTTACCTGGAAATCCAGCAGTGCGTCCAGCTGGTTTTGAATGATTGGAAGAGTCTTAATCAGCTTCTCTGTGTTCATGGTGCGCATCACACCCTCAGCTCTGGTAGCAGAGAAGAATACATGCACACAAACACACATGCAACACACACACAGGGATTATTAGGCCTGTAGACCAGGTGTGTACGTGTCTAAGGAAGTCCCTCAGATATACACTCTTGCATTAAAAAAAAACACTTTAAAGGGGACTTTTCAACCCACAAACTATCAAATAAGACAACGTTTTCTTTGTTGGCTGTCTTGATCAACTATATAGCAAACTAAACAGATTTAGCCTTTGGATGTTGAATCACATGTTTTCTGAAGTAAAGCATGAAAACAAAAACACTTGGCGTGACCACCATCTGCTGAAAAGTGGAAAATAATAATCCCATCCTCTTTGGTTGAAAAAGCCCATAAGGCCTCTCCGTATATGTGACGTGTGTGTTGAGTTTGTTACCCTCTCTTCATCTTGGTGAAGTCCACTGCTGCTAGTCTGTAAGACATGGCTTTTTCATTCAAGTAGCGGCTGTAGCGTCTGATGAAAGTTGACATGTTATACCCTGCGGGGGCACAGAGGGGGCGCTGCAGTTAGAGACAGATCACCTCGGCCTATTGTCAAACAGGTTAAGAAGCTATAATCCCATAGGAAGTGGACTAACTTCTCCACGAGCAATCTGATTTTCTCCAAACTGGCCTTTGCACCATTTTACCTTCAGCTTTCCATATATATTATATAGTATATTTAATTACAGTCATGGGTTTTCATTTTCAGTAACATTCAGCAGCTTCTTGTCTCCAACAAAAGGTACATTTATCTGTCGTTTTTCAATCCCGGACCGTAGCTTCCCTTTGAAATCAACTCTGAAATGGGTTTATTGATAGTGTTACGGAGCCATGGAGAGACATAAAGTCATTATGTTAGACGTACAGCACTGATGAGTTTACGAACAGCATTAAATTACCTTGTAGTGCAGCCTTATCTAGAAAGTTGTTGAGGTTGAAGAGCGTGTTTCTGGAGGCAAGGTACTGCATCAATCTCTGGTGGAATAAAAAGAGAGGAAAGAGTTAGTGGCTTATCTGACGCGGTTCCCTGACAACATCCAGTATGTCCACTCAGACACAATAACAGCGGCTGTGTCACGCAAAGTGAAGGTTTGTTTGTAGACAGGAGCTGCCGCTTTACCAGCATTTCACAGAGAGTTGGCTGCCCTTGTTTTTAAAGGTCGGTGTGAGATTGAACAATGATCCCATTCCAGCATCCTGTTTTGACAATAAATGCATCACATTGAGGGCCCTTTAACCCTTAGAGTTACAGAACACCCCGTCACTATTTGTGCAGCAAAAAGTTTGTTGCTTGAAAACTTTGAGAGGGTCAGGGTCCCCGCTGTAATCCCTCTCTCTGGTCTGAGACACTCTTCGTTTAGCGTGTTTGATGTTTGGGACGTGGCCCCTGTGGTGTGCGCTAGCTAGCGGAGCGAGGTGATTTGTCACACTGGCCATTGAAATGTCAGCGGTATACATCATCAGTCCTTGTTGCACATGTGGAAGACACCGCTTCAGAGAAACTCGCTGCAAGAGTTGGAGAGAAATTGCTCCAAACTTGTGAGCAAAATGTCAGTCTCCGGACAGATCAATGACTCGAGCTAGCCGATTGGCAATCAGTCTCTCTTTTTCATGTTTGTGCGTATGGAGGCGGAGGCTCAGAGAGCAGTAGATTGCACCGGAAATGTCTTTGTTTCATCCTTTCATTGACTCCCATGTGCACTTTTCTAATGCTTCATTAATAGTGTATCATCTTGTGTTGGTCTGCAACTAACATTACATGAGCAATACTTCTGAATTTAGTATTCCCAAAAATGAATAGACTACCTAAATTGTTTTTGATTGGTTTTCTGTCCATTGACTAATGGAACATTGACAAATCATGACATCATCATAACATTTTAAAAGTTTTTTTTCTTCTGTTGAGGCCACTTAATAACATATTTGATCCTATAAAAACAAGCTTGCTATGTCAAGATGAAAAACTACTTTCCAGTCATCCTGAGGACTTTCCGTTTGCTCACCTCGTTGCCGTACATCATGAGGTGGTGTGTGGTGATGAGCGCTTTGAAAACCACTATCCAGCTGTTGCTGGCTGTGCGCTCCAGCAGTGTGTCTGCCAGGTGGGGGATGCTGACGTTCAGCTCATTGGTGCAGTGGATCAGGTCTGAAGGACACAAAACAAACAACATTACATATTCTGGACATGCAGAGAATGCTGTAAAAGAATAAACCGATCATTGTTTTAGTTTAAGATAAACAAAGATTATAGAAACGGGTGTGACCAAGAGGTTAGAGGTCATCTGTAAAGTTGCAGGTTTGACTGCTACGTTCATGTGTCCTTCAGCTCAAACTCTGTATTTTCACTTACTTTAAGTCACTGTGAATAAACGCACCAGCCACATGCCAATATCATAATTTATTACCTTAGAAAGCGTACGGGCTGAGTTATTGAGAATCGATGGAATGAATGAACCTCCTCGATGAAGGCAGTCTTATCGACTGGTGCATTCATTTTGACTCACTCAATATCAGCACTCAAATCAATGAATAAATTATTATTTAATGATAGAGACTGAATAGACAGATGAATCAGAACCTACTGTATCACAAAATCCATGTTGTGTCTTCTATTCAATAGTCAACAGTGCTACCTACCATCCACCAAAATGCCAGTAGTCAACTGAGAAGATGGAAAGTTACGTCACAAGGTCAATTCAACATCAACAATGGATGCATACGTTGAAATCAATGGTCAAACTATTAGCCCTATCATAAATATTGAATCACAGTTTTCTTCCAAAGCATCTTTGTCAACAATAATAGAACAAAACCATAAACTTTATATAAGGATAAGGTGGTAGTCATTTTGGCATTTTAGCCATCGCCATCTTGATTTTTGACCGTCGCCATTTTGTTTTTCGCCTCCAGAAGTGAAATGAGAAGGTGGAGCTAAGAACAACTGAACGGGACATTTTCAGGCAACCAAATCATTACAATTAATGAAACACACTGTGAACGGGTTAAAGTTGTAAGACGAAAACACAGATCACTCCCAGACCGGACAATGCCATGGTAACAACCTGTCAATCACAAGGTAGCCGCCCTAAAGCATACCCCACGTTATTGTCTATTTTAATCTAAATGGGACAATCATTTACAAAATGAACGCTATGCTGTATTGATAGAGAAACTAGTGATTGAGACCATAAACTCATTTTACTGAGGTAATAAATCAAGTGAGAAGTAGATTCATTTTATCATAGACTTCTATACAATCAGACTTATTTTTGCAACCAGAGGAGGCGCCCCCTGATGGCCATTAGAGAGAATGCAAGTTTAACGCACTTCTCCATGTTCACGCTCATTCAGAGTGTACATTATCTGTTCAAAGTGAATGTGGAACACATTTGAAAAGTAAAATAACTCAACGTTCTGCTGCGTGTTGGATTTAAAAGGTCCGACAAAATGGCCGGCTGAGAGTGTATTTTAAATGAAGTTAACTCAGGAACCGGATCAATTTGAAAAGCAAAAGAGAGAAGGTTTCTGTTTTATGTTAACGATGATATGTCCCAAAAAACACAAGTAATTCAAAATTCAGCAGTGAACACAAAACATACAATGAGGTCAGATTGGTGGAACAAGGCCCTAAATTCTTCAAGGATTTCTCCGGCAAAAGATAAAAATGTGAAGTATGTTCGGCCTCTGTTTAATCTCAAAGATTTACTTACTCCCTAGTTTAGGAACCAAGATTTTAAATAGCAGAAACACGAGTATGTGCCCTGTATACTGCATATTCAGCAAAGCTTATTTAGCTGTGTTCAGTTGGATTACGAAAAAGAAAAGGTTAAAATCTCTAATTACAAAGATTATTTTTTTCTCTGAAACTCGACCGTATGTGTTTTACAGTAAAGCCTTGGACTGTGTTGTAAATGGACTGCATTGTGCGCTTGTAGAGCGGCTTCATACAATCTCTTCAATGACGTTAAAGATCTTTTATGGATAAACCAATTACATTTATCTCACTATTCTGCTCTGAGAATCACTGTTGAGATGAACACAATCGCCTCTGTACTATAAAAACGTGAGATTGAGCAGATCATTTAAAACTCGGTCAGGAACAAGATCTAATTCTAACGTTAGTTTAAATTAAATGCCTCACTTAGTGATGGAACAAAGTGATAAAACACCAAAAGGAATAAATCACAAATATGAGATACAAAAATTAAAGACGAGAAGCAATTTTACTTGAATTTGACAGCAGAGCACAACATGGAAAAGAACAGAACACCAACATATATAATAGGAAATAAAAAAAGCCAAATTGAAGCATGCAGATTGAGTTAGTGAATCCACTGGAGAGGAAGTGTACTTGTCTTCAAAGAGCGACAGAGACAGACATTTGCATGCTGAGTTACTGTGAGAAAACGTCAAGCCAGGTTTGGTTTCTGAGGCAAAGCCGTGGTCTGTTTCTTCCACAGGATCAGAGGTTATCTGGGTTTATTTGAAAGCTCTCTGATGTTTTCTGCGCCCACTGAAATGCTGGATACCAAAGAGTGCCAGTTGATACCGCGGTTAAGTGTTTGATGCATGTCAGAGGCAACCGGAGCACCGGCAGTTCACCGCAGCTAATGCTTCAATCCTGTTCATCTTTACTACTTATGTTATTTAGCAGTGTGAAAACCTCAGGGGCAACAACACAGACGATAATAACTCCTACAATATTGATTATAGTCTTTGTCGACTCGTCCAACTTTGCCTGCCGTGTCTGGCTCTCACTCTGCTGCATTAACGTCATAACATGTGCTTCCCTGCATGAGGGAGAAATACAAAGGTTTGTATACTTCCAGTATCTGAAAGTGAAACATGTAGAAGACATAATAATAATAATAATAATTTCAACTTATATAGCGCTTTTAAAGATACACAAAGACGCTTAAGACATGTTTAAATCAAATGATTCTCAAAAAATATGTAATAAGTGTCATATGCATAAATGCTAATCATTATTTATATCCGACTGCTATAATTCTGACTTTAACACTGTCGTACCATGGACTCGCCTCTAGAAATAAATAAGGACTTTTTATATTTCTCCTAATTAAATTTCAGCGCATTAATATCAGAACGGTACATGGTAATAGTAGCGTTCAGTCATGCTTTAGTAATTGTTAATGTTGGTTTGTGAATTTCCTTCCTGGCACAATAATTAAAGGAACAATATTGATTTCTGCTAATTCATGTTTCCTGTCACAAGGGAACAAACAGACCAGTAAGGTGGGCCTGCTTCACACTTTTTACCTTTTCATACTGCGCCATTTAGGGTAGTTTGAGAAATCTGTGTCTATTTTAGCTGCATGGTGGCTAACAAGCATGCAATTCAGTACTTAGTTATAATTTGTATGCAAAAAAAAAAGTGTAAAGTGAATTGCAACGTATTTGTGCTGGATTCTGTTGTTTTTTAGTTGAACGCATGAGCTAATTAAGAGCTAACAGATGTACAAATTGGCTAGCTTCACATGTCGGCTGCAATATTTTATGTTTAACTTTAAATCCTCACCAACTTCCAATATGGTTTTTTTGCGGTGAATATATTTACATGAAAATATTATATATTATATTATTAAAATAAATTGTACCTATTGGGCGAGGATTTACTTGTTTTCTTTTTCTTGTGACAGTTTGTTCAACCAGATGTAACAAATTCAGTTCAGAGTGAAAAACCTCTTCAGCTGTAAGTCTTTTTTGGACACTTTTGGCCAGCTGTCTTGAATGCTGCTGTTAGCATTCAGCACAAAGGACTACTGCGGCTAAGGACAGCCTATCAGAGCAGCTATCATAACTTGTTTAAATGTATTATTTAACTTTTCAGAGTAATAGCAAAGCACTCATGCTTTACTTGAATACAATTACAGCTAAGCCATTCAAACTTTCAGTCAAATGCCGGGTCCACCTGCATGCATTCCTTTGGGTGATAATGCATCAGCAAGGATTTAATCATAGACGTGTGACAGATTGCCAGAGGGATGTGATGAAATATTGACTGCCAACTCGGATTATTGATAAACTGCAGTCCAAAGGATATAATGTACATCAATAACACAATTAGAAATATGATTAACGATTACGCTGTTCAAATGTTAATACAAAGAACAAGATGACAACATGGTGTCATCAAGTTAAATTCATTTGTAAAGATAAAATGTAAAACCAGTGTCTTACAGTATGTGTGACTAGAGGTATTTTAAATGTAATAAAAACTTTTAAAAAGATGTTTCAAGACCTTGGCTTTAGATAAAGTGAGTCATTTTTGCGACATGAAATTGCATTGGAAGATGAGGTCATTATACTGACACAGATGTGGGAGTAAGTGGGCGGAGGTATCCATTCATTCCTGTGAATCAAAGTATATTCTTCTTCTTCTGTCATCATTTCAACATCTACTCTATGTCACTTAATTTGGCTGGAAGGCCAAACATGTGGCCTCCAAGGTACACACACAAGGCCTTTGATTATTCGCTACATGTTTTGTTGCGTCTGCGGTACATCACTAGTACAGCCATGACACACAACCAAATAAATCATATGCTGAATAACACAGCTGTGTTGCTTTCAGGGCATAAGGTCATTTTTGGCCTGATTACTATTCTATGTGTGATGCATCTTATTTCTTTCGCCGCTCTCCGCTATCTCAGCCATACAGAATACTGACTTGTGAAAGTGAAATCCCATTACTCCGTCTGTCATGCTCATCATTGCTGTGAGGTAGTAAATAGTCAACATTGGTCGTTTATGTCACCAACCAGTCTGTCAAGGTCATGACACTGTATTGAAAAAGAGATGCCGGTGAGACACTCTGAATAGCTTCAATGGCCAGCAATGTGTTTGATTCATCATGCATTGCATTTGGAGAAATGGCACAGCAATTCATCTATTCTTTTCACTGTGCCGGGAGGGATCGATAACAAGTCGAGTATATTTTTAAGGCAATTGAAACGTTGTTTGTATTTATCAAACCTCTCAGATTAGGTAAACCGATTCAGAATCAATGCCCAGGTGCTTTTGTTCTGATGTAAACGTGAAGTTAGTTCTAGTGGATATGATTTTAAATATTTGCCAGCAACCTCTGTTCCATTATATGTTGTTCCTTTAAACCTATTTTGTTCTATTTTTCATTCCTGCTGAGACCTGCAGCCCTCCATTACCTCAACACACAGATTAAGTGTTTGCCAGTTTTTATGACCCTGTTTAACCAGGCAAGTTGAATAAGAAAAGACTCCAGTGGTGGTCTGGGTGAGTTGCACTAAGAGGTCGAGGGTCACACACACCTGAACCTTCAGACCTGAGCTTGACCCATATTCTTGTACAGCTGGCTCATCAGAAGCACCTTTAGAGCAGTTGAGTTCATTGCCTTTTCTTTGCATTCAATATACACTTCCCCACCTCGGTCCTCTTAGTCAGTCGAGGGATTACTGTCGATCCACTGACCTCCTGATCACAAACTCCCTGCGTCTTCCATTAAACCTTAAAAATGCAGCGTCTGCCAGAGAGTCCTATGTTATACCATGTCCTAGATGGAGAAGTGAGGCCCGTCGAGAAGGAAATGGAAAGTGTTTTATTGTGAAAGCTAGCAGTGTCTATTAGAACAGCTGCATCTGAATGGTCCACGTACAAAACATTCATTCAGCTAAAAAATTCAATTCAGGCTTCCAGGGGGGTGAATTGAGCCAGGCCTTGAGTTTCTGCTTTGGCATGGAGCTTTTTATTCCACTAATTATCAGAATAAGAGCCAGAAACGCCTCGTGTAACCACCTCGACCAGAAGGAACTGACCTATTATGCGATAGACTTCATTGTCCTTGAGACCAGCAGTACAGACCTTTTCTTTCAATCCATTTGATAGATGAAAATTTGTCATGTAAATGAACCAGTTCTATTTTAAGACTATCTGCTCTCACCCTTGAGTTAAGTGACATTTACTGGTTTCCGAGAGACTGCAACTCATGGCTGGTGCTGAAGGTGGATGACCTTCTGCCATTTAATAACTGCAGGGGTGCTGTGTTCCTATAAAACTGTGACTTCGGCAGGAAGCACAACAATAAAACAATAATAGGGCCAATCACTTGATGCCCTTTAACTGGTTATTTTCTTCTGGACTTACGATAATACTGTATTTTAAAGTCATCAATTGGCTTGATTTTCTTTAGAAAATGAAAATCATAGTCAGTGTTGGCTAATGTACTTTTACAAATTCTCGTCTGTAACAGCCAAGATTTGATCCCTCGCAAATGGCTAACACTGAAAAACTAAGATAATTAGCTTTTAGTGGTGGTCACAATCAAGATAAGATTTTTATGAAATCAAAGCAGAAGTAATTACTCTGTGTTGCGATTCAAGAGTCACAAAAGGGCTTTTTCATCATAAGTGCATTTCTGAACCTTTTCAAACTCCCCCACTGGGTGTTTCTTTCCCGCTTTAATGGCCTTTTTTTGTAGGGCAGAGTGATACAGCCCTGATTTAGATGTATTGTGTTGAGGCGCCCGGTGGCACATCTTGTGAGGGAGCCCAGAATTCCCAGTGTCACCTCTGCTGTGGACACGACTGGCTAATCCACTGCCAAACTTGCCAGCTGACTGGCTGGGTGTGTAGCTGGATGACTGACTCTGAGGCTGTTTGGCTACCTGCCTTGTTGTTTCTCTCAGCCTGATTTCCTCATGATTAGCCATCTTGCTATCCACTCGTCTGTGTCTGTCTGTCGGTTCTAGCTGTCCGGACTGACTGCCTGTGAATGACTCCCAGCCCCATTGATTACCCGTGCTCTCCATCGATCACGTCAAGTAATTATAGTGAGGCAGAAAACCCACCTAACCTAATAATCTCTGTTCAAATCTACATGTGAGGAATCCTCCTTTTCCCATGTGTATATAATTGCTGCAGTTTGCACACACGGCTAATTAGCAGAATGTGGAGATAAAGAATCTGTCTGCTCAAACGCCTCATTGTAACACCCACCAGCAGAGCTATACAGTACACACACACTGCCTCTCTGCTCCTCCAGCATCTCGAGACTGACAGCAGTAACACATCCATTAATGACTGTAATGCACCAGAGGACATGACAGTGAACTTGAATGTGACATTATTGAAATCTAAGAGAAGATGTTGGCGATGCTGCAGAAATAACGCACATTGTGTTCTGACGTGTCTCCAGAGAGAGGATCCAGTGCCGCTGATAGTGGCGTTAATAATGGATAGGCCTACACTGTAAAACGGCTGGTTGCAATATGATTAGCCCAAACCAGAGTGGCCTATTTCCACTGACTGACATGCACAGGCTGCCCCTCGCCTTATATCCACATTTACTGGTAACACTAATAGCCATATACACACTGTAGCACATGATTTAATGCGTAAACCTCATTTTAATCTAAGGGAATGTGGTGTCTAATTAAAGAGGCTGCAAACATAACCGGGCCGGATGAGAAAGAGAGAGGGGGGGGAGCATAACAGATGCTGTTTATACAAGCTATCCTTTGTGAGGAAAGATGCTGGTAGCTTGAAGCATGCAGACTATCGATACAGTAACCGGTGATGGCATGCTTAACCTACAGTCAAGGTGCTTCTTCTTGGGTCCGCTGACTTCATGCGTCGTGGCCTTGCAGACGGCTTTGCTGATGGCAGACCCGGTCATGCTGTGCTGCGCCGCGGCGATCCGGTCCGTCAAAGACTGTCCCGACATGTTACTGAGGAGGAGGTGGTGGTGGTGGTGGAGGAGGAAGAGGAAGAGGAGGCAGGCGGAGTGGTGGTGGTGGTGGTGGTCGAGGAGTCCGGGTGGGGGAAACCGGGGAGGACGATCAAAATGTCTTTAGAGGCAGGGAGGAGGGTAGTGCCCTCTGCGAGAATCGGCCGTCTGAGCAGGAGGAGGAGGAGGAGGAGGAGGAGGACAGCAGCGTACACCGGCGAGGATCCGGTGGGAGAATTCATGCGGCGGCCAAATAAAACATAAGACGGTCACATCCAGGGAACCATTTAATATTCAGTCGGAAAGCATCAGGGTGACCCAGCTGCAGGAAAAAAACTGATTAGCCGATGTAAAAAAAAAAAAAATCTAATGTATAATTAAGAGCGGCCTGCACAAAAACAGCCTGTAATGAGGTAAGACAATGTGGACTACAGAAAACTGTAATATATCCCTGAGATGCCGCCGGGATACGCACGAGAGCTGAATCGGAAAATAAAGATGTCAATAATCGAAACACTACCGGTGATTATTATCAAATCTATGCGGCATCCCCTATGACTGAAGACTCATTTTTCAAAGACGATATCAAACAGCATTGTCCTGTCCCTTTTCTCCTCTTCTTCGGCCGTTTCTCCTCTGAAGCTATAACGCACAGATCGGACCGCGAACGCCTCTCAGATCCACACAGCACCCCGCGCTGGCTGCATCTAACCTAGCCGCTTTGATTCTTTTTTTTTCATCCCCCCCGTTTTTTTAATCTTCTTACAAAAGGGTGTATTTATGTGTTGAGGTTGCCGATAGGCCAATTCATTTTTTTTTTTTTGTGATTTCTTTTTGTGTCAGTCAAACTTGTGTGTAAAATGGCAGTACGTGAATCAGGTGACTAGGAAAGGAGGGCGATTGGGCCACTTATTGCGTCCGGGGAGGGCATCTTAAAGCAGAAGGCTGTCCCGGGTCTTCAAGGCAAGGCATCAGCAGTCATCACCTCGATGCATGTGCAGTGTCATGTGCAAACTATCCATGATTACCTGCCATCCAATGAAATGTAGACACATATGGAGGAAAATCCACGATAAGATCAACACAAGAGGTTTCGTTTGTGCAATGCTTCAGTGTGATTCATGCAGTCATGACTAAAAACTGTGTGGGTGGTGACCCTGATGATCTTATAGGGATTATGTTGTTACTATACACTATCAATTTACAGAGATAGTGTATGGTTTTTAATGGTACCATGATAAATCCCAGCAAACATAATGCAACATGCATTCAAAGGTCTCTCTTTGGTGACATTTCTTATCGACTTAAAAATGTCCTGGTAATGTTCCAGTTTGATTTATTTAGTTCCAACAAAATTCCCAGTATGTGTCTCAATGGCATTTCATGGTCAAGTAAATACCATCTGGGAGCAATCAGTGACGGTTCCTGTTTTGTTTGAAAGAACACCTGGAGAAAAGAAAGATCCTGGGAATATGTATGGAAACATCATTTGGAAATCGCATGGAAATGTTCTTTTTAACTCAAAGAAATGTCACACAATAAGAACTTGGTATGAAGACACTGCTATGTATAGCAATTAATTTATTTTTCTTTATATGAGGAGATATCACACTTTAAGACTGCAACTAAATGATGTGCATTCATCATTAATCTGCTGATTATTTAGTTTGGTCTTTTAATTGTTTGGATTATAAAATGTAAAAGAAAAAGAAATACAAAAAGAAATCCCATTATAATTTGCTAAAGCCCCAAGTGACCTCCTCAAATGCCGTGTTTCATCTGATCAGCAGTTAACCCCGAGCCCCAGTTTGTACCACTCATGTATTAGCATACGGGTCACAAAGGTAACTGTCGGTTTCTCAAAGAGATAATTAACCATATAAAACCCTCTGGGTGACACTGACACTTACCGCTGTTCTGACAGTATTTTCAGAGTTAATTATCTTTAGAAACCGATGGTTACCTCTGTGATTCAAATGTACGGTAATACATGAGAGGCACAAACTGGGGGAAACCCAAACCAAGATATTATGTTGATAATTATATAAAACAAGGAGAGAAGCTGGAGGAATGTTTGTCATTTTTGCTAAAAAAAATAAATAAAAATAAATTAGTTCATTATAAGAAAAAAATAGCTGCTGACTAATCAGTGAATTGTTTCAGCTCTATTTGCTCTCGTCTGAATCACGTCAACATCAATGTCTTCATTTCAAGGGTGAAATGTAGAGCTGGGAGGACCTGACACATTTAAAGATCATGAAAGGACAATGCTGCTGAAAACACACAGTGCACTATATGACACCACAAATGCATTTATGTTATTGCATGTAGTCTGGGCCACGGAGAATGCAGTGGCACACGCTTTGCATTACAAGGACATGCTATTACACATCAAAGGCAGTGAAGTGAAATAGAGCTGATGCCTAATTCAAAAACATGGAATTTCAAATAACACTCGAGGCAGACTCAACAAAGGCGTCTGTTCAGTTGTTGCTGTGCTAAAAAGAGCAACGCATGCCATATTTTTGACTGGCAAGAAATCAATTTTAGTGATGAAAGAAAGCTCCATATACCAACAATAGTGCCTATAGTTGGACATTGAGTCGGTTTTGCTATCAAAGTTATTCATATTTAGTATGAAACATTCACTTTGAGGATGTGATGTAAACCGTTATAGACTGAACCACACATGTAAACGCAATGAAATGGATATGGGTGCTTAACTAGAAGGAGGTGCTGTATATCATGAAAGGATAGTAATGCTGTAAGAACACATACTTTTTGAAGTGCTTCACAATGCTAGTCCCAATTAAAGAAATTCTCAATCCATTAATAGTCTTCAGGTTTTATTACCGACTTGAATTCTTCATTTAATGGATATATCTGCTAAACGACCCCATTACCTCCGTAACATTTATGTTTATTTCTGACTGCAAAGGATTCGGCTGTTTTTTCTTCTTCTTGGTAGCATGTGAGAGCAGATTTTCTAGCCCTTCAGTTCATGATCCAGTGTGAAAGGAAATGTCTTTACGTATTAGCAGGCCTATTATGAATAAACGGGATGCACCCTCTGTGTAATGTTACATAAATACATTTATTTTTACTTCAGATTAGCAAAGAAAAAAGGCTGTGATCTTCAGCAGATGGATAGTACAGCCTTTGTAATGACAGATGAGATGTTATTTAACGGTTTGACACGACCGTTTCTCTCTAACCATCGTCAAGTCATTAGCCGGTATACATTTGCTCAATTCCTGCTAAAACCCAGTGGAACCAGTTCAACCAAAGACCAAACACACACGACACGATTCAAATGATTTGATTCGCAACATGAAATAAAGCAGAAAATAATTGAGGCCAGGCACTATGAGCAGCATCACGTTATCTTTTTATGTACACAATTGTATTGACTTCAATCATCATCTTATGAACTGAGCACAAGACTCTGCATGATTATATTACATTTAGTTTGACCAAAACAAAATCTCAAAAGGAATAATTTGACTTTTTGGAAATATGCATTATTCACTTTCTTGGTGAGTTTAAGATGATTACATTGATATGTGTTTGTTAAATATTAGACGACAGCCAGCAGCCAGTTAGTTTCGCATGATGACTGGAAACAAAGATAACAACATTGCAGCACCTCTAAAGAATGAATTATAATTAACTAATTATCACATTGTATCTGTTTGTAATTTAAGGCAAAAACTGAAGTGTAAAGACAACAATTAAAGGTTAAGTACCGGACTATTTCTTGGCCAGTCACTAGAGTCTCTTCTGCAGTGCCAAGAAATCCTGCTTAAAAAACCTTGTTTTTTTATGAGTTAAAGGGACAGTGTGTATAATGTGGTGGCATCGAGCGGTGTAGTTGCAGATTGCAACCAATTGATCCTCCCCCTTCTAAGTCTGCCGTAACGTGAGCAGCCAAGCGCAAAACCGTGGTTCACCTCGCTCAGTACTCGTACCATAATGCTACTACTATGGGAGCAACAAAAGCCACACTGCGACTAGCAGTGCCACCGTTTTGCACTCTGCAGCTCATGTTACTGGCGTTCAGACGTGTGTCAGAACAACGATGGCCTTCAGGTGACATAAAACACAACAGGTTCTCATTGGAGCCAGTGTTTGGTTTGTCGCTACAGTAGAAACATGGTGGTGGACTCAGTGGAGAGGACCAGCTATCTACGTAAATATAAACAGCTTATTCTTAGTTGATGAAAACACATTGATTCTTATTTTCAAGTGATTATACACCAATGAAAACATAGTTATGAATATTATATTCCATTTCTGCTAATAAATCACCAGAAATGCTACACACTGGCCCTTTAAACAAATGAGCAAATGTTAGTTATTGAGGATTTTGTTTGGACAGAGCCAGGCTAGCTGTTTCCCTCTGGTTTCACCTCCAGGCTTCACTAAACTAGCTGGCTTTTGACCATGAATTAAAAGGAAAATCAGTCTTCTCATCTAATTCTCTGTCTGAGTTTCAGTTGGTAAAAGACAGTGGAAACCTGAATCTTTAGAATTGATTTCCTAGACCTCACACGTATGATAGAGACACTGTCTTGTACGTTATCACAGAGTTTATCTTTAGGTTCAATGCATGAAGTTCAGGGCATTTTAAGCAGATATAGTTTTAGCTGTTTTCATATCCTTAAAGACTGCCTTTACTTCCTCCCGTCCATTGATCTAAAAGCTGACTGCATGATGATCGTCTGAGCAAAAGTGCAAAGAATGCAAGAAGGCTTCATGTTTGTGTGTTTGTGTTCACACTGCAGACAAAAGTGCTGAAGTTTTAAGAGCTGTCAGTTCAAATATGTTCAAGAGAAATAAATGACACTGTGCGATCTGTGGCAAAAAAGGATGAAATAAACAAACTTTTTGTTCCATATCGTTGTGAAATATAAAATAAAAAGTGGACATATCGGTCGGAAACATTTAACGCCTGTCATTCTAAAACGTTTAACAATTTAAGACCTGTTTTACCTTGAATTTAAAAATAAAAATGTAACGCTTTTAGAGGTTGTGCAGGATTAATCAAAAGTCCATCTTTTGTGCTCCAGATATCCTGTTGACCTGCAGTGTGAACATTGGCTCTACCCGTTTTACACTTCTTCTTTCATCACTCTGGCCTAAGGCAGTGTGTTTTTTACAAACAGTCCCCCTGACTCAGACTTATCTCGGTGGCCTCACAGCTGTTCACTTCCTGGTTGTCTGTGATTGGTCCGGAGTCACCATTTCAAACATGAAGAGCAGTTGAGATGGTCCTTGGTGGTGTTAGTGTATCCAGACAGGACGAGGGTGCTGGGGTCCCGCTCGACCACCGGGCTCTCCTCGTTGTTCAGGATGTGCCCCACCAAGCAGCGCGCGGCCTCCTCAATGTTTGCGTTTTCCTGAGGGAAATAAATCATCATGTACTCTTTATCCACTTCACAAGCAGCCGTAGTGGCAATGCTCTATGGATGACCATTGCGATACAACCACTAAGATGTGTATCTGTCATGTTGAAATGAAGTGGAACAAAAGCACGAGAATCATTAAGTCAGTTACACAACAATGTGTCAGGTAGGGAACTCTTTGTAAAATTAGTCATGTCCAACAGTCATTTCTTCTTCCATTATTAGGGCCAACAAATGTCTAACGCAGCCCTTCTCACAGGCAGGATGGCAAATACAGCATATCAAATTTTTGACTTAGTTGACATCTGACATCCTCTAATTTACTAACTGGAATCCAGAAAGTTCCACACTGATAAAACACTATTGTTTCTAATCTGTCTTCTGAGCCTTTAGTGTTCACTAACTACACTACTGTCTCTGACTCACATCCTAGTGTGTATTTCATTAGACGGGCTGGAAACACAGAGGGTTAACTCACACCGACTGCAAACATTCCTCTGTTTGTCTCTTGAGAGCACGGCAAATAATAACCGACTTATGAATTGAAACACCCAACAGTAATTTTCAGAATCATTTATTTTTAAATACTGCTGTTGTATTAATATTGCTGTTTGAGCGGATTAAATATAGTTAACCGGACTGTGTATATTATGTGAAGAGCAGGTGATGTAATTTACCCAAAATTAAATAAGCCCTTTCACAACTCTTTCCATTTGGTGACTAATCAAAAAAGCCCTCTAACCTTTTATATTTACATATAAATCACCAGTATATTATGCAATTAATGGAAAATGTTAATAATAACACTTCAATCTAACTCAAAATGTCTTTCCCACTGATGTCCCTCCAGAAAGCTGCAGTAATTGCATCCAAAGTCACATATCCCGGGTCTCCCCTCTCGTACCTTTGCAGAGGTCTCGAACCAGCCGACGAAGCCGTTCTCCCTGCAGAAGGAGTCCAGTTTGGGCTGCTGGGGAGCCAGCTGGTCGGACTTATTGGCCAAGAGTACAGCTGGAACCGGCCTCCCATGGTTCAAGGTCACCTGAACAATGAAGAACGACAGTTTAGATGATGGCTGTACAGACTTGTAATATAGACAATAAAAAAATGTAACTGTAAATATCATTGTCTTATCAATCTGTATGTATGTTGGATACAACTACAACAATTATGAGGATATTGATTTTAGTCACTTCAAGGTGTCATTATGCTTTAACAAACGTACTTTTAGGCGAGTAAAATAGTGTCTGAAGGCCTCTCCCCTCCCACCTTTCCAATGTTAGAACTTAGAATTGCTTTAACTTTCTCAAGCTTTCTTCTTTACATTTTTGACACAATTACTGTGTGGGCCATTTTCCACATTTGAGTAATTATCACCCCTGTGTGTGGCAGCAGGCTTCAAGTAAACACTTGTTGTACTGGTTTAACACATTATGCACAAAATGTGTCTTTTTCAGTATCTTGATACCTGTACAGAAATGATCTTACACACTTTCCCAATTGACCCTTCTCTGAGGTCCCGCCTTCGAACGTAGACTGGCCAATCATAGCGTAGCATCGGTCCTGGGTCCAACAACTCCATTGACTCTCATGCAATTGTCTCAGATTTCTCTAGTCACGGTTAAATGTCATGTAATAGTGATACTCGTTACCCTGAGAGGTTGGATGGAGATATACATTTCTTAAAGATAACGTTTCTATGTAAAAACCTGTGGAGCTAACAATGCAGAGTACGTTAACAAATCATTAACTAGCGTTAACAATTATATGCTACGCTAACTACTGAAGGACACTGATTGTACACACGTGCTGCTTTTTTTTCATTTATTGTAACAGTGAATAAAGCTTTACGGAATCAGTGTTAACTTATTGTCTTGCTCGTGGTGGTTCACTTCTACAGCTGTAGGCTTTAACTTCTATCTTTTTCTTCTCAACCTGTTTTCGCTGCTGAATCAGTTTGCCATCCTGGCCATCCTGCCATCTTTCAAACGCATATTGTAGACCCTTCTGTCTGCTTCTTTCTGAAATGGCTTTTTAAAATTGTTTCCAAAAATTATATTAGACAGGGAGGGCAGGAAGTGACAGAGCTCTAAAGCTCTGACAGCTTGATGGAGTGGCAGGAGGGGGCGGACTTAGCGAAGGGTCAATTATAACGTCTGAAAGGTGTAAAGGGCATATTGACACCTGAAGCGGTTCCAACGTGGTATCTTTTTTCTCTGCAGACTATTTATATAATGTCACCTTACATGAATATTAGGACATTGTGGCTGCAATTTTTCAAACTACTTTTCTCGACTGTGGAGCTGTCAGCACACACATGTGCCTCTGACAGCTGTTGAATCCTTTCTTAGCATAATCTCACTTTGAATGTGTTCCTACAGTACGTGAACCCAGGTGACTACAACAAGCAGTAGACATACTGCAATGCAAATGAAGGATATTTAAAACATAAATGTGGATGATGTCCAGACAGTATCTGCGAGTGAAGCGCTCCTTTTCATTAGAAATCGTGAAACCAAAACAATATCACTGCCCTAACCTTAACTTTGGCCTTAAATGCTGTTGTTTGTGGGTACTGTTATGATTATTAATATTAATATTTACTCTTCTGGATGGTAGAGAATTACATGTTTGTGCTAACCTTGGAGTCCAGATCATCCTTCCACTTCAGCACAGCGTCGAAGGTGGAGGCCCTCGTCACGTCAAACACCACCAGTGCTCCTACCGCCTCCCGGTAATAGACACGAGTCATGTTCCCATACCGCTCCTGTCCTGGGACGCATGGAATCACACACACACACACACACACACACACACACACACACACACACACACACACACACACACACACACACGTTCATGTAAAGACACCCTTCAAGTCCATCAAATTAAATCAACTTACACCACAGTTTATCAGTGATAAACATAGCGAGTTTGTGTGTGTGTGTGTGTGTGTGTGTGTGTGTGTGTGTGTGTGTTTATTTATTCTACAGTTGCTGCCATCATGTGACTGATATGATCTGCATGGGATCTCTTGAGTCACAGCCAGGCACAAGATCTACATTCCTCGAGCAGGCTTCAAATGAGGGAGGGACCAGGCATCCATGTAAAAAATATCCATATTATCAATTTGTTCGAGTCCTATTCTGTATATTGTTTCAAGACAAGAAGTAGTAGCTTTTAAAAGAGTTTCAGAAACAAAAGGGTTTTGTTTCCAAAGATCCTAAAACACACATTCTTGAAAATAAAGCCTGCAGAGCTTTATAGTTCCAGCAATCAGCTGATGCCATAATCAACCTGTAAACCAGCATGCGCTCGTTAAAGTTTGACACACCTGCTATGTCCCACAGCTGGAGTCGGATCACAGTGTCGTTGTTCCACTGCAGAACCTTCAGGGCGAAGTCCACGCCGATGGTGGCTCGGTAGTGCTGGGAGAAGATCTGATGCACGTACCGCTTGATGATTGACGTTTTCCCGACTCCCAAGTCCCCGATGACCAGGACTTTGAACAAAAGCTCCTGCTGCATGGTTGCAGCTCGGCCTCTCCTCGAAAAGTTGTTGTAACTTTAGGATGTTGGTGCGCAGGTATCGTAACAAAATTGTAAACTGCAGCAAAGTAACGGAAAGTATAATAGATGTTATTAGGCTAGTTGGACATTTTCTTCAGACCATTGCACTTTTAAAAAAGTGATTATGATTCAATATCAATCGAGATTTGTGAAAGCAGCGGTTAAGCTCGCTTGTGATCAGTGCAGTCCTCCCGTTTAATCACACATGACGGTCGACTGTCAGCTCCTGTGAGCAACTCCACCACCGCAGGTCTGAGCTGGTGGTGCGTTGAATGATCCTCGTAAAAAATGTAGCTTCGGAATTTGTCACGCAGCTGATTTTCTTGGATAGGCTTAAGACCTAGGTAAAACAAAAACAATATATATATATATATATATATATATATATATATATATATATATATATATATATATATATATATATATATATATATGACATGTATTTTGATGTCATATATATATATATATATATATATATATATATATATATATATATATATATATATATATATATATATATATATATATATATATATATAACAATATCTGGTGTTAAACAAGTAACATGAAATACTGATATATGTTCTGCTTAGTTCATCTATATTTGTTTTCGTTTTTTATTTTTTATTTCATTTAGTCCATGTACGTGTGGGGTTATAGTGAGGATGGAAGGCTGGTAGTTAAATCGGCTATAATTTACAGTTACTTATTTCTTTCTTCCTAGAGCCTCTGAAGGCGGCCGCGGGACTGCGCGTGTTGTTGCTGCGCTGCTCTGCGTACAGTTACGGTAATGGTGCTGATGAGGGCGAGGAGGAGATGTGTGACGCTGCCGTTGTGTCCTGCTGCCATTTCATCCGCGGATCATAACGGACAAATTATCAAATTAACCAGCAGCTCCTATTATCTGTCGGTGTGAACCCTCGACAGCCTGGTTTCATCTAAATGTTGATGGTGGACAAGAGGCCTGCTTAATATGATGCATGTTATTGGCTGCTTATTTCTGTAATCCAACCACTGCTACTCTGGAGGATCATTTTTAGAAGACATAATCATCGATATGGGGTTTGTTTTTTACAGGTACTGAGGTCTTAATTTTAAGGTGGGTCATTATTACCGATTTTTATTAGATTATTTTCCTGAATCTTAATGATTAATGTCAATAATACTCCTACTAGCATTAAGCTAAATCGGTTGGGCCTTGATATTTTTTCATAAACTGAGCATCATATTTTACCATGAGCAACACTGGAGGTTTTAGGACGCAGTCTATTATTAACTAGCAGTCCCTTTTAGCGGCTATCTCCTTATTAAGATAATGTTTGGCTAGCTTCAAGGCCTCATTTTGTATTATTGCTATATAGCAACCAGCCTACTATCCACATGGGGGCTGACTACACCAATGTTTATTGAGTTGCAGAGGAGTGGCCTCCCCCCGTCCCCTCAAATTAGATCATCCAACTATAAATCACATGGACCCTGCCGAGATGATTACTATCCCCTCATGGTGGCAGCCATAATCCAAGAATAATCCATGTGGTCGACACTGGATTAAATGCACACTTGTTTTTAATCTCAATCTATTCAAACACATCCTCTGTTATCACTTTCGAGGCTTTCAAGCATGTTCAAGCTAAGCTGTTGTTCCATTTAGTCTTTTTCTTCCCTTTGGAGGATTGGTATTGTTAATAAGCAAAAGTAGCCAAAGGTCAAGACAAGACCATGTTTTAAATTTCACATTTTGTGAAGATAATTTCTGCAGACAACAATAACAACAAAACGTTAGACAGTGTGCACACACTTGGTTTTTTAAAAGTCTTCAAATAAACTCTTATTTAAATGTTGACGTTGGTATTAATGCTTATTTATTTGCAAATACAGTTCAATCTTCAGCTTTTGAACGATTTTGTATTTCAGTTGTTGTTGAACCATAAGAATGTATAATTGCTGTAATGTGGATTAGATCTGAAATATCAAGTGGCAATTTATAACAGATCAAGCACAAATGTCATATTTGACTCAGTGTCTTTGAGTTTTGATTGTTGGAACAAGACATTTGAAGCCAGAACATGGATGACAGTGACCTCACAAGTTAATGCTTTTATTTTCTCACAGATTTTATTTTGGTGAGACATGGAGACGATATGGCTTTATCAGTTTCGTCTGATCGTCATCGGAGACTCCACGGTTGGCAAGTCGTGTCTGATCCGGAGGTTCACTGAGGGACGCTTCGCCCAGGTGTCAGACCCGACGGTGGGGGTGGACTTCTTCTCTCGCCTGGTGGAGATCGAGCCGGGCAAGAGAATCAAACTACAGATCTGGGACACTGCGGGGCAGGAGAGGTTCAGGTAAAGTCACAACTCTTTAATCTCCCCCTTGGTCCTTCTCATCCATCCACAAAACGGCATCATGACCTAAAACAAACGTCACTTTCTCTGTGTTAAGAATCCACACCAACATGACTAACACATCTTGCACCCAATAGTCCAACCCTGTCCTGATCCTGTTGGATGTCCCAGATGGGCATTCAAGATAAATGAACACAAACCTCACAGAACCTATTCTAAAGGATACGTCTAATGATGTGCTGTATTTTTAAACATTGTAAAAAAAAAAAAAAACATACAAATGTACTGTGTATCTAAAACCTGTGTATCTAAAGTTGTTGTCCAAAAACAATTACCAACACACCAGTGCCATAATGTTGCACTGGAAGACGTTCCTTCAATAAGATCCACATGAGCTTAGTTTATGTTGAGACAAGTGCACTTTACTGCTGCACTGGATCACCAAATCTGCAGCTGAAAGTAGTTCACAGATGCACTGTTTAATCCTGTTAGAATCACGTTTTAGATATTTAGGATCCGTGTTTTTACAATTTACGTCCTCATTAGGAACAGATTATTTTGGGGCAAGCGCCACAGCCAGGCTAGAGAAGTTGGAACGTGTTGAGAGATGGACAACTTTTTGTTTTGGTCTTTTCCTGAGATTTGTTTATAATAATGAAAAGCACAGAATGGTGCCCAGAGGTTGCATCCTGTCACAATCCAACACTTAATAGTTTGTTTGTTTAAAACTGTTACCACAATCTTTCCCTAATCTTAATTAACCAGGTCTTTTAGTTGCCTAACCCGGACTATATCTTAACCATAAAAGATAAGGCTGGCAATATACTTTATTTTTGACATTGACAACATACCCATGATCCAGTTTGTGTGGCTCTCAGCCTCAAACCCATTGATTCCTACGTTCATCTTTTTTTTTTTTTAAAGGGTCACAAATATATACTTAATACAAAATAAAAAAAGGCTCAGTAATTTCATAACGGAGCATGCCACTGTGGTTAACAAATGACTCAAACAGCAGTAAATAGAGCATTTGTGGTCTCTTGTTCTATTTTCAGCATAAGCAAGTCAGTTTCACAACCCATCCTCTATCTCTCCAGGTCCATCACCAGAGCGTACTACCGTAACTCGGTGGGAGGGCTCTTACTCTTCGACATCACAAACCGCCGTTCCTTCCAGAACGTCCACAACTGGCTGGAAGAGGCCCAGAGCCACGTGCAGCCGCACAACATCGTCTTCCTGCTGGTCGGTCACAAGTGTGACCTGGAGGCCCAGCGTCAGGTGACCCAGCAGGAGGCGGAGAAGCTGGCGGGGGCCTACGGGTTGCGCTACGTGGAGACATCGGCACGAGAATCCATCAACGTGGAGAAGGTGTGGATGATATTTTACTATTCCTTCCCAGATACAAGATCAGCTGTGATTCTCTTATTTATCTTCATCACCGAACGTGTTGCCTTTGAAGCTTTTAACCACCCCGAGATTAGTTTATGATCCTTCATCTTTTAATTTTGCTTCTTTTTCTCTAAAAGGCATTTGTGGATCTGACGAAGGACATCTTTGAGCTGGTACGGAGCGGGGACATCACGATCCAGGATGGCTGGGAGGGCGTCAAGAGTGGGCTTGTTCCGAACATCGTCCATTCCTCCGAGGAAGTCACCAAGGGCAGCCGCCAGTGCTTCTGCTGAGTTACCTGGCTGCAGCGTGTGGGGTGACAGGTAGTAATACTTCAGCGGACTCCAATCTGGAGGAGATCTGGCTCACGCCTTGGCTGCACTGGCCAGTTTTTTTGGGACTCATGATATTTCCCCTGCTCAGTTACACAATTTACATAAGACATTGTTTTATCTTTCGGTGCCTGTTTATGGCTCTTCATTGATGTCCCTAACAGCCGTAGAAGCACAAGAAGCATCCCAATCTTCTCACTGTTCTGTTTGCATGTGTGTGTGTGTGTGTGTGTGTGTGTGTGTGTGTGTGTGTGTGTGTGTGTGTGTGTGTGTGTGTGTGTGTGTGTGTGTGTGTGTGTGTGTGACTGACTGTAATAATCCTGCTGTCTTTGCAGCTCTCAACACTTCAGCTTTACTGCACTTTTGGCCTTCCCTGATGTGTACAGATATTCTCCAGTGGTTATGTTGTCTTCTCTTAAAGACTGATACGGTCAGTGAACTGTGTGAATTTAAATCTGAATCAGAGATGCCAAGACTGAGCCATCCCTCTTCCTTTACATGCATAATATACTGTATATATATTGCAGCCGTGTACAGACTATTTAACCAGTGAGAGAGACGAGACAGAAAGAGGTCCTCGCTGATTGTACTGCACTACAAATCCAAGTGGCTTAATACAGAAAGAGAGCGGATGATGATGCAAGTGAACTCAAATTGAACCAAAGTTTGAGATTCAGCTGGACCTGTTGTTTGTCTGACTGCGACCTGCTGACTACTGCTTGAGAAAGAGTTTGCACTGTAAAAATGTTAAACGGTACGTTTGCTGAAAGGAAAAGATATTGTAGCTGCTCACTGATAGCCATTATAACTTAATAATAGCAAGGAGATTTATCAATATGTAAAGTACCCACGTTCATGTTTACTGCTCTGTGTTGATTTACTGGTGAGAACTGTTAGACGTAACCTTAAAGCCTTTTGTTTGAAACCCCAATATGTTCAATATTAAATCATGTAAAATATATTACTGAACCCACAATTTGTAAAATAAATGCTTCAAACTTATGTTGAAATGTTATTTGTTATTTTCATAATAACAGTTTTATTGGAGTTTATTTTTATTTGATTATTTACATTTTTACTTAAAATGCCCATTTTGGAAAGTGTCAGTTTTTTTTGCATGATGGCTTTTTTTCGTTGGCAGTATATTTCATACCACATTTTATTTTATAGTTTCACTTTAGATGACAGTGGTGTTGTCACCTTGCCACATGCCCCAATCAACAACTGCTATCAAATTTAGCCCTTTGTCCTTTTTAGTTCTGCTGTTCGAGAAACTGAACGGCTGCATTTGGTCCCAGATGTTCCTCATAAAACTTGGGAACTTGGGATTGGCTGAAAGAGGCCGGTGACATCACTGTCATAAAAAATGACCCCATGAAATAAAAGATAACACTGTATTTAAAAAAATGTCCTTAAATATAAAATATACTTTTGAAAATATCTGTCTATTATAAAATGGAAAGTAACTCAAACAAGTTTGATTTATAAATTGCACACAATTGATTCATGTAATTCTTTGTCATACTAACTTGTTATATTGAACACTCTGGGGCTTTTGGAAACTGATTAAATTAATTTTACATTAACAGTTAACATTAAATGGCACCTTCAGGTCATACATTTATTTTATGCCTATGCATTTATTGATTCAGTCATATTCATATTTAATCACTGCATGCCTCCATTTAAACTAAAACTTTCCAAAGAAAGAAAATATTTAAAATGTTTGATATAATGTAAATAGCCATTTCATTGAGTTCCTGGAATCTCTTCAGAGCAGAAATAATAAAGATACAAATATATACGAAACCCTGAAAGTGAAGAAATTAGGATAATTTAAACATACGATGTGTGAGTTCATTTATGTTTAACCGTGAAGTGGAAGTCTCTCTTTCAAGTATCTTTTGAAAGAGAAAAGCATAATTAGCACACACAGTCAAGTTCCTGTTCATAGATAAAACTTTGTGTCTATCCTGTGAATATTAAAATGTAAACTGTAAGGCGGCAGCAAACACATTGGCATCACATGACACAACCTGTAAATAATGTATTTGAAACCTAACCTTGACAAAGTTGAGTCTTCAATGTTGTTGTGACTCTGGGATTATTATAGCACAAGTGTCATCAATAAAACATGCCTTTAGAAATTAATAAAGATTTTCCTTGTGCAAAAGGTGCTCTTTCTACCACAAAACTGACTGTTGTGTAAGTAACAGGCAGTAAATGGGTCATAGCCACTATGTTAACACGTAATACTGTGTGCGGCCACTAGATGGCAGCCTAATGTGTGGAGAAGGGAGGGCAGAGGGAAAAGATATTCCAATCCATGTTTTGGGTTTTTAGCTGTTAAAATTCTAGCCTATTCAAACTAAAATAAACTAAAATAAAGAAGTGTTCCAAATGCGCATTGAACTGAAACAATGAAGGATTTACTGGGTTTTTTTGCGTGTTGCTTCAGCACAATTGTTAAATGAAAATCATAATCCTCAAATCCATAGTTCATTTTCCCACACAATATACATTTCTTATTGTTTGACCCAGTGATGTTTTGAATTGTCCATGGTGACTAAAGTGGATTACTCTGCGTTTTGAATGCTTGGCATGTTTCTCAGTCCCATTTACGCCCCGAGGAGCGGGTGAGTACCACAGTTTTTGAATATAGACCGAGCAGATATTAGAGAGAGACAACAGGCCTCTCACACAGGAGGGAAGGAACATAACAGTTGTGCTGGAGACAGAGGTAGACACACAGGATGGTTGCTCCATGCCCAAGTGTGTGTGCATTTAACTGTTAGGGCAAATTACCCATAAAAATAAACATGACAAGATGAAACAGGAGTGTTTGGGTTTTCATTTCTAAATGGTTCCTTATTTATAGAATTTTTATGTTCTTAAATTAATGTAAATTTAGTTTTACTTAACTGTTACATATACTTGCTTACTGTGAATAAGAAAGGTGAACATTGCCACGGACATTGTCAATTTGGAGGCAAAGGTGCACTCACTGAGGAAGTTATTTACATATTTACAGATGAGTGAAGACCTTTTGTTGCACAAATTAAGTGTTGCCCCTTAGAAACTATTGTGATTTCCCTTGGTGCTATGAGAACTGAGTGTTTTAGAACTTGGTCCTGAACTTTAATCACTAGCAGAGTTTTGTATGTTCAGCTGGTAAAACAGTGAGAAGGCCTGCAGTACATTTGCCAGCAGCTCAGTCTGAAAAAGCGGGAGATAGAACACACTCTGTCTGCCATAAGCATGAATTATTTTAATTTTATTAAAAACACAGAAAATACAGCTCATTGTTTTTACATGATGGCGATATGTACAGAAATATAGAATCTAAGAAAGAAAATGCTGTTAATGAGATGGCATTAAGAGGAGATGAGTAGATCGTAAAAGGCACTGGGCTGAGCGCGCTGCGTGACACGGCAGTCACAAAGCCCGCTCATGAGGTCGCTGGCAGGCTGACTCACCAATTCAGGTATTTTAATTGTGCAAAATGCAGCCGGACTCTTTGTTTTACCAACCCAAGTGTTTTCCTCAGGCCGAAGGATGGTTCTTTAGGGACCGGTTTATTGATTCACATCCTCTAGAAACACTGACTGAACCCAAATCTACCTCTCCCTCCTCCACATTCTTTATAGGTGAGTTTTTTTTTTTTTAAGGAGAAAAACCCATGAACGTGAGAGCATTTACAGCAATGTTTCAATATTGCATCCAGCGAGACCATTCTATCTGTAAAAAACGGCCTCAATTTGAATAATTCGGATTTCAGTAGCATTAGGTGTCAAATTAATCGCCTTCCAAAGGAAATTTACAATAACATCTCTTCCCAAATTATACTTAAAGGCTTATGTTAAAGAGTGGTTGCGTGATTTACAGCATTAAACAAATAAAGATACATTTTGAAACAAATACTGTACAGTCTACAGTAAAGCACTTTACTCAATCAACAGAACATACTATAAACAATAAGTTATATGGACTCTAGAGGGTTGGGGGAAAAACATTCTTTCATATTTCACAATTTAGAGACCAACTTTTAATGGTCATTCTTTGTTTTGGAAAAGTCATGTTTCCAAAAACAAGTTAATTTGGTCAGAAAGGATTAAATCATTTGACGCAAAACACTTGCAACAAAAGTAAAAACAAGGAGACCAAAACAAGATAAGCATACTAAAAACTGTACATTTAACAATTCAAATACATTAAAATCTAAAAAGCATATTAAATTGATTGCGACTGATATGACAAAAACATATGTCCCTAACAAACAATACTTAAAATATTTTTATATTAACAGTTCTATCAGAAGTAGTAAATAAAGTAGTAAAAACAGTTAATACAGTAAAAGTAAAAGTGAACTCAACAGACAAAGCTGCAAAGAACAAGTTTCAATTGAAACTAAACAAGAACTTTTGTGAGTCTTCTCACAAGAAGTAAAAACAAAAAAGAGACAGACACCGTGTTCAGAAACAGATGCTCAGCTCCCAGATCCGTTATAGGTGGACAGATTATATTTAAATTGTAAATGCTCGTCAGGAGATAACTTAATGTCATTAATGTGCGTGTTGAGTGCAAATCTCATCAACCTCCTCAGATCTGCAAAAATATCTCCATACAGCCACGCAAAGAATGTGAAACAAGTGTGTGAATCACATCTGGAATTATCAAATTAACCAGATGGATGTTTTAAAATTCATAGATATTTACATGCACATGATTTGTCATAAAAATCATATGAAACCAAATATGGGCAAATCCCTTGACTTTGAACATTTCTGTTCAAAGCATTAAATAAAACATTTTGGTTATTTGGTTTAGGTTGGAACAAAGGCCACAAAATACCTGCAAATACCATCTCAACATGTCTATAAGCAAGAAAATATTGAATAATTTACAATAAGCGACTGATTTCATATTATTTTAAAGGGCGCTGTGTTGCAATGACTGTATGGCAGTTCTCTGGGAGCGGAGGGGCAGAAGGGGCAGAATGTGTAAGGCATGTACTTCAGCCTCAGACACTGAACCGAACGGTGCTGATGACATCGTCTATGTGCTACTGACCTAACTGCACTGAGGCCCTGACTGACATTGTAAATCAGCAGCCTCAGCGCTACCCTGTTTACTCACAAACAAACGGGCTGGTGCAATAAAGAAGGACCAATAAACTAGACACGTTGACTACTACCACTTTGTGGTGTCTTCAGCTTACCGAGGTCTAGCTCACTGATCCAAGTGTCTTTACGGTCGCAATGTCGCTGGCTCAAGTCATCATTTTTAGTCATGCACATAGTTGTTGGTATCTACCCCTAGTGGCCCGGTGGCTCCACTTCGACGCCACCAATAACGGAGAGGAAGCAAAGACGAAAAGGCTTAAAGTCTAACATTCTCCCATATAACGGAAAACAGAACTTGGATAAGGAGACCCACAGTACTCTTTGTTAGTTAGGTCCATTCGTAGCATGTGTTAGAGGCAGGTAAATATCTCCCAGAGGACTAAGGCTAAGTACAAACGGACAGATTGAAACAGACACAAGGGCCAGAGAGTGGCTCTCTCAGTGTCTAGCCATCAAGTTAATCAGCCTCCAAATCAGAGGTAAGATGTGTGTGTGTGTGTGTTGCCCCTCCTCCCTTTTAAACCCAGGGCTGTGTTCCAAGCCGCCTACATTCCAGCATTCGGCTGCTAGTTCAACCGGACTGCCAAAATGAGTGTAGATGCTCTGGCAACGCTCCCCAGGTCTACGTCTGCGTGCATCAGGGGCTGCTGGCTGCTTCCATGTCGCTGTCGTCCGGAGCGGCAGTGTAAATGGGGCTCTTGGTCTGCAGCGCGGGCTCGTATTTACGTGGGGAGGCCCTTTTAGCAGCTTCACTGCTGTTCCAAATACCATAAAAGAAGTAGATGGCGAAACCTGGAGGGAAGGGGAGAGGCAATGGGAAGTTATAAAACAAACAGTCACATAATGTGGAGCCCTAGAAAGAAGAATATGGTCGGTAATGTTCAAAAGTACCGATAAGCATCCAGACAGCGAAGCGGCACCACGTCCCCCGGTCCAGCTGCATCATGAGGTAGATGTTGACGAAAACGCTGAACAGGGGCAACCAGGGAAGCAGAGGGACCTAGAGAAATAGAGGACGTAAGTAAAGGTCAGCATAGCTATTTTAAAACTTGCCTGGTTCCGTTTAAAGTGGCACTCAGTGAGAGAATCGGGTATCAATGTGTGACGAAGTAAATAAAAAGTGGGTAGTAATCTCTTTTCTGCCACACAAAGGGGTCTGTTTGCAGGGTTTGATCGCCGTTACCTTGAAGGTGAGAGCCTCTTTGCTCTCAGGCTGCCTGCAGATGATGACGAGACAGACGATACAGAGCAGGGTCAAGATCACACACGGCACCACGACGGCTGCGTGCCCGGCCAGCAGCTGCGTAAGACAGTTGGCGAGGATGACGCACAGTATCGTGATGAAAAGAGCTGCAGAGAGACACGAAGAAGACAGTTACTTCTCACGGTGGCACCAAGATGCAAATGTATTTTTATTTTATTTAAGAACAATCTTTAGATTCCTCCCAGACACTTACAGATGATAGCGGTGGTGACGTAGACGATATTCCCAGAGGTCTGCGTTGGGAGCTTTCCACTTGGGCAGAAGAGCAGCTTGAAGGTGAGGGTCTCGCGGCGCGGCCTCACCTCCGTCTCCATGCTGTACTCGTCAACACTGTCCTCTCCAATTACAGCCACTTTCTCCCCCTCTACCAACTCCACAAGCTTCTCCGTCTGGCTGGACGAACTCAGGCTGCCTGGCTGGTACCTGCGGAGGGACAGAAGTGTGTCAGAGTGAGTGATTCACCTACAAACTAGAAATACTGGCTGCATACAAACAGGGCTTTCATCAAATGTGTGGTCATTCAGTTTAGTCCAAAACCATTTAGTCTGCACACTGATTGTGATACAAATATTATTATTATGTAAGGTGCTAGCAGGGAATAAAAAGGTGCCTACCTGAGGATGAGGACACAGATGGCCACTAAAGAGTACGCCAACAGAGTTCCAATGGACATGAGGTCAACCAGAGCTGCCAGGTCGAACAGGAAGGCCATCAGAGCTGTAAGGAGAAGTACAAACTGATGTCTTAGAACATTTACACATCTCTGTAAAGTCAGACAGAAAGAGGAACAAAGACATATTTCAATGGCTCAGATTACATGTACAAAAACAGCATCTGTCTTTTGCAGTTTTCTGAAGAGTTATTGATCCTGAACAGACAGGCTGCTGTCGAGCTGAGGCAGGAGACACAGCAAAGAAAGCCTGATGGCCAGAGGCAGTAAGCAAACATGACAAGAAAGAACCAACACGCGCACAGAAAAGGTGTTGAGGTATCCAGAAATGTCCCAGACACACCACACCCAAAACCAATCTCTCTATTCTTCTATTCAAATAATTGATTCATCACTTGATTAACTGACGTATAAAATTGTAGATTAAACAAATACTTGAAACAGAGTGGAAACGTTGGTATTGCTGTGTACTGCAGATGCAGTTTGATGCCATCTAACAGCTCTACTTCCTGAGCACAGCAGCTGCGGTTTGGGCCATTGGCTGATAGTCTACAGGTCTTATTGGAGTTTTGAATGTTTGACATTTTGTCTTTTCATTTACTTATTTTTCCATCATCCATTTTTGTAACCTTTCACCTTCTTTCTATTGCAAAAAAACAAACAAAACTGGTTTGTATTTTGTACATTCCTCCTAAAGGTAAGAGAGCTCCTAAGCAGACTAAGGCGGTCTTGCGTGTAGATTTTGGGTTTGTTACATAGGTCAGAGGTCACTGAATAAGTCGTCTCCCAGTGCCTCACTCACACTGGGAGGAGGTGTCGGTTACGCAGCACACCTTTTCAAAAGCAAAAGGCAGCGAGCTTACCTGCAACAATGCCAGACGCAATGGTAGCCAGGAGAGGAGTCTTGGTGCGGGTGTTTATCCTGGACAGAACACGGAACAGCAGCCCGTCCTCCGCCATGGCGTAGATGACACGGGGCATGGGGAACATGGAGCCGAGGAGACTGCGAGAAGATCAATAGTTAGTGTTGAACATGGATATTAAAAGGTTTGACACACTGAAAGCAAGAATACAATTCCCCTCCTTACCTGGTGGACAGAGCGCAGAGAGAGCCCACAGCCACGATGTATCTGGCTGGAGCCCAGCCGACGTAGCTGAAGGCCTCAGGCAGAGGACTCTGGGTGTTCAGCTGGTAGTACGGCATCATGAGGGTCAGCGCGGCAGACACACCAAAGTAGGCGAAAAAACAGATCAGCAGCGAGGCGACGATGCCGACAGGAATGGAACGCATGGGGTTCTTTGCTTCTTCGCCTGAAGACAACAAAACAAAACGAGGATTGGTTGATAAGAAGTGTTCACATGAAACACGGAGAACAGACAGACCATCGTGGTTTTTTTTGTTATGCTTGTTAAGCACGTAAATGCGTTGCAGTCTTCACAGCAGCTGAACCACACATAACACGACCTTTTAAATACAGGAAACAGGGGCCGTTTCAGCCCAGCACGGTTCAAAGATGATGTGTAAAAAAACTGATTTTCTTACTGAATGAAACCCATTATCAGAAGTGGGTCCACTTCATGTCTCAACTAATAACTTCCCATGTAACAGAGTGTGTGCATACTAAACCAGAAAGCATGAGGAGCAACTTCAGATGCTAAGCGTTTGGATGTCTTTCTACCGTTTATATTGCCGTTTTGCGAACCCGGTCTTTGCGTTGCTTATGATGCATTTGTTGAACCCACTCACTTGTTGTGGCGATGCAGTCAAAGCCCACGAAGGCGTAGAAGCAGGTGGCCGCACCAGACAGGACTCCGTTCAAGCCAAACGGAGCAAAGCCACCCACGCCAAATTCCTCCTCGACTCTGAGTGACGAGAGACACTTAGCAATCAAACGCGGGTGAAAGAGTAAAACTATGAGTACATTTGCCGGCAGCTGTCAAATACTCACTTTGGAACCCTGCTGCTGTTGGTGTCGTTTATGAAGCGGTGGTAGTCTTCCTCCGTCAGGTTCCAGTTGGCTGTGTCACCCTTAACAAAGCCAGAGATGATTACGAAGCCCAGAACCACCAGATTGACGCCCGTGAAGATCTTATTCACCAGCGCCGATTCATTCACGCCAAAGGCCAGAAGTCCTGAGGACAGGAAGAGAGGAGAGAGATGTAACATAGTTCATATTTCAGACCAAGAACAACATGTACTGCTATGTGGGTGGATGTGTCCGTACTTCATAGCTTCCAACAAACCATTAGTCAGCGACACCAATCAATCAATTACTATCATTATTTATTTTTTCTAACGCAGCTACTGGCATGCTACAAACTGTTCTGGCCATTATGCAACGTTTTAGTACAACGCTAACAATGAAATGCATTTCTTAATTTGTTCTTTCCCATCATATTAATCGTCTAACTGTCTCATATTTATCCAATGAGGATAACGACTGATGATGAGCAGGGCTAACTCACCGGAGAGCAGCAGGACCAGGATGAGGGCGAACAGGTCAGGGTACTCTGCCAGCACATTCCCTGGCACCTTCATTGTCATGGAGGCTTTAAAGAAGGTAGAGATCTTTTGTTCAACCAAGCTGTCAAAGGTTGAGCTCCACGCTCTGGCAACACTGGCCGTACCTTTAAAAAGAGAAGACAGATTTACGAGTCAACAATGTAGTGACTAAAAATGGAAACGCAGCAATTCCACTGAAACTTAAGAGAAGCTCACCGATCACATAGGAGAGGATGAGGTTCCACCCAGTGATGAAGGCCCAGATTTCTCCCACTGTCACATAGCTGTAAACGTATGCAGAGCCTGTTTTGGGGACACGGGCGCCAAACTCAGCGTAGCACAGTCCGGCCAACATGGAGGACAGAGCAGCGATGAGGAAGCAGAGGACGATAGCCGGACCTGCCTTTTCTCGGGCGACCTCGCCAGCGAGGACGTACACACCGGCGCCGAGCGTGGAGCCCACCCCTAAGGCGATGAGGTCTAGCGTGGAGAGGCATCGGGCGAATCGGGTCTCTTCACTAGAGAAGTCTAATACCCGGCGGCGCAGCAGGATTTTGCCAAAGTTGGCCAGCTTGGCGGTCATATTTGCTGCGACTGTGTGGGCGCTGGACTAAGCTTCGTTGTTTTAAATCCTTCTTGTGTGGGTGTGTGCGATCGACAGCTCAAACTGAACACGTGTGACTGATCTGAGAGTAGAAGTACTTTGGGCAGATGGAAAGGTAAACCAAGGACTTGTTGATTATTGATCCTTAAGTGTAGGTGGGAAGACTTGGGCAACAGTCACACAGAGCACGAAGTGGCCGGTCTGTCTTCACAGTGTTTTGCAGAAGCAGATTAGGACCTGTGAGAAAACACAAGAAAACAGGAGTTCAAAACAGGAAACTATTCGGTAAGATCCAAAGCTTACATTTCACACAGTGAGTGTGTGCTGTGCAGCGGGATTATCATGTACTCTTTCCAGGAAAAGTATTCAAACTGCGAGGAAACCATGGTGGGGTTAAAAAAAATATTTTTTTTTAAAACACAAAATCCTCAAAAGATTGTCACCTCAACGTGATCTCTCCGACCTGGGCTGTATAAACTAACTTCGTAGTGTAGGTTGTCAAGTTTATTTGTGTAGTGCGATATCACACACTATGCCTTGTGCATTTCAAGTGAACCCAGGTAGCACAAGCGATGTTGGAAACTTTACTGGAATATTCTCCTCCTCCTCCTCAAACCTGCCGACAGGTTTGGTGAGACAAAAAATACCACACACACACCTACTACACACACCACTACACGAGAACCTGTATAAATACCAGTGACTCAAAATTCCAGAAATTCATACCTTCTATCAGCATAGTAACAAAACATGAGACAAGGTAGGGCAGAGAAAGCTCAAAAGACAACATAACTCTGTACCTCTTAATTAAACCCATATAAAAACACATGAACACCTCGTCCAATTCCTTAGCACTCCCCTACTATGAGAAAGAGCACTTTACTACTTGTGTTGTGTGTATTCAACAGATTGACGTCGACAGGGAGAAGCCTGGGAAAGCCTGAGGCTGTGAAGAAATGATATGGTTGAATTCTGCAAGCTAATATCAACAAGGGAGAGGGGGACAGCGTGAACCAGCAGCTCGATAAGGTGAACCAGCTGCACGGGAAGAAGGTACGGATAAAATACACTGCATCTATAAAAACTGACCCTTAGCCCATTTAAAAACCACAAAGACAGTTGTTTCGGAGCAATTATTCAGACCCAGTCCACCGGCTTCTTTAACATGTTATCCGTTACTAATTGGGCCAAACTCGCACAAATAACCAGCGCCGCTGCCAGGATAATTGTTCTCCCCACACCCGAAATAGCTAAACAATAAGGCCATTAACCACAATAAAACAGGCTTTCACACACACCCGCTCAATCACCACCTCATCTTACTGCCGTCCTGCTGCAGTTTCAGAGCACTGATGTGAAAAACCGGATCCCTGCAGCCATAGCCGCCCTAAACAGGCCTCGCTGATGAGGACGGAGCCTGTGTATTATTGTCTGAAGCATACAGAGCTGTGGATTTACCCTTGGGGACAATTAAGTCTGAAGATGCATGTAGAGATGCACTTGTAATAGTAGTTACTGTTCCTTAATCGAAATGCAGTGAACAGTTATATTGATCTTTGCACCATGCTTTATCAATGATTTTGAAAAAAACAACAACTGATAAAATCATCCTCAAGGACAACAGCAGAACATTTTACGTCAGTAGTAAGAGTATGTCAAGTTCATGAATGATAATGAACACACACACACACACACACACACACACACACACACACACACACACACACACACACACACACACACACACACACACACACACACACACACACACACACACACACACACACACACACACACACAGAGAAAACATGACTAACACAGATGCAATGTTTTTCTTTGGAGGCGGTTCAAAGTTATATCCGGCAATGGACACTACGATATTCAATTATCTTACATTGCACATTACAGTTAATACAACAGTTGAAGTTACATACTACTATAGACTTAAGTTTGGATTTGTAGATGTATGGAAAGTTTTTATCTGCAAGTGTCATTACATAACATTTTCTTTTGTCTAAATCCTGGTGCTTAAACAGGTTACACATGTTAGGTCACTACCTTGATTAAATGCTCCACTAAGATTAGGCAATGTACTCCTTTACGCAAATGCTCCTGCTGAGTGACTCATTGAGATTAAACAAATGAAAAAAAACGAAAGAATTCAGAGTATATTCAGTGAATTCAGAGTGAACAATTTCCTCAGACAGAAAGCAGGAGCCATGCTGGCTTAGTGCATTTTTAGAGGGAGGTTTAATTTTACAGAATAAAGTTGACTTAATACATTTTGGGCTATCTATCTATTGGTCAATGGAGAGGGAGAGATAAAGAGAAATATAATGCTGGCGAAAGTGAGAAGTAAACAAACTCATCACATACACGATAACGTACAAGACAGATATATTACATATTTTAATTTCTGCACAACCATGTGGTCAGTTAATAAAAATTTAAAAAAAAAGGAGTTTCAGTTTTTACTTGAGACAAGAGATTGAGCTGCCTAGAATTTAAAAAAACTGCAGTGAAAGAACCTTGCGGCTCAAGGAAAGTTTCCATTTTGCGATGTATAATTAGATAGTTGACAATGCTACTATATGTAGCAGAAATAGCATCTATCATCTGGTGATACAACCATATAGCTGTGTTGTCGTTTGTCAAAAAGGTGGCATTCACAACAAAGCCATGTGTTTCGTATTGCAATAGAAGGAGGAGCAGCAACAAGCTATAATGTGGTTAGCAGGTTTGTTTCTTCTCCAGATAATCCTCTTAGAGGCTGTGGCAGCAGTTGCAGCAATGCCAAGTCAACTAACAGTACCATTATCCCAGAAGCCTGTTGGAACCGGAGCACTGCTGGCCTGATCGTTGGTCATAGTCCTCCAACATAAAAATACTTTTAGTTAGTAAAAAAAAAAAATTGAATATACTCTAGTTGTGGGGTTACAGAAGAAATTAAACAAGGGTACAACACTGTTTCCTATTTATTACCTAGAATGTGGCAGCCCGCCAAAGTCTATTGCCCCACCATGGTTACAGAATGAGTCACATAAATTTTTTCACATCAGGTCCAACTAATCTGTTGATGATCAAATTATTTACTATAGCACCGTGTAGAATTACTTCGTTACAAGTCAAAAGTTCTGCATTCTAAATGGCCCATTTGACACAATATATTCAAGGGTCATCATATATCATTAGATTATTATTATTATTGTATTAATCACTTTATTGTTTCTGTTGGTAAAGCTGGAGCCAATTTAAAAAACTTGATATACTTAATAATTAGGCTATATACTAAGTAACTACTTTGTAACTCAGTTAATTTGTTGACATACATTTTGTATTAATAATCTGAAACTAGTGACTAATAGTCAAATAAATGTAGTGAAGTTGAAAGTACAACATTTCCCTCTTAGACGTGGTGCAGTGGAAGTATAAAGTTAAGATCAAAATACTCAAGTGTAATTTTGAGGTACTTATACTTTACTTAAGTACAGTTTTCAGTAAACTAAATGTACCGGAGTGCATCTTACTTTCTAGATGCAGAGCACAAAATTGTTTACAAGAGCACAAAGTTCTTCATAGATCAGTCTCTTAATTTTGCTCTATAAGTGCACCAGATTGATACTTAAAAAAATAAAATAAAAAGTCTCCGGGGGAGCATTCCCACCATAGTCTCACAAAATGCTGTGGGAAACACGTCAACGTAACAAATCAACGAACTGAAGATGGCTGCAGTAACACACTATTATTTTCATGTGGGTTGTACGCAGTAGAGCTCACAGACAGCACATTCGTGAGACACAACGCAGTGCAAACTGGCATACAGTAAATCTGCCACACAGAGACACACACACACACACACACACACACACACACACACACACACGGGGGCACCCTCGTGAAAACCACAAGGAAAAGATTAGAAACTAGCTGACGTGAAAGAGGCATCGACTCGGGTAGAGGGGGCTCGAGCATCGCCTTAATGAGACCACCATTACGTGAGGTCATAGAACAAGGAGGTCCACATTTGTAAAACCGTAAGGTGTCTGCAGACAAGAAAGAAAATATTTGTTTAATTTTAATTTGTCCCAATATCATGTTTGAGGGTTTTTACAGCTTCACAGCTAATGTCAGTGAAGCCTTTTTGTCCTGCTTAGCGAAGGTGTGGACGGAGTGGGTTCGAACCCCCTGAGGAGATCACAGCCAGCTGCGCACGGTAGTTTAGTAATAAATGTTTACTGACACAACATTGACACTCTCAGATCTCAGTTCCTGGTGTGTGAGTGGAAAATGCTACTGGAATGTCACACCAAGAGGAGTGGGAGAATATCCACCATGTACCAGTTTCCCATCAGTCTTCAGAGGGTTGAATGTTTATTGTTGGCTGCTCTCTGTGTTGTTTGTATTTCATTGTTTGACATGTCTTTTTTTTCTCAACACTTCACTGTACGAGGCAGGATATTCTCTTTTGAAAATGGTAAGACTCGAGGAGCTTTGATAAATAGGATGTGTTGTTTTTATGGTATTAATAGAATATTGTCATTGTACTGAAACATTGTGAGAGCTTTTATCCCGTGTGCTATGAAAAACAGGCCTAAATTAGACCATAACATGATCTACAGCTGAAAGACTTTTTTTCTGCTTCCTTTTTTAAACTGTGCAACATACCGTGTGACCCGAAACTTTGTAGAAACTGACCTCCATCTTTTCCCCCCCACTACCTGAAAGTCCAGTGAGCTTAAAATTGATGTCACCAAGAGATGAGATGCACCTCCTGGAAAGTCCCCCAAAGTGTGGGAAAACGCAACAGAAGTTCAAGCATAACCGATGACAACTGCTTCATGTGGAAAAGTGGAGCGAGCATGTTGTGCCTGAAGCAGCACTAACTTGGGTTTTTAACTTGACACGTGGTATGAAAAAACTTGATAGCACAACAAAAATAGACTGTGAAAAGCTTGAGTCATTCTTCGACCCCCCTCCCTCCTCCCTCCATTTTAGAGTCCCACATTTAATAAGTGTGAAAAAGCATTTAGGTCTAACCTCTGATCCAGGTGAACAACCACAGTCAGCCTGGTCTTTCTTTCTGGATCAGTGTTTCACTTCTTCTCTCTACTGCCGGTCCTCTGAAGTGACTGATGCGTCCCTCTGCCTTCTCAGCACTCAAACCAAGTTATCAGGTATCACTGCATTTTTAGCGCCAGACTCAGTACGGCGTGGACTTTGAAGCTCCTCCGTCGCACACCATTTATGGATAAAAATAAGAGGTATGTTTTTTGGGGGGAAATTGCGCCGAAGTAGAATAATCACCAGTATGTCTTAGATCCTGCTCCACGTATAAAGTATATCTCCCCTTTCAGGACAGTGGAGTTACTTTATGAGGCAAACTTAAGCAAGTAAATCATTGTCGTGGTCCATCTTTAACAACTTTTAATGGTTAGTCATGTCAGTGGTAGTTGTAAAAGTATAGTATTTGCAGATTAGATAAACTTGCCTCGCCCTTTAGAAGCATGGCTTTCCTAAGACTTGCATGTGCCAATGTGTGTATTACCTCAAAATATAACACATGTGTTGCAACATTTAATCTATGTAGCATTTCTTGCGCAGTGCCGATAAGCATTACTTCACATTTCAATCAAACAATTAGGTTACTGTATTACAATTTGATTGCAATCATAATTATATATTATGTATTCTCAACGTGTGCACGGAATTCCCGTCTAACGTTTAGATTTACGGAAAATCCTGTCCCAGTCTATCCCTAATAATAATAATAATAATAATAATATTCCTGGTGACAAAACAACTGTCTGTTAATTTGTGGGGCCAGCAGCTGAACAAAGGGAACAACATGTTAAGTACCCTGTGGGGCTGACATCCATTGAAAGAGGTTAATGTAAACTTGTAGCCCTGGAAGGTACGCTGCATCATGACCGGCTGCACAGAGTCACTGACCCATTCTCAGACATCTCACGCACACACACGAACAATGGTTTTCCAGGCTTTTGAAGTTATGAACAGTATTTCTTTTGAGCCAGAAGTGTGTTTGTACGAGATACTCTTTAGGTTCACATTAAGGCTGTGTCTCGGTGTGTGTGTGTGTGTGTGTGTGTGTGTGTGTGTGTGTGTGTGTGTGTGTGTGTGTGTGTAAACTAAAGTATGTGTGGACAGACTGACCACTGAGACTGAACTGAACGACCCTTACAAGTCACCTGGCTGAAAAAGCACTCCTGCCAAAAACTGCTCCGTGCTGTGAGGTGGAATGTGCTAAACTAAGGATCTGTTCACTTTCCCATGCCGACCAGTGTCAAAACCATTAACATGAAGTGCCACAAGAACATAAGTAATCTGCACACTATAAGAAAGGATAACCTATCAGCTGAACTTCTAAGAATGCCAAGATGAGTCTACTAAATTACCTAGGTTAGAAAAAATTAAGCCACGTATGCAGAAAAACATGACAGCAGTGCTGTGTAATTTTTCCTTCCCAGTATTTAATTACGCTCTTGGCTAGTTATAAACTGGTTATAAACATTTAAGTAAGTCAACATCAAGTTAAACAACAATTCAACCGCTCTAAAACAACCATAACTTTGGATCGCTACCTCTTGAAAAAGAAAAGACATCCTTCAAGGTAGAATGTTTGTGTTTTGTGTTTGACTGCATTACTTTTTTATTTTATTATTGACACATTATTATTAGAACTGTTCTAATAATAATAATAATAATAATTTCCAGTTCAGTTCATGTTGTAAACTGGAAACGATGATGATACATTCCTCAGGACACACCAATAAAAACAATCTCACATGTCTTAACTTGTTAAAAAATGTAAATGCGCTGGGATGTCTGGGGCTGTTACCTGTCAATAATACGTACATTGTCAATAATAAAGAAATTAACAATCTGGCAATGACAAAAACCTGAAAATAGCCTTTTTGAGTTTTAGGAGTGTGTCCTTTACTGTACTGAGCTGGAACCACTGATTACAAGAAAGTAACGTGCATGTTGCTACCTCGTTAGTCCAACAACGTCTCCACTCCCATTAATCCACCTGCCCACGGCTCAGCAGGTTGGGATCACATTACACATCCCGACTCTCTACACGTTTGTTCACTACCACAATGATAACACTGCGTTTGTAAATACTGGAGGCTTTAAATCGGCTGATGCAACCCCACGCATGGGAACACCCAGGACACAGACAAGATGCTAGTGAACTTTACCAGGAAAGAGGACGCACTGTGACGACAATCGGAAGGGTTGGCATCAAGGCAACTGTGAAAGCTACAATTAACGTGTACTTAAACTAACCTTACTTCCGGGCAGTGTCAAATATACGGGGCGATGTTCACCTTCCAGTCGGGGAATAAGACACCAGCTAGCTACGTGGCTCCGTCGGTTCTCGCGTGGTGGAAAAGTTGCCTTCGTGGTTTACGGAAACATCGTAGTTGCCCAATGTACAGACAAAACTGGTGCTCGTGGAATTTGTCTGGTACAATATCATAGCGGACGCGGATGGCAGACCATTAACAGTAACGGGTCCATGTTGGAGCAGCTGTCAGAGTTATATCTTAAAACATGGTCTGTTTTGTTTCACGATAATTCAGTGAGTTTCTAGAAATTCGGCGGCTTTTGTAGAGTCTTTGAACGCCGCATTACCGTCGCCCACGCCTTGGTCGCACCCGCTCACCCACAGTCTAGGACCAAAACATTGAACGCAAACCCCGAATGATAACACAGAAACGTGTCTAGCCGTTGGTTTAATTTCTGTTTCTAAAAGTTGTACGTCTCCCCACAAAAGTCCCCTCATCAAATGTCCCGTTTCTACTCCATTGTGGGGTCATCCGACTGGCAGTTGATTCCCCGCTCAAATGACAAAACATGCCACCTCAAAAAACGTCAACTGCTGTGAATTAACTGAAAATGTGTGTTAGCCGCTCAGCTTGTGAGGCACGTTGTGTTCGTTGTAAACACGAGTGCGCCAAAACAACTGATAACACACGAGGGAGGATTGCATCAGACAATGAGCAAGTCCGGGTACATTAAATCGGAATACAATGTCTTCACAAGATGAAATTATTCTTTTTTATAAATTGTATGAATGACACATGATGAAGGGCATTACCTTTAATGTCTTCTGGGTGATAGTGGTGAAGGGACAGGCTGTTAGCGTGGTCGCTGATGAAATATCCCGCTCTGTTGAGCGTGTGCGCTTTTGATCCGCCGGGAGGGGGGCGGGGTGTGTACAAACAAACTGACGCAACCGGGGGGCGGAGCCTTCCGCTCTTGAATGGAAGTACAGACGTAAGAATTTATAAATATATCAATATCTACGTTTCTGATAAAGATGAAGTGATATGGTCCACGTATGTAAGCTTGAACGACAAAGCAAATAAGACAGAAGTAAAACAAGTGTTTGAGGTACAGAAAATGAGTACACGCGAGAGAGAGAGTTTGTGTGCGCGTGCTTTTTCCGTAGTAGGAATGTCCATATATGGAATCCTCGAGTCAGGGTCCTCCCCCTTTGAGAGCTATGTACAGGCCCAGGCTCCACTCTAGTCTACACACCATATCCGCTGTAGCTTTGTTCTGCAGATTAAAAGAAAAGGAGGGAAACCAAAACTATGTCTTTCATGTGCATTTGCACTCGGTAACCTGGGAATGTTGAAGGTTCAAACCACACATTTTACACATTTTATTGTGTCACTCACTGACTGAAGCTTCATCATACAAAATCCCATCTCAAAATCTGCCCTGTGTATGATGACATATAGTGACATCATGCATGTAAATGACGTACTTCAAAATAATGTAGTCTGATGCCACATAATTTCTGTGTGTCATCAGAGTTGAATTATAGCATTTATCAGCATATGTCAAATTTTTGTCAAATTTTAATTTTTTTAACCACTTTATGTAAACAAACATTTATTTCAAGTATCACTAAATCAGAGTATGTGTGGAGTGGGTCATTTTAGAGTGGCAAAATAAACGTATAGCTGGGTTGGGTAATTTATTTTGGAAGTATTGTTTGTTATATTTGTTGAAATCCTCATTACATCCTGACAGCAATTAGTAAATAAAATGCTCTGACATAAAAAAAAGGACTATAAAAAGTCCAATAAGTCTGATTGGATGAGAGTCTTCTCATATAAAACAATCTCACCACAAGGTATATTTAGTCTACAGTATTTGACAGTTTCATATTGAAATGTCAATGTTCCAATTTTTATTTTGACTTGGGATTGAAAGCTTTCTATTGCTCCACTGTAAAAGTTGACAACAACTTGGCCTTCTTAAGTGTCCTTAAGAAATACAGTCGTTTATGTGCCTTCTTCACCAGGATGGAGATGTGTGAGGTCCACATCAGGCTGTTTGAGATGCGGATTCGCAGGAACTTAAAGCTGATAACTTGCTCCACCTCCGCTCCATTGACGGTGACAGGGGTCTAAGCATCCTTTTTTTCTTCTCTGAAATCTACAATCAGCTCCTTGGTTTACTGACGTTGAGCAGTAGGTTGTTCTCCTGCAGAACTGACTCTGCCTGTGATTGCTGCGCTGCCCTAACTCTGGTGTCCTCTGTGCCATCCTGTTACACTGGTGGAGAATGCGGGCAAGGACCCTAGGGGTGGCGTAGCAGTCAAACAATGGAGGATCTAATGCGAGAGTGGGTGCGCATTTCTGCTGAACAGCAGACCCTGCACCGGACAATGATTCACGAGCAACGACAGCACAACGCCCTTCTCCATGCAGAGGTCCAGAAGTGTTTGGCGGCCACCCCTCCAACACGAAGGGAGGAGACCGTGCAGCCTAACCCTAGTCGTTTTATTCCCAAAATGACAGAAAGCGACGATGTAGAGGCCTACTTGACAGCCTTCGAGCGCACCGCTAAGAGGGAGGGCTGGCCTGACGATTCCTGGGCCAATCTGGTCGGGCCCTTCCTACTCGGTCCGGCCCAGCAGGCATACCTCGACCTCCCTCCAGACCAGTCCAAGGTATACCCGGTCTTGAAGAAAGAAATCTTGGCGAGGTACGGCTACAGTTTAGCAGCAAGAGCCCAGACTTTCCATGACTGGAGGTTTAAACCAGAATTGCCAGCCAGGGCTCAAATGTATGACCTCGGTCGGGTAACCAAAGCTTGGCTGACATCTGACCCACAGGAACTAAGTGTCTTGGAGAGGGTCATGATGGACAAATACATCCGGTCTCTACCGTATGAGGCCAAGAAAGTGACCAGTCAGCAGAACCCAGCCAACCTAGATGACCTGGTTAGCCTGGTGGAGAGCCAGAGGATTACAGCCGAATTACTAAAACCCAGGCGAGCGGAGCCGGAGGTGAGCTGGAAATCCAGGGAAGAGGTACCAAGGGCTAGGAGGATGCATGAACTGGAGGGTCCAAGACGACAGCGACCACCCCCAACACATGATCTAAGGAGCTGCTTTAAAAGTGGAGAGCCAGGCCACATATCTTGGGACTGTCCAGGGAAGGATGAACCGATGCCCACGGCCGACTCGTCGGGTGCAAGACCTTGTCACGTGCTCGCCTCCTGCTGGGTGCAGGAAACCTCGCCAGCCCGTATGATACCTGTCAAAGTAAATGGGAGGGATGCAGTAGCCCTGGTAGACTCCGGCAGTGTGGTGTCCCTCGTCCAACCCCACCTCCTGGAACCAGCCAGGTCTAGTGCCATGATACCGGTGTCCTGCGTACATGGGGACACCAAAGGGCGGCTGTAGCTCAGGGGGATGAGTGGCCGTCCCGCAACCACAAGGTAGCCGTCCCGCAACCACAAGGTAGCCGGTTTGATCACATGTCGAAGTGTCCCTGAGCATGACACTGAACCCTAAATTGCTCTCCGGGCGCCGCTCAGGGCAGCCCACTGCTCCTTAGGATGGGTTAAATGCAGAGAACACATTTCATGTATGTACTATGACAAATAAAAAGGATTTCTATTTCTTTCTATTTCAAAGAGTATCCCACCGGGGTCATCAGACTCACGACAGTCAAGGGCAGCTGTCAGCTGACAGTAGGGGTGGTTCCATCTCTCCCGGTCCCAGTCTTGGTGGGTCGTGATTGCCCCCTATATGACCGGCTGCAGCAGGACAACCCAAAGTGTCCACCAAGAAGCAAGTCTGGGTCTAAACTGAAAACCCGTGAGGGAAAAGGTACGCCTAAAGTGGTGTGTGTGCAGCCCTTGAAGAAACAAGGGGTAACCAAAGTTCCAATGGAGAGGGGACCCTGGACCACTTGGGTTTTGCCTTCCCGTCAGGATCAGGCACAGATGGTGGGGCGGAGGACTTGCCGCCCAGGTTGAAGGGCCAGTTCGGAACAGCCCAGCTGGAGGACCCTAACCTGCTGCCGGCGCGCAGCAATGTCATGGAAATCGAGGGGAAACTAGCTCCAGGGCTGGGTAAGCTAACCTTTCTGTGTTTTACAATCAAAAATAAACTGTTGTACTATACTCAAGAGGCAGAAGGCCAGAGGAGGGACTTGTTGGTTGTCCCAAAACTGTATATTTCCACAGTGTTGCACCTAGCCCACAGCCATGTCCTGGGGGCCCACCTCGGGGTTGAGAAGACAAGGCAGCGGATTGCCAGCCGGTTCCACTGGCCAGGAGTGGTAAGAGCAGTAGAGGACTATTGTCGGACCTGTGTGGAATGCCAAAAGATGAGCCCTAAGCCCCACTTTAAAAGTCCCCTCATACCTCTCCCTATAATTGATGTGCCATTCTCCCGCATTGCTATGGACTTGGTGGGGCCCCTGGTAAAGTCGGCTAGGGGACATCAGTATATTCTGGTGATACTAGATTATGCAACAAGGTACCCTGAGGCCATTCCCCTGAGGAACATGACCACAAAAACGATTGCTCGGGAGCTAGTCCATTTCTTCAGCAGAGTCGGAATCCCCAAGGAGTTGTTGACAGACCAGGGCACCCCCTTCATGTCCAAGGTAATGAAAGACCTCTGCTGGCTCTTCAAGGTAAAACAGCTTCGCACCTCTGTCTATCATCCACAAACTGATGGCTTAGTTCAACGTTTTAACAAAACGTTGAAGTCAATGTTGAAGGTTGTTGATAAAGACGGTCGTAACTGGGACCAGCTTCTGCCCTATGTTCTGTTTTCAATCAGGGAGGTTCCTCAAGCGTCCACTGGCTTCTCCCCATTTGAGCTGCTGTATGGGAGACAGCCCAGAGGTCTCCTCGACATAGCAAAAGAAGCCTGGGAGGAGCAACCAAGTCCTCATCGGAGCCTTGTGGAGAAGATGCAGGCTCACATGAAGGACGTGTGGCCAATGGTGAGGGAACACATGGCTCAAGAAGCACAAAGGCGAGTCTACAATCGGGGGGCCCAACCTCAGGAGTTCCAACCAGGGGACAAAGTGCTGGTCCTAATCCCCACCACTAACCACAAGTTCTTGGCCTCCTGGCAAGGGCCCTATGAGGTGGCCGAGAAGGTATGCCCAGTCAACTACAAGGTATGTCAGCCTGGGCGACGCAAAACCTCCCAAATATACCATGTTAATCTGCTGAAAAGGTGGCGCAGCCGAGATACGCTCCTGTGTGGTGTGTCCCCTGATGTGTTTCCTTCTCCAGGAAGGGAAGTGACGGAAGTAGGTTATGGCCCTGGCTTATCAAAAGCACAGCTACAACAAACCAGGGAGCTGGTGCAGCAGAATTTGGATGTTTTCTCTGCACAACCCGGGCGCACCTCCCTGGTGGAGCATCACATTCAAACCGAACCAGGCAAGAAGGTAAAGTTGCGGCCATACAGGATACCCGAAGCCAGAAGGGCAGCCATTGAAAAAGAGGTCCAGAAAATGTTGGCTCTAGGGGTGATGGAGGAATCCCACAGTGAGTGGGCCAGCCCGGTTGTCCTGGTCCCTAAACCAGATAACACCACCCGGTTCTGTAATGACTTCCGGAAATTAAATTAAATTTCAAAGTGTGATGCTTATCCTATGCCCAGGGTAGATGAGCTGATCGACCGCCTCGGAAGCCAGTTTCATCAGCACCCTGGACCTGACTAGGGGATATTGGCAGGTACCCCTGGCGGAAAGCGCGAAGGAAAAGACGGCCTTCGCCACCCCGTCAGGGCTGTATCACTACACTGTGCTGCCCTTCGGTCTGCATGGAGCCCCAGCCACGTTCCAGAGACTGATGGACAGGGTCCTGAAGCCGCATCGTGAGTATGCAGCTGCGTATATCGACGAAGTAATCCACAGTGACTCCTGGGACAGCCACCTGGGAAGACTGGCAGCAGTCCTAGAAGCTCTCCGCAAGGCCGGCTTGACGGCAAACCCCAAAAAGTGCAAGCTTGGTCTGGAAGAAGCCGAATATCTGGGCTACACTATTGGGAGGGGCAACGTGAGGCCACAAGGCCACAAGACCGCAAGGTCCAGGCGATCCAGGGCTGGCCACGCCCATCCACAAAGGCCCAGGTAAAGACATTTTTGGGTCTGACCTCATACTATGGTCGCTTCATCCCAAACTTCTCTGCTGTAGCATCTCCTCTCACAGACTTGACTAAAGCCTCCCAGCCACTCAGGGTTAAGTGGACAGAAGAAGCTGAACAGGCCTTTAAGGGCCTAAAGGAGGCCCTCAGTTCACAGCCGGTATTGTTGACTCCAGACTTCAGCCGGGAGATGATCGTTCAAACGGATGCATCAAAGATGGGCATGGGGGCAGTACTCTCCCAGGAAGTTCGAGGTGAGGAACATCCCATCATGTACATCAGTCGGAAGCTCAACCCAAGAGAACAAGGATATGCCACGGTGGAAAAGGAAGCCCTCGCCATAAAATGGGCACTAGAGCGCCTTCGGTATTACCTCTGGGGACGCCACTTCACTCTGGTGACCGACCATGCTCCCCTGGTGTGGATGGCTAATAAGAAAGACACCAATGCCAAGGTAGGGAGATGGTTCATCTCTTTGCAAGAGTTTAACTTTGCTATTGTTCACAGATCCGGAGCCAAGCATGGGAATGCAGATGCTCTGTCCCGAAGAGACGCCCTGTGGACACTGGTCGCCCCTTCAAGGCCAGAACTGAAGGGGGGGTGTGTAAGGGCCTGAGGTGTGAATCTACATTCCAGCCACAAGGCTCCACCCACTCGTCAGGAGAGCATTGGGATCAGGTGTGGGACGAGACGCACCTGATCCGGATCCCCCTCGTCAGGGAGGCTTACAAAAGCCAAGGAGGGGAACAGAGCGGGGGGACATGCGACGAGAGGAGAAGAGAGACTTCTCCTGTGTGACGGTGGAGGATTGAGCCGGTAAGTCGGCTAGCGGCCCGGCTACAAGACTGTAGTTCAGTGGATCACTGATAGAGCTCTGAACCGAGCTACGTTTTGGAGTTGTTTTATGTTTGTTTAATTAAAGTCCTTTTGAAACCTGCAGAACTGACTCTGCCTGTGATTGCTGCGCTGCCCTAACTCTGGTGTCCTCTGTGCCATCCTGTTACACTCTCTATATGAAGTCTCATTGTTTCTGATCCGCGTCATCTGCAAACTTCACAACAGAGTTCTCTTCATGTTTGGGGTCGTGGGTGTATACGGCGTGAACAGGAAGGGGCTGTGCACACAGCGCTGGGGGGGCTCCGGTGTTCAACAATAACTATATGGTGCATTTTAAAACTCCCCATAACAAACAATCTTCCCTTTTAAGTAGCTTTAAGGTTGTCAATCTCATCTTTTTCTACATATATTCGGTAGCAGACTGGCTCTTTAAACTCTACATTGTAGCTATATGATGTTAACACTGCCATGTATTTTACATGTATTTGTCTGCCATCAATATATCATTCATTATACATGTAGGAAATATAGGTTAGTAATGTATCATAACTCTTAACTTGGTTGTAGCGTTTGTTCACCTACCTGAACTGTGGAATATCAAACCCACATGAACCCTGCAGAGATCAGGGTCGTGGACAGAGGTCACAGAACAAGAGTTAACACATGAGCTAACACATTTGTTTTTCCAGAGTATTTCACCTCACAGGTTTTGCGCTGATGGCTGCAGAAACCAGATGATTCATATCATATTACTGTAAAAGTCATTCAGTTTCATGAGTGTAATTCAGTCAGTTGCAAGACGATAAAATATAGAAATGAGTGATCTCATGGAAAAATCTATTCTACAAAAAATAAATACATTTATTTTGATTCATTTCAAGATCCAGCCATGGGGGGGCCCTGGATAGATGCAAATAGACAAGACGGGTAATAAAACAGAAATTGCGGTAAAGTTCTAACCCTTTAGCTAATATGGCGCTTTAGTGTTGCATATTACATTTGCAATACATAACATTACCACTAAGCACCTGCCACACAATAAAAAGGTCTTTGTGGGCTGTGTAGCCTGAAACCCCAGGGCAGCTGTCTGCTCTGTGAAGGAACACAACATTTTAACTGTGGCTTAGAGGTTAATTTGACTTATGGCATATTAACTTACTGCAGTGACTTCATATGAGAAAGTAGTCAGCAGTGTGAAGTATCTGTCTCATAAAGTTTGTGTTAACAAGATATAACAAAACTAAAATTAGGGGCTTTTTGGCATGAGGATTCTGTGTGAATAAATCAGTCACGTACACACCAAGTCATTGAAATGCTGTCTTTTTTATACTGTTCAATTGTTGGTTATTGTAAATTGTTTCCTTACATGTAAAGATTTGGACTTCTGTTTCTTTATTGTTTCTGTTCCTGGGAAAGGATAGAATATTTTTTTATTTAGTTCAAAATTAGTTAAAAGAAAAAATAGAAAAATAAATAATTGCGAATTGCATCTTCCCCGTGTCCATCCATCAAACTGTCTGACGACTCTAGTAGCCACTCGTTTCCCCTTTTGTACTTGCCCAGTCACACTGCTTTGGGGTGCTCTTTCAATTTACTTCCACTTTATCAAGCTAATCCAACTGGGTGTCTCTGCAAACACAAGAGGCGTCATGGCTGCACACTGGACTCCACTGTTAGAACCGTTAACCAAACACCGCCTAATCTCTGCCTTGGCCCACTCTGCCCACTTTCATTACTCGGGACAGGGCCAGCACTTCAAAGCTCACTGGTTTTGTAGGTCACGGTTCTCACTGATGAGGAAGGTCAGGGTCGGTGTGTGCATCCCCCAAAAAATATGAAATACCCTTTTCTACTTCTACTTCTGTCTACTCATACGCACGCACACATTACGTACTTGTGTCATCCTTGTCGAGGGATCCCTCCTCGGCTGCTGGAGATTTCTCACTTTTTATTTCTTGGCTCTACGGTGAATATAAGGCAGGGCCGTTAAACTAATGTTTGTTCATAGGGCCCAACCCAATTTCATAAACGTGAGGCGGACAAGTAAAACATGTTATACTAACCTATGACCAACAACACCTCCTAATGTTTCCCTTTCATTGCACATTCTGAAAACGTCCACAATTAATTTACAAAAAAGACGAACAGTCTGAGATATCTCGCTTATCTCTTGGCTACGACTAAAACCAGACTCCTCAACTTTCCTCAAACCTGCCAAATATAAATGTGTCTTCTCTGCTCTCACTTGTCCTTGCAAGTTGTTGTATTTTCCGCTATGTGGCTCGGCTCTTAGTGGCGCCGAATATTATATTCCTCAAACACTGAAAGATGAACACATTAAACACCCTGCCATTTACCTCCATCGTTTGCTGCTACATGAACAGTAACCTCTGCTTGACAGTGTTGTGTTACGTAGCCTGTACGTAACAGGTGGTATCTAACAGCTAGGGCCTAGCGCTCTAATACGTACAGTGCGACCCCCACTGGACGAATAGGAACGCTTTTTTATTTTTATTTGGACTTAAAGACTTCTCTGTAAGTTTGATACTCCTGATATAGGGAGTCATATGCGGTACAGTTTGTAAAGCCCTCCAGAGAAATCCTTTAGGGATGTGTAAATAAACCTAACTTTTCCCATTTTTCCTTACTCCCTGTAAGGAAAAATGGGAAAAGTTAGGTTTATTTACACATCCTTTTTCCTTACTCCCTGTAAGGAAAAATGGGAAAAGTTAGGTTTATTTACACATCCTTTTTCCTTACTCCCTGTAAGGAAAAATGGGAAAAGTTAGGTTTATTTACACATCCCTAAAGGATTTCTCTGGAGGGCTTTACAAACTGTACCGCATATGACTCCCTATATCAGGAGTATCAAACTTACAGAGAAGTCTTTAAGTCCAAATAAAAATAAAAAAGCGTTCCTATTCGTCCAGTGGGGGTCGCACTGTACGTATTAGAGCGCTAGGCCCTAGCTGTTAGATACCACCTGTTACGTACAGGCTACGTAACACAACACTGTCAAGCAGAGGTTACTGTTCATGTAGCAGCAAACAATGGAGGTAAATGGCAGGGTGTTTAATGTGTTCATCTTTCAGTGTTTGAGGAATATAATATAAAAAAAAGGAACATTAAACCCTGCATAGTTTAGTTCACCACAGGTACCAAACAATATGAGCAGTTTAATGTTCCTTTTTTTTTTCACCCTTACACGCTACAGTTGTGTCCAATTACAGTCAGTTTTGATTACCTGCAGGTGAAGGTCTACATCACAAGATCACTATTCTGGGAGAACTTTAATCCACCTGTGGCCAGAATTCCTCTTCCCCAGTTAATCCCTGTATTTCCTGAAGGCGAGCTACAACGATAAAAAGATTAGAGGACTTTACGATCCATGTTTAGTGAACCAAAAAGACCCCGTGTTGCGACTGAAGAGCCACAATCTGTACTTATGAGGCTTCCCTCCTGCCACATATACTGTATTTCTTCAACTTACTGCACTAAAACTGTGCTCAGGTTATATATATATGTGGAGCCTTCCTTTGCCAGTAGGGCTCCAACAAACAGATATTTGTAATAGTGATTCATCTGTTGTTATTTTCAGTTTTGTCTATAAAATGCCAGGAAGTATAGTGAAAAACACTTTTCCCAGTCCCAAAGTGTCTTAAAATTAGTGATAATGATAACAACTTTATTTATATATAGCACCTTTTAAAACAAAGTCACAAAGATATATACAATAGAAACAAAAATCAAAAGTAATACAAATCTGTAATATAAGATAAAAAAATTGCTTATTTTATCTGACCCACAGTCCAAAAAGTTATTCAGTTTACAATTTTTTGACAAAGAAAGTGAATCAAATCCTCATATTTGAAAAGCCAGAAGTGAGAACAACTTGACTGAAGCAATTAGTCAATTAATTATCAAAATAGTCGACAATAAAAGTTAACCTGCAGTTTCAGCTCTTTCATAGTTACATAAAACCAGTTTGCAGTTGTGTTATGGTTAATTAAGATGCACTTCACCGAAGAAAACAGATCTGTCACGGTATTACGGCTTCATTAATGTGAGCTTTGGTGCAGCACATTACAAGGTCCATTGAGATATTTAAAACAACTTCTGATAGTTGAAAAAAAGTCTAAGGAGCTTCTTCTAAAAGAAATGAAAAAAAAAACTAAACTTAACCCAAACAAAATATAAATTATATGAATATATATATATATATATATATATATATATATATATATATATATATAAATAAATGGGCTGTATACGTGTCATGCAACTGTTAGCAATAATTATAAATATATAATGAATATGCTGCTACTCTCACCCATCACTGCCTGCCATCATGAATCCAGATTTAATGTATTCATGGTCATATATCCTCACTTCATTTTAGGAGCGTTTACTGGCACAGATTGTCTGCCACGTCACTCTTTTGTGACAACATTGTGTCTCTTCATCCAAGGGAACCTCGCCAGCTAACAGTGAAAACGGGTTTGTTTCTGCCTGTTGAGAAATTCAGATAAGAAAATAACCTATACTGGTTTGGTGTCCAGTTACAGGTTGTTCTGTAGAGGGTGTGTTTTTTTTACCAGTCCAAAAGTAAACACTACAGTTTGACAGTTTCAAACAATGTTTAACAAGTAAAAACCATTATATTAAGTGGTCAAAAGTTTGCCGAGAGAATCTTCATCCGATATTTGTGCCCTAGGGTTTTCAACCTCATCATGCTCTTTTCCCACTTCCGTGTTAAATTAGGTCCTTTGCCAATCTGCCGTCATTCTTCCAGCTCCCGTGACCCTCTGATCCGTCTCACTGCTTCTCAGTGTGACACTAATCACAGACTGGAAGGCGAGTTTTACGGATTCTATTTCTCCTCTTTAAAACTGAAAAGACACATGTAGACATGAAACAGCAGGCAGCAGGGAATTTAATTGGAGGACAGAATTAACAAGGAAGTTCCTCGTCACCAATAGTGGAACTGCAATGATAACATGTATTAATACACCTCACAATAAAAAAAAAAGAATAAAGCCTAAATAAAGTAAATGCAGAATAAAGCCTTATTTCTGATCATTAAACCAGATGCTGATTACGCCTTTAAACAATGAAATATTGTTCATATAATGAACCTCTTGTCACAGTGCTTAGATATGGTTTTTTTACCCAACTTAACATTCCCAATAGCTGATTTGACAACACACAGCCAGAGTGTAGGCATGACGACGTAACAGCAGAGTTAAAACAATGAATCATGAATAAATCCTGTCTAAGAGCATGTTCAGAACATAAAACTCTGGGGAAATATTGACTGGAATGAAATGTCACTGTCTTTTTCATGATGCTACATGTTGCTCGACTTTGGAGGGCTATCGTCAAAATCACATCTCCGCTAGCAAAAGAAGACATTAATCCAAGCAGGAAATTACCCTCATTTTAAACTTGATCAAAGCAATTTAAAAAAGACATTCAGAAAACATAATCAATTGTAAAAAAAAAAATATATATATAGCTATGACAAAAAGGTTATATGGAAACATGTTTTCTTTTTCACTGATTACTGAATGAAAAATAATGTACATATTGTATGTGGAATGACTGAATAAAGACACAACATCAAACAATTTATACATTGGATCTCTTAGTTTTGTCCAGGAGCAATAGCTGTGTTTTTCCAACACTGTTGATACTTATCGGTTCTGACATTTCCACCAGCTATATAATGACGTGATGTCGAAATAAATGTACATGGGGCAGGTGCAGCGGTCTGTATTGTCTTTGCAATAAGAGAGAGAAAGAGACAGACATGAGAAATAATAGAGAGACATGTTCAAGCTTATATGGATTTGGTCATTGCTGTGAATCTCAAAATCTACTGATGCACTGACTAATGTAATGGCACATTATAATACTATTCACAGAAAGAAATATCACACATATCCATGTCTGTAGAAGTAAGAGAAATAAAGATCTGAGTCGACAGACTGAACAATAAGATGATCACAGGCATGTAAACAAAATTGCGGGGTGACACTGAGCCAAATATATTGCAGAGAAAGCATGCAAATGTTGCCATGCAGTCAATGATTAGTGCGGTTGCCAATGACATTGTATCAGGATTAGTTTGAGAGATGTTTCACAAAGAGCTTGTCAGTGCTGATGTACAGTACTTATCCCCAGGAAACAATAGTTCACATAACTCAAAACACTAGTAGTGGCCTCATACTGGTGGAGTGAGAAACTTCTGAAAGCCAGTTTTGAAGAAACAGCTGAATCACTCTTGTACGCTCATTACCAATTAAAACCTCTCAACTGCAAATGAGATTTCCCAATTCATTTGTTTCATGCTTGGTAATGGGTAAGGCAAAACTGGCTTGCAGAACAGCCTTCCCTTTGCAGCACAGAGGGACAGTTTGCAGTCAGATCTCTGTGATCGTTTATAAATGGTATTAACTGTTCTACTTAAGTTTTTGTGAACTATCGCCTTTGGTCTTTACAGTGCCCATGCAGCCACCTTTAACTTCCAGAAAGCTCTTGAGACAGGATAAAATAAAGCAAACTTACTTCATTCATACCTAAAAAAAATTAAAAAAAGAACAAAACAGGATCAGAACTTCCATTTACCGGAATATAACATTAGTTCCATATTTAGACATTATATACAATCATGAATATATGACACTTATCAGGGAAAGACTGAACGTATCGAACACAATATTTAAGCTTGGAAATTGTGATTAAGTGCCAAATCTTCACGATAGAATCCTGAATACTGCGGGGTGCAGTCCTTATGGTGCGCTTATAAAACAAATGCACAGCGGAGATTGTTTGAGTCACTATCAACATGTCATGATGTATAGTTAATAGATAAGATAAAGTTAATATTAATTATACAATGGAATACCCAGGGTGTGAGAAAGAAAGAGGTGCAGATAAAGCAGAAAGGAGAGATTACGAGAAGACGAGTGGGAAGAAAAAGGCCCCCACCTCCCTTAGTAACCCTAGTTAGTCTCATACTTTTCCAGGAATGTAGTGGCGGTCAATGCTTTCGTCTTGCAGAAACATGTGAAGACAGCGCTCGTTCTGGGCCAAGGGATGACCTGCAATTCTGCAGAAATATACACACAAACGGTCATTAGACAAAATTAACTCGTTTTAAGTGCGTTTCATGGAGACTGGTGAGATACAATTGTGGATTCATTGACGCTCAAAGACGGATTAGGTTCAATCTTGTGTTGGGCCGGGCTGGACATTTTTGGCATTTACTGACTCTACGTATAATAACATGTGAATTTCAGTTTTGGCCGACACATTTTGTGGTTGAGATATTTTACAGAATAACAGCATTGAGACAAGCTTTATAAGATTGAATCTCCCCATAAAATCAATTATTGTAGCTCCTTTGTCAACAAGCCATTATTTTCCACATGAACACATATTAGGTGACAAATACATTTGATTGATTTACATCTGAGAATACAAAGTGTGTTCATTGTAATCTAGGGCTGAACTTGCTGACCTGTTGATGAACTGCTCGAGGCCCGATCGCCGTTCCTCAACGAAGGACTCGTCAAAAAGGCCCCCATCGCCACGGAATGGCAACTGTCTCTTCAGGGCTTTGCCCGGCAGAGATGGTACTACAATCTGAAGGTGTCAGGGATCAGTACAAATAATAGGAAAAATGACAAATATGCACCACAATATTAAATTCAAAGTTCCCACTCGCTGTGCTGGAAAGTCAAAATTGCAGACAGCTGCATGCTATATTTGAGTTCCAGCTAAGTAATAAACGTATGTAGAATGGCAATGCAGAGGCATGTGAACAAATTCGCCACATTTAACAAGGAGGACACCACAAAACTTCTCCATCAACACAGAAGAAAAAACGACATCCTAATCATACTCTTTACTTTAATCTATAAAAGGGATATTTTCCCACCTAACAACCTAAACATCGTCACTTATTAGATCATTGTAACTACCAGTTTGCAACAGCCAGACTGCGTAATTGATTAGACTGAAACACATAATTAGACTGAAACACATTGCTCACTCACCTTACTGTCTCTTTCCAGCTCAATCTTTAACCACTCAAAGTCACTGTATCTTCTTCTCACACAGGATTCCTTCAGTTTGAAAATGGGAAGGTTTGTCTAAAAAGGGAATTAGAATTAGAAGAAGAAAAAAACAGCCCTTGATTTATATTAAATAAAGTTATTTGGACTATCATGAGTGCTGGGAGGCACAAATGTTTGGCAAAAGCAATATTCTCTTACCACCGTCATTTGACATAATTAATGGCATGAATGCAAACAACTAGATTAGTACGCTAGTTTGACATGCGAAAGCAGTTTATTCTCTATGTATGACTCTTCAGTTGTATCTGGTGCTGCAACGCATGATTCATTTTCAATATAGATTACTTCATGGGCAATTGATGAATCATTTAGTGTGAGCAAAAGGGAGAAATGTCAAATTCCTAGAGCAAACTGTTATGTCCTACCAACAGTGCAAAACCCAAAGAAAATCAATGTACAATCATTTAACAAGGAAGAGGGAAAAAAGCTACAAATCCTCACATTGGAAAATGGTTATCAAACATAAAAATGTATTTTGACATAAGTGTTATCTGTACTCAGTGGGAATTTCAAAGAATGGCTTGTGCATAAAACGTTAGTGATTTTTAACTTTGTTTCATGTGTTTATTTGAAATATAATTAAAGATGCCCGCCAAGCAAAATTGTTACACAGAACGCTGAAAAGTTTACACTTAGATTGAAAAGAGTGCGTGTGTGATTAATTCATTTCCAGTAAGTATGTCTCACTTCATTCTAATAAGGGTCACCAACATTGAGTCACAATGATGACACGCTAGCATCGGTTTCCTGGACATATGTTCCTTTACATTTAGCAGTGTCAGCGATTGTGTAACTCACTCTTGCAAGCTCAACTCCTGTTTACTTCAGGAAGAAGTTAAACTCACTGTCGTTACTCCTCTTGCTATAGGTTACCCAATAACTACGGTTATCATTAGCATGAGAATAACGCCCGATAAATACAACTTAATTTGAGTAATAAACTTCCCTGCATGTCATTTATCCCGTTTCTATAAAACTGCCGACATTTCCCCATCATTTCTCTTTTCGATGAGTTTTATAGTAACGTTATTTTACATGTCTACGTGTAAGGTGAACAGCTAGCTTAACGTGACTCTTCTCACACGTTCACCGGACAGAAGTAACATCTGTTTAACTAAAGTATGTGTGTTTATGTTGTCGTCGACGAACAGACAGCTAAACACAGTCTACGCTGTCCCGGTGGGTCGGCAGATAACAGTCTGTAACAGTCCTGGGTGTGTTCGCGAAACTTCTACAGCCTCGCTCACTAAAGTTACACCTCAAAGGCTCTCGCAGGCCCCACACAATCCCCGGTCCTTGATTTTTACTGGAGCGCCATCTTGACCTCCTTCCAGCAGCCAACCGTCAACGTCACAGCCCGGTCGCTGGGGCGACGTGCTAACTAGCTCGCAACAACACTGTATTTGTCAGCTAGCGTGGCGAATAAAAGCCACCACTGCACCACCGGGTGTGTATTGGCTTGTGGGTTGAACACCTACCCGCATGCGGACTTCGTAATTTGTGTAACGGTTCCGTCCAACTCCTACGGTCTGTGGATCACTGACGTCTATCTCCAGGTAATTGCTGGGGGGCCCGTACGCGTCCGTCAGGTCCTGGGGCTTGGAATTCAACCGGCGAGTGTCGGCCACCGCAGGGTCTGTCATTGTGTCGGGTGGGGATTTTTGGACGACCAACGGCGAATCAAACCAACTAAATGCACGGCGATATCTTAAATCTCATCTGAAGACATCAATTGATTGCGATAGCTGATCGGTTCAGCTAGGGAAGTAGCGTTAGCTGACTCGTTCCGCTCTCTTCTTGCGGGGGCCACTTGCCCTGCGCCCTTCCCGTCATGAATCAGAAAAATGCGTAGACTCGGTTCCTTACTCCGGAACTCTCTCCGCACGCCCTCTAGTGGACAGTGAGATACTGTGCAGGGCAGAATGAAGTAGGCTGCTATACTATCACTCATTGCGGTAGTGCAACAGAAATGTAGACGTGAATAGACATGTGAGGGTATATTTATTGAACAAAACAGGCCATGACAGAAAGCCTGCGTAGAACACTGGATGTAGGACACAAACCGGTCAATGCAAACGTTAGGTTACACTCAAAAAGTACATTTAAAGATATTATGATATGTACACATTTATAGGAATATGAAATTGATGACGCTCAGTTGAAACTATTGTTATATATGTTGTGTTGCCACTTTCTAATGAGCCATTGTTTACTGCAGGTTTAATTACACAGTGGCCTTTCTAATGCATGATGAGTTATTCACTTATGTTGTATTAACCAATTTCAAGGCCTTAATAAGAACACATTTTGGGTTGCCAGTTTGTGAAAACTCACTTAGGCTAGCATTTTATCCTTCAATATGGTATACAATGCCGTTATAAATATAATAATCCATTAATAAACGCTAAAGGGTTTTCACTTTCTAATACCCATCAAGTCTGCATTTAATAAGTCAATAAAAAAGGATATTTACGATATAACATCCAGTATTTAAAATTGTAAACAGATTTTGTGTTGTGTTGTAGGTGTAAAGAGATTTCCAGACTTGACAACCCCAATTTTCAGATTAGTAAATGATTTTTAACCATTAATAATGCCAATAGTTAATAAGCTACAACTTCTAAACCATTTATCAAGGATACCTTATTAGAAAGTAATTTGACTGGCTGAATAAGTAAACAATGAATGCTGCCTTCTTGGCCGTTACATATTGTGTTTATTTGGCAGTACTTGAATAAATTGTGATAGTAATAAAACATAACATTGGGATAGTATATGTTATCAATGTCATAACTCTGAAAGCAAACAGAAGAGAGTCAAGGTCACATGAGAGTAATACTATTTAAAACTTGGCAGTAAGTCTATAAAGTTGGTATCACATTCCTAGTGCAGTACCAGTCTATAAACTATATAAACTATAGACTAGTCTATTTTGGGATTTAGGCATATTTGTTTCATTACATAACGTCTTATAAAAGGTTAAATATATGAAAAGATACACACATATCAATGCACATCAAAACTATGTTTCTAAACTCAATTTAGGCAGAAGAATAAAACTTAAATGTTGCAGATAAATAAAAAAATACCTGACTGAGGTAAAAAGTGAAGTGACGTCAGTGATTTGACTATTTTATCATCCTGTAAGTGTCCCCAGGAAGGAAGTCTGCTCTGCTGATACAGAGGCTCATTTAATGATCGTTAGTGTGGCTTTTCCTCTTCCTCCTCTGCTGAAGTTACATTCATGTTATCGTCATGGTGAAGTTGGGTTTTTGTTTTTAAGAAACATGGTACAAAAATGACACACTGAAGTTCAGTCATGTGAAATGTGTGCCTCTAATAATAAAGTTTATGTTTTAGGAATAACTGTGCTGACGTTTTTATGACTTACTGATGTTAACTGCCAGCCATGCTTTAAATCAGGGATTATAAGGGGTTAGAGGAAGTAGAAGCTCTAAATGGCATTTCTTCTGATATGTGATGGGAACTTCAATGTGTTCTCCTCTGAGGTGAAATGCACAGACCTCTAATGGAGAAAGAGAAAACTCTGCTGTACAGTAAATGGTGTCGCCTCAAAGTGGTTGACAAGTACTTGATATATACTTATACCCTGAAGCACGTTTTCAAGAGGAACCTTTGCACTGTAATGAATGAAAAGTGATGTATAAATGAAGTGGTTCAGAGTATTTCGTTTTACTATAACTGCTGCATTAGGTTGTTGGCATTCAGAAACATTAATAGCTTTAATTTACTCAAATGCTTAAGTTCCTCAAACTGATTTTTGTTTGCTTTGCATGAGGTGGACAAAACATCCTTTACCAATTTTCTGATCTTTGCAGTCATTTTTGACTGAGATGCCTCCTAAACAGAAACCATCTCCTCCTCTGTCGAGACTGTGGAGGTGGAGGAGGAGCAGGAGGTGGACAGGTCCGATTCGTTCACAGGGATGAAGACTGAGCAGTCCTCGCCGTCGGACTGGGAGACATTGCAGTACTCACGGACAAGACAGGGACGCTCATTGTAGTTAAAACTCCCTTTCAGGCCTTTGGGGTATTGAAACCAATCCTTTAAAGAAGAGAAGGGATGTATCACTTGTCTTGTACATGTCTTTCAAAGGCCACAGTGTTTTCTCTGGATGCTACTCACCTCGATGTTGTGAAGTTTCGAGGATGGCTTGGGAACCACAGGGATGAAGATGATTCTGATTCTGTACGGGAGGTATTGGCTCATTTTTACTCACATGATCAAAGCTCATTACATTACTTTTGTAAAAAAGATACTGAATACAAATACCTTTATGTCAAATGATAAAAAAGTGCATTACCAAATGTGAATTTCATTCCCGTCACCACTTATACGTACTGTTCTAAACAATTAACCTTTTTACAGCACTATAACAATATAACCATTTTATTGGGTAAATATTGTAGATTATTTAATCAAATTAATGAAAAACTGAGGAAATAAGTATGCTCATTGGTGGAACTCTGTAGTACACTGTAGTCCGATCATTTAAACATAACAAGAGACCCACCTCTCATGGTGCAGCAGCATCATGACCAGTAGGATGAGGATGAAAGCACCCACCACGTACAGCACTGGGGTCCACACAGACATCTTTTGATTGGTGTCTGTGAGCAGGAGAGAGATGTGGATTGTTCTTGTTTCATAATGTACCTTCGCTTTGTGCAAAAATACCAAAGTTATATTATTATATATCTATTTTTGTGTTTGTGATATCCCACATTGTTAACTATCCTGATGGATTTTTTTTTTTTACGCCATTCTTTCAGCTACTTTGAGCTACTTTATATTGATCTTTTTTGCAGCAGACATTTTGCAGTTGTACCTGTGCTGTTGTTGGATCCCCAGACCACAGGCTCACTCCAGTCACTCCAGAAAGAAGACTTTCCACAGGCGTCCCCAAATCTGCTCCTCACTTGCAGCTCATATCGGGAACTGCTGGAGGGCCAGTTGACGCAGTACTTCTGCTCCCCAATACGGACTTGATAAGTCTGTGCACAGTAAGATGGAGTTGAGAAAAGAGATGGGCAAACTGAAGACAATATAACAAAACGAAGAATGAAAAAGAAGGATGGGAGATTTTTTTCATCCTTCAAATTGCCTACCGCCCAATTCCTGTTGTTGACCCTGTAGCGAACCTCACTCTCCACACAGCGATACTTTATCTGGCTCCAGTTGAGCCACAGGTTGGAATCGGATCCATTCCTGACAGTCACGTTAGTTGGTGGATTTAACTTGACTGGAGACAGACACAGACCATTGAATGATACAGAATACATAATGTGATGACAAGGTGCTAGAGCAGCCAATATATCTTCGCCCTCTTCATTTTCTTTAATTCCATTGTTTTTTCTCTCCTGTTTTTATGTTTAAATAACAGCATTGTTTTTCCTTTCATAAAAAAAGATTATGCATTTGTGTTAGTTCTGCTGCATCCATCAAATGTAACTTTTTCTCATTCATTAATTGATTTACTATATTGAATATTACCTCGGCATGTTGTGTTGCACCCCAGTGAATAAGCATACCTTTTGTTTTAAGATCATGCTCCCTCTGAAATGTCTGGTTGCCATGCACCAGCTTGGTGTTGAATATGTGGAACCTCTGGAGGTCCTTATAGGGCAGGTTGCATCCAGTGTTCGTATTGTTCTCGGACAAATAGGTGGGGCACTCATTAAGTTCTTTACTTTTTTCCGTCTGGAACCTGTTGAGAAATCACAATGTAGACATTGACATACAAAGCAAAGTGTGGTGGTTAGGTTTTTTGGAGTGATTTTCTACTTTTGCATACCAGGACTTCTAGGTACATTAGAGAAATTATATAAGGAGAATTCAGTTCCACACTTACGAATTCAAACCATGATCATGGAAAGGGATTGCACCCCAGATAAATGCACAAAAGAAAAAGTGGTATAACATACTTTCAGAAGTTGATAGCACATGAAAAAAAAAACTATTTTGAAGAATTTGTTTCACTTTCATCTTTCATGTAAGTCCAACATTTTACTCTTTGCGTTTGTTCAATTCAATTCAGATGACGAAGCAAAATGTGTTTTATTTTGTGAGAGTTGCTGTCACTAATTACGAACCAGCCGTAGAAGGTGTAATTGACTTCTGGAGCCCCCTGCTTATTCCAGGAACAGTGGACATATTTCAGATGCATCACCAAACACTCTATATCTGTGGGTTGAGACAGAGATGAACAGAAACCACTCATCCTAGGGTTACACACTCATAACCTACTATATATGTATACAAACGGCAATAGACACACACACACACACACACACACACACACACAATGAGGAAATGGCAGCATAATGACGTCAAAGGGAATTTTCACAAAATGGTAAAAGGTAAAACTTTACCATAAACCGACATTTTAATTAAATTTGACTATAGAAGAGATTGATTATTTACGAAATTAAGGCCTAATCATATTTTCTATTCATATTCTGCTGTTCCCACTGTTCTAAATTATATTGTATTTTTAGGAATATTATAAAAAATGTGATCACTCATAATTTTTTTTTTTAATTATCATTATCATACTCGATATAACATTGAAACAAGAAAAGCAGCTTCACTTTATGTTTGTCAAATGTTGATTATGCCAGAAGTCCTTAAGAAAATCCGGTAACTGCTCAGACCCATCCAAAAAAACGCAAAAAACTGTTATTAATATCCCAATTCAACTATAGTTACATTTTGTATTTAAAATGTTCTTACCAGGTGGTTCTCTGGCAAACACATGTCCTGTCAGACAGAGAAGCAGAAGCAGCCTCGTTGGCATCGTGACACACAGAAACAGGATGCTCTCAGCATCTGCGCCCGTCTACTTCTACATCGCGTATTTGTGTTTGCTGCTCCTGACGTGACGTGACGTTTTCCGGTCACCGGAAGCTGTTTACTTATTTGGTTATAGATCAAGATGGCAGCTCGGCCTTCTGTTGTATGGCTGTAATGTAAAGTAACAGAGATCATTTAACATAAATTACAGTATGTAGGGCAACTACAATATTCCCAATAAAAGGTATTTCAACAGTTGTACAGCTTATCGTGTTTTTGAAAATCATATCCATTTTCTGTCAAAATGCAAATGATTGCAGTGGCAATTTGCTAAAAAGGTAAACAGAATATGACAATTTCATTGTGCAATCACAGAACACAGATTCATAATTAAAACATTTATAACTTAATTTCACGTCATTTTTTATTTATTAGCTGTACTCCAATTTTTCAAAAGCTACAAAAAAGTGTCTCTAATAGACATTAGACACACAATACATTAAATAAACTGTTCTGTGTAACTGGACAAACATACGTGTTTTACTTTCTGTTACTAAATGTGCTAAATATGTGTTAAATAGGAAACCTGCTGCTTCAGACCAGAAGAGAACAGTGTCGGAAAAAGGGGAGCAGGTTGCTAGAAAGATGGTGGTGAAAGAAATCTAAGAGATTAATATCTCAAAACCTGGGGGAGAGTGTTTGAATACAGTGAGATGACATGGAAGTATAGGGCACCATTTACTGGCAATATACCACTGTTTTGTAATGCTGATAAAGCGTTAGTCCACAGTAAATAATGATTTAAAACTATGGCTAATACATTGTAGGCCTATTATAAATGACTATATAATCTATTGGATTTACACATTTCTGTTTTGCGCATTTAGCTTGAAGATATTAAAGTGAGAATATGTTGTGACAACACTTATACAAGGTTTTGGTTAGCTGTCAAAAAGCACATACACTTTTTGGGTTAATTTCTTTTTAAACCATGAACCATCATAATTTCTTAGCAAAAGAAAGACAAAGTAAGACAAATCCACATCATGCTTTTCATATTTTTGTGCTTATATATTGAGTTTCTGATGAAACTTTGCTGTTTTTTTTATTATTTGGAAAATTGTACCATGTGTATCTTGTTTATGACAGAATCAAATCAAAATGTGCTCAACAAAGTCTTGAATTCAAATAAAATTGGTGACATGGACAGCATATCTGTGTAGAATCATGTCTGCCTTTTTAACACAAGCAATTTAAAGCACACTTTGTGCATGGCAAAGTCATGTGATACCAGATAAGTTTCACTCTTTTTTTGTGCTGTTCCAAAGTTGAGTTGTGTGGGTTTCGTTTCCTGTCAGAGGAAACTGTTTCAGATATACAGATTGAGAAATTATACCTACATCCGCAGAGTGTACAACAACACACATGCAAACTGCTAAATCTTCTTTAATAATTAAAGACATGTGGACTACCTTTATTTTAGATACAAACACATTTATTTGGATGTATGTGTATCCATACAAGCACTCAACTCTCACATCTGATTAACTTTTTGTAAAGAAGCTTTTCTCAGCTATTTTCCAGCGAATCGAACACGGTTTCTTGTTTGTCACTGTGGTGTTCTTGTTATTTTCAATTTTTTTAACAAAAGAAATGTAGAGACCTTTTTTTCCCCATCTCCAAATGGTACGCTCTATGTAGTCATTCATCAGATGTAAATAATTACATGGACAAATTAAATACTGGAAATAAATATGTATATATTATTGATATTATATCAACGGTAATTAAAAAACCTAATGTAATGATGTATCTTATGATGGTGCATATATGTACATCTGCAGCATAAGCAAGACCAAGTAATAAATCAAGCAAAAATGAATACAATGACAATGTGGGTGCATGAGCAAGTATTAAAGGACTAGACCAATATTCAAATATTTTAGGAAGAGTTGGCAGTAGTTCTCAAGTCCTTGACAAAGCAAATCACTTTTCATTTTTCATCTTCTTATATTCAGTTCACTGAAAGCAAAGGAGTCACTGTTCCTGAAATGTGTCCTTTGTAGTCTCATTTACTTTTGCCAGTTGTGCTAACTGTTACTGCACACATACTTGATAAAGTAAATAGTTACTTTGCTTTATTGAGTAAAAGTATCAACTTTCCAAAGCAGGAAATCCAGAACAAAACAAAAAAATGAGACCTTGGAATATATTAATCTTTGCAACCCTTTATTGTGAATATGATTATTAATGTGTGTGTGAAGGAGGGCCTGTGTGTGATGATTAGGTGATTGGACCGATAAGCAAGCTTACTTCATTACTTTTTCCTGCAGATGTGACTTGCATGGGAACTTGAATGATAAATTGTGGAAGCTTGTTTACACAGACTCTAAACACATGAACATTAAAAAAAGGAACGTCCTCTTCGACAAAAGTGGAACAGATAAATGTTTCATTTAAGTTTGTGATGATGTTTGTTTGTTTTACTTCCCTGTTATTTTCTTATTTACTATTGTAAACTGATTAACACATACACAAACAATTTGTACTTGTTCTTTGATCCTTGTATGTCATATTGTGCATTCTCATCAATAAAGTATAAATATATATATACAAAAAAAACATGGACAACCACCTTATATTATACACACAATACAGTTCACCACTGCACTCAGTATGATCTTTCGGTGTAACAATTACATAATGTATATTTAAGTTACACAACATATAACATAACGCTAGGTATTAAAATAATTTCAGCAAAAGAAATTTCAGTTTCTCTTTAATTATCATCGTTATTTATTAAATTTCGAAATTTTACCTAGTTTGATGCAGTTTAATTCGTATTAGTTGTATTTTTTTGTCAGTTTGTTTGTGTTAATTATTTAATTTGTGAAACGTTAGCCTGTGTAACGATAACTAACGTCAACCTGTAAAGAGCGAAAGGGGTCGCTGTTTTGTGTCATAACTACGCGTAGTCGTGGGCTGACTTTTATTTTGAAGAACCGGAAGTTACAATGTTTTGATAACGGCTGCGGAAGAAGCCGTCATTTGGCCGTTTCTCGTCTCAGCACTATAGTTTCCCATCAAACCCGTTACTAATTCAACGGCAAATGTAACCGTTTCACAGAAAACCACAATGGGATTCACACGGAGAAGCCTTCTTGGTGTTAAACCGTCGAAGGCGCTTCAGTTGTTGCCTTTTCTGTTGACATTGTTGCTCGTCGGGAGCCAAGGCGAGAGCAACGCGATGGACAACGTCGCCACTGAGAGGCTGGCGGAGGAAAGCCACCGACAGGACAGCGCCAATCTGCTCATATTCATAATGCTCCTTGTAATGGAAATTAATTAACCTTATCAATCTCCTTTAGAGAAAACAAATGCGATGTGAAACACTTACATGTCTTTTAAGCATTTATTAAACAGAAACTTGGAATAATTCAATTGAATGGACAGCTCGTCACCACAGATGGTTCGGAGGTCTGACCAGGAAAAATAGTTCAACATGAGTTTTATACATCAACAATTATTATTGAAATGTTTGCCCTTCCCCCCTCCCCCTCCTCGCAGTGTCCTCCTTCCCACCAGACAATTGCTGCCTGTCTTGAGGATGTTGTTTGGCTGCGGCCCTGAGAGTCAAGAGTGAGAGGCACAGAAATAAAACAAAACGAAAAGATCCCAAACACCTACTGAGATCCACCTGTTATTGTTCCACCCGGATGGCACAGTTCAGACTGGGTCAAGATGAACTGAACTCTCCTTTCAGAGTTCAGCTACACATTTAAGAATAAAGCATTTATGATAAATGTTCCACCACAGATCCTCACGCTCACCATTTTAACTATATGGTTGTTCAAACACCGGAGATTTAGGTTCCTGCACGAAACAGGACTCGCCATGATTTACGGTAAGACCTCTGAGGGTCACGTCAATCAACGGGAGCTGATCAGTGGACCGCCGCGAGCTGGCTAAATGCCGTTTTTATTGTTATTGTTGTTATTATTATTGTTATTATTATCCAATGCCAAGATACATGGGAGAAGATACCTGGGGGATAATATGTATAAGCAAGTATGCACTGTCCACAATATAGTTACAAACTTAAACCGCATTGGGGTTGTGGAATTGACATTTTATTCGAGTTTGTGGTCTGTCACCTCTCTAATTAACAAGTTAGGTTAACTGCTAAGTAAATATAAGACAAACAGCTGGAAAAAGCTACTCCCCCCTTTGTCTAATTGGACCACAAGTCATTTTCAGTATGCACCCAGCCAGCATGTCCATGTGGGGCCCATAAGGTTTAAATTTGGGCTGCAGATAAGGGTCCCAATTGGGTTTGTCCGCAGTTTCCACGGTGGCCTCACCTGTATTTGCCCATACGGGTTTCAAGTTGGTGCGGACTGGGTTTATTCACCGACTTTAAGAGGGATCTGCTGGGCTTTAAGTGGGACCCAAATATGGGGGCAAATCAATGTCAAAAGTAGAGAGCGCAAATGAGCTCCACGAGAGAGCTCAACGAGAGCGCGCAAATCAAACAGCAGCGCCCGTAATTTACTTTGACGAGCGCTTTTACATCACTACGCGAGCAAAATCCCAGCTCGCGCGAGCAAAAGTTGCTCTCAAAGTTGGAACCTGCTCGCTCGCGTGTCTGTTACCTGCTAGCGCTCGAGTAGATTTTCTTTTTGACAGTAAGTGGGCGAACCCAGTCACTATCGTATCTCTACATCTAATTGGTTACAATCCTCGGCTTCAGATTGGCTGGAATGCATTTCTCACCAGCACACTGGGAACAATGGCGGATGAGAAAACACAACTGAAAGTTGACGTTCTCTGAATACTACTATTCTCTGTAGCGGTTAAACATGAGATATAATTCGGTTTTGAGGATCTAACGAGCAATCTTTATTAGTTTATAATTTATTCACAGTAACGTTACATCAGTTTGACTGAGGGAAAGTTAAGATTTATAACTTAATATTTTAATTTAACTTTTACTTTAAACTACAGTGATGTCTTATTACTTTTGACCAAATTGTTTGCAATTATATGTGTATCTATATAAGTATATATAAACAGATACACATAATGTTATATATATATATATATATATATATATATATATATATATTGTGTTTATTTATGTTACACCCGTCCCATGTATCTATACTATTATATGAATCTGCTAGGTGGGGTCCTGGGTACAGTTTTAAAAGTGATGGCGCTATGATATAATATAATGGTTCCTACAATCGTTGCTCTCTTATTCTAAAAACGGAATTAACTGGCCGTGCCTCCAATAGAATAAAAGGTCTGTGCCTATTATTTAGTCATTTTATCTTGTGTTGTAATTGTATTTGACCCTTTCTTGAATAGTTCTTTAACTTGGACACACCCAAGATAAATTAACTGCCTTGAAACACTGTTTGGTATTTATTTATGGAGGACCGGAAATGACTTAATTATAAATAAATGCAGGAATAAATACAGGAATAAATAAATAAATGCTTAAATAAATGTATCAATAAATAAATAAATACAGGAATATATAAATATAAGTTATACCTAAACAGGACATCATTAAATAAATCTATTTCTACATTTCTGTATTTCTTCATTTATTTATTTATGTATTTATGTGTCCTTGTATGCAAATCAGCTGGGGCGGTCCGAACCTCATTGTTAAACAGGATTGGTCAAGTAGGGGAGCAAGACAGAAGCAACCGATCCCTAAGCACATGGCCCCTGTAGATGAAGTCAAAAAGCTGTCTAGCCTAGGGTGACCATATCCAACACCAAAAAGGAGGACACGATGCGGTATTTTGTGAGGCTGTGAATAATTGCATAGGAGGGGTGCAGTTTGATTTTATTAAGTGTGAAGAGAGATGTGAGCCCTTTTTACTGTAATTGATCTCCTTGGAGCATACCCTGCTTTATCAACTAATTAATATGTATTTTTTTATATGTAATATATATCTTATATATATATGTAATATATTATTAATATGTAATTATGAATTGTAATTAACAATGAATTAATATGTATTTTTTTATGTATTGATATATATATATATATATATATATATATATATATATATATATATATATATATATTTATATATTTATATAATTGCAATCAATTCGGTAAAAAGTAATAAAACACCGCTGTAGTTCAAAGTAAAAGTTCAATTAAAATCTTAAGTTATGAATCTTAACCTTTCCATCCGTCAAACTGATGTAACGTTACTGTGAATAAATAATAACCGAATAAAGATTGCTCGTTAGATCCTCAAAACAGAATTATATCTCATGTTTAACCGCTACGGAGAAATCGGAGCCAGCGGATCATTTAAAAAAGTCCTGCCGGGATCAGGCTGCTCTCGGCGGGCAGCAGAGCGCTGACGGCCCGGTGCTGCGGGACTCACGGTCCGCGAGCAGGAACTCAACTCGTCGGCGTATCTTTTTAAGTCGGCTGATTCTTGAATAACTGATCACATATTTGATGCTTAAACAACTAACTTCTCGCCTGAAAACATCCTAAAAGTACATGTTGTGACTCAACAACAGTAGTATTCAGAGAACTTCAACTTTCAGCTGATTGGCCAAGACTCATCAAAGATCTTCTATTATGAAGATCATGACCACTCCAATCTCAGAAACGCTGGCTGGCCAGTTCACATATTTAGATTTCAAAACGGCAAATTTCGCCGTAAGGTGACAAGTTTGCAGGTCTGCAAAAAGGAGGACAAATACGCGTCCGGCTTGATGCTGTGCCGGACGCCGGACAGGGCATTGAAAATCCGGACTTCTGCTAACGGTTAGCTGAGCTTGCCAACTTCAACAACATGTGAAGGCAGAAGTAGTAGAGCACAACATAGCAGGAGCGATCACACTCCTGTGACCAATCATGCTTTAGACAGAGGTTCGGACCGCCCCAGCTCATTTGCATACAAGGACACATAAATACATAAATAAATAAATGAAGAAATACGTGTGGACACATAAATACAGGCATAAATAAATATTGAAATACAGAAATGTAGAAATAGATTTATTTAATGATGTCCTGTTTAGGTATAACTTATATTTATATATTCCTGTATTTATTTATTTATACATTTATTTAAGCATTTATTTATTTATTCCTGTATTTATTTATACCTTTATTTATTTATTTATTTATACATTTATTTAAGCATTTATTTATTTATTCCTGTATTTATTCCTGCATTTATTTATTTATAATTAAGGCATTTACGGTCCTCCATATTTATTAGGCGTATGCAACAAACTAAATGACATGCAGATCCCTTATTAAAGACAATATCAATAGAGATACTACGAGACTGACAAACAGTTTCTTCCTGCAAAGTATGGCTGTGACTTCATGTCACGGCCATACTTTGGATATTGTAGCAATGCATAGTGCACTTTATACATATTTTTGTACAATACTGTCACTATATTTTGTGTCTTATTTTTTGCCTTAAGTTTATTGTAATTCTGTGTGTTAGGAAGACCCAGCAAAATAACCTTTTCATTGTACAGAATAACTGCCTGTTAGCTGTGCATATGACAATAAAAGAATTGAATCAATACACGGTAAACTCACACATACACACTCAAAATAACAAATACAGAAATATATATAATTGTATATATATTGTGTTTATAACTATGTTTTTTTAATATATATATATATAATTGCAAACAATTTGGTCAAAAGTAATAAGACACCGCTGTAGTTTAAAGTAAAAGTTAAATTAAAATCTTAAGTTATAAATCTTAACCTTTCCCTCAGTCAAACTGATGTAACGTTACTGTGAATAAATAATAAACTAATAAAGATTGCTCATTAGATCCTCAAAACCGAATTGTATCTCATGTTTAACCGCTACGGAGAAATCGGAGCCAGCGGATCATTTAAAAAAGTCCTGCCGGGATCAGGCTGCTCTCGGCGGGCAGCAGAGCGCTGACGGCCCGGTGCTGCGGAACTCACGGTCCTGCGAGCAGGAACTCAAACCGTCGGCGTATCTTTTTAAGTCGGCTGATTCTTGACAAACCGACCACAGATTTGATGCTTAAATAACTAACTTCTCGCCTGAAAACATCCTAAAATTACATTTTGTGACTCAACAGTAGTATTCAGAGAACGTCTACTTTCAGTTGTGTTTTCTCATCCACCATTGTTCCCAGTGTGCTGGTGAGAAATGCATTCCAGCCAATCCGAAGCGGAGGATTGTAACCAATTAGATGTAGAGATCGATGGTGACTGGATCGGCCCACTTACTGTCAAAAAGAAAATCTACTCGAGCGCGAGCAGGTAACAGACACGCGAGCAGGTTCAAACTTCAAGAGGGACTTTTGCTCGCGCGAGAGCAAATTTTGCTCTCGTGAGCAGTGATTTTACTCGCGTAGTGATGTAAAAGCACTCGTCAAAGTAAATTACGCGCGCAGCTGTTTGATTTGCGCGCTCTCGTGGAGCTCATTTGCGCTCTTTAGTTTTGGCACGGGTTTACCGTCATACACAAATAGGCTACATTATGGGTTTCGGTGAATAAACCCAGTCCGCACCAACTTGAAACCCGTATGGGCAAACACAGGTGAGGCCACCGTGGAAACTGCACACAAACCCACTTGGGACCCTTATCTGCAGCCCAAATTTAAACCTTATGGGCCCCACATGGACATGCTGGCTGGGCAGTGAGGAGCAGCTTTGAATTGGTTAGATAGATCATCTCTTTTCGCAGTGAACAGCTATAATTCACATTAATAACACCTGTTATTGTTTGTTTATTGTAAGACCCGATTCTAATTCAAGTCGTTGGCACAGCCACACAATTAAAAGCAGTGTTTTTAAATAGAAGAAAGAATCACACTAACGACACCATTGTCCTCCTGAAAAACTCTTTTAAAGACATTTATTTTTAATTTCTGTGAAGCAGACATGTGTTTTTGATCAATGCTACTGTATATAAATGAAGGAAATTATTGCTATTATCATTTACTACAGATCCCTGGCTAACTGCTTTTCCTTCACTCCCTCTCTCCTCTCCCTCTTCTTCCCTGAAGGCGTGCTGGTGGGTGTGATCCTGCGTTTTGGCGTCCATGTGCCACATGTGTCCATGTGACGTGATCCTCGGTTGTGCCGTCAACGCCAGTCCCGCTACTCTGCTGGTCAACGTCAGTGGGCGATTCTACAAGTACACTTTGAAGGGTTATAAAACATGTGGTCACTTTTTATTTTTACGCCATTCTTTCAGCTACTTTGAGCTACTTTATATTGATCTTTTTTGCAGCAGACATTTTGCAGTTGTACCTGTGCTGTTGTTGGATCCCCAGACCACAGGCTCACTCCAGTCACTCCAGAAAGAAGACTTTCCACAGGCGTCCCCAAATCTGCTCCTCACTTGCAGCTCATATCGGGAACTGCTGGAGGGCCAGTTGACGCAGTACTTCTGCTCCCCAATACGGACTTGATAAGTCTGTGCACAGTAAGATGGAGTTGAGAAAAGAGATGGGCAAACTGAAGACAATATAACAAAACGAAGAATGAAAAAGAAGGATGGGAGATTTTTTTCATCCTTCAAATTGCCTACCGCCCAATTCCTGTTGTTGACCCTGTAGCGAACCTCACTCTCCACACAGCGATACTTTATCTGGCTCCAGTTGAGCCACAGGTTGGAGTCGGATCCATTCCTGACAGTCACGTTAGTTGGTGGATTTAACTTGACTGGAGACAGACACAGACCATTGAATGATACAGAATACATAATGTGATGACAAGGTGCTAGAGCAGCCAATATATCTTCGCCCTCTTCATTTTCTTTAATTCCATTGTTTTTTCTCTCCTGTTTTTATGTTTAAATAACAGCATTGTTTTTCCTTTCATAAAAAAAGATTATGCATTTGTGTTAGTTCTGCTGCATCCATCAAATGTAACTTTTTCTCATTCATTAATTGATTTACTATATTGAATATTACCTCGGCATGTTGTGTTGCACCCCAGTGAATAAGCATACCTTTTGTTTTAAGATCATGCTCCCTCTGAAATGTCTGGTTGCCATGCACCAGCTTGGTGTTGAATATGTGGAACCTCTGGAGGTCCTTATAGGGCAGGTTGCATCCAGTGTTCGTATTGTTCTCGGAGAAATAGGTGGGGCACTCATTAAATTCTTTACTTTTTTCCGTCTGGAACCTGTTGAGAAATCACAATGTAGACATTAACATACAAAGCAAAGTGTGGTGGTTAGGTTTTTTTGAGTGATTTTCTACTTTTACATACCAGGACTCGTATTTACCATACTTCTAGGTACATTAGAGAAATTATATGAGGAGAATTGAGTTCTACACCTTGATCGTGCATGGAAAGGGATCGCACCCCAGTTAAATGCACAAAAGAAAAAGTGGTATAACATACTTTCAGAAGTTCGGTGTAAATTAATTGTTTCCTTGTGAGAAATCAACAGTACTTTGAGCAAGTTAGTCTTTGAACGATTTATTACAAGATAAGATATAAAAGAATATAACGAGGTTACAAGTCATCACACATGAGCAATAGTACAGACAGGAGTCATGGCACATTCGGCTGAATGGTTCAGAAGGTTCCAACCGCCTACAGTGAGGAGGTAGAAGTTCTGACCCAGTTTAACAGTATAGCTGAAGCTGTAATACACTCTCAGAAGCCCCTACCCCTCCTCCCTGTGATGTGGTTCCATACTTGTCAATCAATAGTACAGAGGTACAGAACAGTACAGATACAGAGAGAAGGGTCAATGTGTAAATCAACAGGAGCGAGGTCTTGTTAGTGTTCAAATGAAGCACTGCGTCCCCCTTCTGGGGTAAAACTCAAAGTCCTGGTTAGACATGCGTGAGATAAGGGATTCTGGGGGTTGCTGAACGCACGGGTATTCAGTCTCACACGTCGTGTGATATAACACAGAAAGCATAAAGTTCATTCCCCCCCCGACACATAGCACATGAAAAAAATATATATATTTTGAAGAATTTGTTTCACTTTTATCTTTCATGTAAGTCCAACATTTTACTCTTTGTAGTTCGTTCATTTCAGATGACAAAGCAAAATGTGTTTTATTTTGTGAGAGTTGCTGTCACTAATTACGAACCAGCCGTAGAAGGTGTAATTGACTTCTGGAGCCCCCTGCTTATTCCAGGAACAGTGGACATATTTCAGATGCATCACCAAACAGTCTATATCTGGCAGAGACACAAGTGGGTTGAGACAGATGAACAGAAACCAAACATCCTAGGGTTACACACTCATAACCTACTAAATGACAATAGACCAATGGCAGTCCAATCACACACACACACACACACACACACACACACACACACACACACACACACACACACAGGATCTTTATGTGACATTATTTCTTTCTTTTTTTTTTACACAGGGAGTAACAGCAGATTGTGTGACTGCAACCCTTATGATGTAGAAACTCTACTAACATTTTTTTTTTAATTATCATTATCATACTCGATATAACATTGAAACAAGAAAAGCAGCTTCACTTTATGTTTGTCAAATGTTGATTATGCCAGAAGTCCTTAAGAAAATCCGGTAACTGCTCAGACCCATCCAAAAAACCGCAAAAAACTGTTATTAATATCCCAATTCAACTATAGTTACATTTTGTATTTGAAATGTTCTTACCAGGTGGTTCTCTGGCAAACACATGTCCTGTCAGACAGAGAAGCAGAAGCAGCCTCGTTGGCATCGTGACACACAGAAACAGGATGCTCTCAGCATCTGCGCCCGTCTACTTCTACATCGCAGTGTCGATGTGTTGCGTATTTGTGTTTGCTGCTCCTGACGTGACGTTTTGTTTTCCGGTCACCGGAAGCTGTTTACTTATTTGGTTATACATCAAGATGGCAGCTCGGCCTTCTGTTGTATGGCTGTAATGTAAAGTAACACAGAGATCATTTAAAATAAATTACAGTATGTAGGGCAACTACAATATTCCCAATAAAAGGTATTTCAACAGTTGTACAGCTCATCGTGTTTTTGAAAATCATATCCATTTTCTGTCAAAATGCAAATGCATGCAGTGGCAATTTGCTAAAAAGGTAAACAGAAAATGACAATTTCATTGTGCAATCACAGAACACAGATTCATAATTAAAACATTTATAACTTAATTTCACGTCATTTTTTGTTTATTAGCTGTACTACAATTTTTCAAAAGCTGCTAAAAAGTGTCTCTAATGCACATTAGACACACAATACATTAAATAAACTGTTCTGTTACTGGACAAACATATGTGTTTTACCTTCTGTTACTAAATGTGCTAAATATGTGTTAATATTTAGCACTGCTAAATATTACTGCTTCAGACCAGAAGAGAACAGTGTAACACATACAATTTGAATACTTTTTTATTTATTTTTTTAAACACCTTATATTATACACACTGTAATGGCCATTTGTCCCGTAAATCAAATAAATAAATAAATATAAATTGAAGAAAATAAACCAATATCAAAAGCCACTGATGCACCGCAGGTTTGGTTAAATGACGCAGGCAAAATAATGCAGGGTCCAATGCGGGAGTCCGGTTTTACTGGTGTTTATTGTAACGAAAAAACAATCAAACAAATAAACAAAAAAAAAGCCCCATGCTGTCTCTCCCGTGCTGACCTGTCGCTGTGCTGGTAAAAAAACCATAGGCCTACCCAGGTGCATCCCGGTACTCCATTAAGTACACCAGGTGCCCAGGTGCCCACAGCATTACCTAATTAACAAACTAAAGACCAAGTAAACAACAATAAATAAACAATACTCCTACATTCCAGCCCCTAATTGTGCATGCAATCACAATTATTTATAATCTTAAACGGAGCTATTCCTGCAACAAGTATTCTACTAACAAACTATAAAATTAGGAATATTATGTGTGACATGCATTAACCTAAAGTGAATCTTGTTGATGAACCTGCAACAGAAAAACAGAGAAAATAGAGGTAGAGAAAGATAGAGAAAACATCAGTCCATGATGCTAAACTGCTGCTTCCAATAGCGGACAGAGCTTGGTCACCGGCCTCTCCAGAATGCTGGTTCTTGTTCGAAGCCGCACAGAGTGCACCAGACCCGTCACATCTTGTCTTGCATCCACAACCGTTCCCATCATCCAAAATCCTCTTGAAGCTGTGGCATCCGCAACAAGGACTATGTCTCCAGTAGTGAGGCTTCTTCTTGGCCTTGACCATTTTTGTCTTTCTTGAGCTTTGTCAGGCACCACTCTCTCCTCAGGCAAGTCTGCCATCTTCTGTTCACCAAGTTCTCTTTTGCTACAAACAACACAGTTAGATATGACTTTCCTGGCAGCAGAGTTTGCATTAATGATCCAGTACTTTTGCTGTAACCTGGACAACATGTGATTTCTTCCTGCATGTCCCAGCTGATGACAGATATGGCTCAAAATCAGCTTGGATACATACAGGTCTTTGGACAAAATGACTGTTTGGATTCTGCTGGCAAAGCTGCTTTACTCAACCGACCACCAACTCTGAGGATTTCATCATCCATGACTGGGTCCAGTTTGTACAGTGGACTTTCTTTGTGGACGTTTTTTTTAAAGCTACCTTTGAGTGAGGCAATTTCAACTGTGAACTTGTGTCTTTGTACGTGTTGAATGATTGTCTTTTCTGAGACCTGCAGAAGCACAACACTCCTGTCTCCTTTGTCCCAGTAACATGAGGATTTATTTGACCTTCAGAAACCAAGACATCCTTATGAGGTCCTCAAGCCAATTAGACCATTTGTTACGGACGGTGTCCTATGTTTCTGGCCTGCGTACATGTATTGTGTTTTGTTTTGTCTCCCCCTCCTGTTGTCTCTCATACTTTACAGATGTACACACCTGGTTCCTGTCATCCAATCACCCCACCTGTTCCAGATCTCCAATCAACCAGTCCCCCTGTTAATAGTCCTCTGTTTGTTTCGGCACCAGGCACTCTGCCTCAGCACTCTGCCTCGGGTCTCGGGTCGTTGTGGTGGTTGTGGTTGTGGTTGTGGTTGTGGTTGTGGTTGTGGTTGCGGTTGTGGTTGCGTTCGCATTCACGTTCGGTTTGAGCGCTGCCAGTTTGTGAACGCTTGCTTGTTTATTTTCTGGCTTATGGTTTTTCTTTAGTTACACCCCCTTTTTGTTTAAACTCTATTTCTTGTTAGCAGCCTACTTTGGTTTTGTTGTTGTCCTTGTCAATTCCTTTTGTTGTCTTTGTCAATTCCCTTTGTTGTGCGCACAGGGTCAACGAGGACAGGTAAGATACCCTGGGGTTTACATACTGCATACACGTAGGTTTACCGTACTTTTCGGGTTATAAGCCGCTACTGCCTTCGGTCAGTGTCCCCGACAGCTCCCCACTGTAGCCAGCTGGGGCTCCTGCTAGCGCTCCGTCACTTCCCCGCTAACTTCCGCTAGCTCCCTGAAAACCACCGAAGGTAGCGGGACCAGGCTCGACACCCGACTTGGGCAGAGGGGACGCGGGCAGTGGCAGTAGCAGCAGCAGCAGCGGGTAGTAGCAGCAGCAGTGGCCGATAGCAGCAGAAGCGCTAGCTAGCAGCGCTACTAGCTTGCTACAGCGGGGACACTGATCAGCCGTAGGAGCGGCTTATAACCCGAAAAGTACGGTACTTGTTGTTAATGCCCTAGGTTAGAGTGAGCACCACCCCCTGCACCTGTAAATGGGGGGGGGGACGGGTTTTTTGTTAAGTTCTTTTCTTTGGTGCCACTGACAGTCCTTGTTGTTCCCTGTGTTGCGTTTTTGTGTAAATAAATACTTTATCATATACGGAAAAAAAGGATTTGTATGCCATTGCGGCACATTTTGACTTTGCGGTCTCAGCAAATCTGCTAAAAGCAGAATTGAAAGAAGCGGTTGTATGTCTGTTGGTACATAATAAAGTGCTTGGTACAGCCAGCAGTGCGACGGCTGGTGGGCCTACTATTCCACCCCAATTGTTGTCGCCTAGTACAGAGGATCGCAGTGAGGGAGAGCTGGTTGAGACTGGGTCAGTTTCGTCTAATGGGGAGCTGAAGCCTCCTCGTACTGTGCCCAAATTTTCTCCCTTTTCTTTACCGAGGGTAAGCGATGATGCCCGCCATAGGCTACGCTTAGCGCGTTTGCAACTTGAGGCTCAGGGAAAAGAGAGAGATGCCGCATATAGTCACAAGTTAGCTATTCGAAAGATGGAGCTAGAAATGGAGGCGAACGTCTCTAACCGCAGAATAGAGTTAGAGATGGCAGCAGAAAAGGAGGTGAAGCTAAAGCGCCTAGAACTGGAAGCTGCTGCTGCTGTGAGTTCAGCTCAGTCTCTTGGTCCTACTGGGGCCATACAATCTGGCGCCTACCAGAGGTTTTGAGGTGAGCAGAAATGTAGCGTTGGTACCTCAATTTCGTGAGGCTGACGTAGATGCTTATTTTACTGCTTTTGAGCGAGTTGCTACCTCACTGAAATGGCCAAAAGAGGTCTGGTCGATACTGCTTCAGTGTAAACTGACAGGAAAAGCGCAGGAGATTTTAGCTGCATTGTCTCTAGAAGATAGTTTGTTATGAGACTATTAAGACAGCTGTGCTTCGTGCCTACGAACTAGTGCCTGAGGCATATAGACAAAAGTTCAGGACTTGTAAAAAATTGTCTAGCAAAACGTTTGTTGAGTTCGCCCGCGAGAAGGAGACTTTGTTTAGTCGATGGTGCAAGGCATGCGACGTGACTAATTTTGACACGCTGTCACAATTAGTTCTCATTGAAGAATTCAAGAATAGTCTGCCTGACCGAATGGTGCCGTATCTCAATGAGCAAAAGGTAGGGACGTTAGTGCAGGCTGCTGTGCTTGCTGATGAGTTTGTGTTATCGCACAAGCAAACTTTTGGGATGCCACGATATGAGAGTAGGTCGTTTACTCCTTCTGCCTCGGCTAGAATGCCGTCCAGTCCGCACGTCCATTGTCACTCCGCTCCACGGAGGAACGGGAGTGTTTCTATTGTCACCGAACAGGTCACCTAAAGAGTGACTGTTTTATGTTAAAACACAAGCTGTCACAGCCAAGCCAACGACCAAAAGAGGTTGGGTTCATGCGAACGTTGGTGGGTCCAGTGTCACTAGCCCCGGAGATAGAGGGTGATACTCTGGACCCCTGTTATAAGCCATTTATGTTGGACGGGCTGGTTTCTCTCAGCGCAGATATGTTCAACCAGCGGCCAGTGCGCATACTTGGGGATACTGGTGCCTCTCAGTCTTTTATATTGTCAGGCGTGTTGCCCTTTTGTGATGACACTGTCAGTGACTCTAGTGTGATTGTGCAAGGCGTTGAGATGGGGTTTGTGTCTGTGCCTCTCCGTGAGGTACATTTATCCTGCGACTTGGCAAATGGAGTGTTTAAAGTGGGCGTGCGCCCATCTTTGCCCGTTAGAGGCGTCTCATTTCTGCTAGGGAATGACATCGCTGGTGGGAAAGTTATGCCAGTTTTAGAAGTTCTTGGACGACCTGAGATTTTGCAGCCTGATGTGTTGGCTCAGGACTTCCCTGAAGTGTTCCCAGTGTGTGTGGTCACCCGTGTTCAAGCACGTAGTTTGGGTGAAACAGTTGATTTGTCGGATACTCTGTTCGCGACTGAGTTGTCTGGGCAGACTGTTTCCCCACCTGTGGTTACTCAGTCTACTGTTGAGCCGAGTGTCCCGCTCAAAGTTCTGTGTGATACTTTCCCCTTAGAGACAGCTAGGTTGCCTATGGTTCGAAGTAATCTTATCGCTGCTCAGAAGGAGGACGCTACTTTAGCCAAATGTTTTGCTGCAGCTCTTGCGCCAGAGAGCGCTCAGAATAAAGAAATGGAGTATTTCGTGGAGAATGATCTCCTGATGCGGAGATGGAAATCTCGCGCTGATTTGGATAACGATTGGAGTAATGTCTTTCAAATTGTTGTGCCTACACCGTACCGACAGTCTGTTTCTGGCTCATGAACATCTCTGGTCTGGTCATCTAGGTCAGTGATTGTCAACCACTGTGCCGCGGCACACCAGTGTGCCGTGAGAGATCGTCAGGTGTGCCGTGGGAAAATGTCCAATTTCACTTAATTGGTCCAAAAAAATATTATTTAGTTGCCGCAAATTATTTTTCATTGTTGAGCGTCTGAGCTGCAATATAGTGGCTGGCAGAGTAATATAGAACAGGTCTGCACCTTGTTCTGCTATTAAACAAACTAAACGGCGGTATGTTATTGATCTTATCTACACAGCATGTCATTTCTGGGTCGCGTCTACAACTCTGCACGCGGAGTTCCACCCGATGCGCGCAGGTGAGACACAGCGGAGAGAGAGAGAGAGAGAGAGCGGCGAAAAATATGTCGCGTGCTTTTCACAATGGGATTTGCTGCTGAAGCTATCAGTATTTTAACCTTTGAGCTCTCACTGTTAAAGCCTAACAGTTCATGTATTTGCATGTCAAGACAAACAGCCTGGAGCTCCATAAATGACGTTTCTGACTCAGAGGCTCTGGAAATATTCTTCCAAAAGCCTGAAAAACACACTGCAGTGATAAAGTCTGCACACTTTGTGGTCGTCATTAAAATAAATGAACACCATGTTTCCTTTAAGTCAGTATTTATCAAACTGGGCGGTATTTATTACAGGTGTAATACCTTTATTACAGGTGTGGCGCAAGAGGAAATGTTGATTTTAAATGTTCACAGTCCACCGTTAACAGGTTACGCTGCACATGCGCCGATTCTTGGCATTTCGCCAAAAGCTGATCTTTATGAGATCTGTGAGGTTGGCTTTCTGCTGTTGTCTCATCATTGAGCATGAATTGAGAGCCGTATCAAATCTACAACCCCGTTTTAAAAAGATTTGTAGAGGAAAGCAGCCACTAATACTGATACAACGTGATGCTCACACATCTCACTCATTCCGTTTTGTTTTGCAATAGCTTATTGTTTTCCACAATAAGCTATTTAGTAGTAACTAAATATTAGTTATTTTTTGCATAACTTTATTTTCATTTTTCTAACAAAGTGATAACACATTTTTTTTTGTCTGATGGAGCAATCTGGTTTACTTGAAACACTGAATACTCTTCCATGCCAGTAGGTATTGCAATAATGATCTACCATATATGCTGTATTATGCTACAATGTGACATTTTGTAACTTTTTAGGTTGTTGGTGTGCCGCGGGATTTTTTTTATTGTAGAAAATGTGCCGCGGCTCAAAAAAGGTTGAAAAACACTGATCCAGGTATTACAAAGACCTATGACAGAGTGCTGTTAACAATCATGTGTGTAGCTACCCGGTACCCTGAAGCGGTCCCGCTTAGGAGTATAACAGCGCAGTCAGTAGTTAGGGCCCTGATCAAGTTCTTTTCTACTTTCGGCCTCCCTAAGATCGTGCAAACCGACCAAGGTACCAACTTCCTTTCGGGTATTTTCGAGCAGGTGTTAACATCACTGTCAATAACACAGAGTCTCTAGTGCTTATCACCCAGAGTCGCAAGGGGCACTCGAACGATGGCATCAGACGTTTAAGTCAGTGTTGCGTAAGTATATCATGGAGAGCGGTAAGGAATGGGACGAAGGAGTCCCTTTAGCTTTATTTGCCGTTAGGGAAATAGTGCAAGAGTCCCTAGGTTTTAGTCCAGCAGAGCTGGTATTTGGTCACACAGTTAGAGGCCCTTTAAGAGTGTTAAAGGACCAGCTAACGGGCGAGAGTTCGCCCACCCTGCGAAACGTGCTGACCTACGTGAGTCGCTTCCGAGAACGACTGCACGAGGCTTGCCGTATTGCTAAGGAGAGTCTCTCTGTTGTACAACAGGGTATGAAGCGGCAGTTCGATAAGAAAGCACTTCCACGTTCTCTTCAAACAGGTGACTTGGTGTTAGTGTTGCTGCCCATTCCAGGTACTTCCATGAGTGCTCGATTTTCAGGTCCTTACACTATTGAGTGAAACTGACTATGTTGTCCGGACCCCTGATAGAAGGCGAAAAACCAGGGTATGTCATATAAACATGTTGAAAAATGATTACACTAGAGGCGACGTCCAGCCTGAAACACGCGATGCGCCTCTTGTAGCGACTGTTGCGGCTGCGGTGTCAGTAGCCGTGAGTCCTACTGCAGTGAGTAGTGAGGATGGCTTGAGTTTGCGCAATGCCCAGCAACAGACCCCTCGGTTGTCAAACTCAGAAATGTTGTTGAAACTTCCATCCTTAATGCATCATTTAAGCCGGGAGCAGGAAGCTGACCTACTCGGCCTTATCTCCGAGTTCCACTGTCTGTTGGGAGATGTGCCTACTCGCACTACGGTGCTACAGCACGACATCGATGTGGGTGAGTCCCGACCTATTAAACAGCACCCATACAGAGTAAATGCATACAAAAGATCTCTAATGAAAAAAGAGGTTGATTATTTGCTGGAAAATAATTTAGCTCGGCCCAGTTCCAGTCCATGGAGTTCTCCGTGCTTATTGGTTCCAAAGCCTGACACTACTAACAGATTCTGCACAGATTTTCGTAAGGTAAACCGTGTCACGGTGCCTGACTCATTTCCTATGCCCCGCGTAGATGATTGCGTCGATACCATAGGATCAGCTCGCTATGTCACAAAGCTAGATCTGTTGAAAGGTTATTGGAAAGTTCCCCTTTCGCCACGGGCTTCTGCCATCAGTGCTTTTGTGACTCCTGATAAAAAATTTTTTTTCTGTGATGGCTTTCGGGATGAGAAACGCTCCGGCCACTTTCCAGAGGTTGGTGAATATTGTGTTTAGTGGTGTGCCTAACTGTACTGCATATTTGGATGATGTGGTGGTACACTCGTCAGAGTGGCCTGCTCATGTGGACTCGTTAAGAACAGTGTTTCAGCGACTGGCGGATGCGTCTCTGACACTGAACCTCGCGAAATGTGAGTTTGGGAAGGCAACTGTGACCTACTTGGGTAAACAGGTGGGCGGAGGCCAAGTGCGTCCCTTGGAGGCCAAGATCGCAGCTATCCAGTCTTTCCCAGTACCCACCACTCGGCGGGAGTTACGCCGATTCCTCGGAATGGCTGGTTACTACAGAGGGTTCTGTAGGAACTTCGCTTCCGTTGCAGCCCCAATGACTGACTTGCTCAGTCCATTGGTAAAGTTTGCCTGTCAGATAGGTGTAAAATCACCTTTGAATGCTGTAAAGCACTATTGTGTAATGCCCCAGTACTAAGTGCTCCTGATTTTGATAAACCGTTTTCCATTGAAGTCGATGCGAGCAGTATTGGTGCTGGTGCAGTTCTGACTCAGATGGATTCTGAGGGTTTGGTCCACCCTGTAGGATTCTTTTCGAAAAAGTTCAATAGTAGCCAGATGCGCTACTCGACCATAGAACAGGAGACGTTGGCTTTACTACTCGCGCTCCAGTTTTTTTAAGTTTATGTTGGGTCTAGTGCGGACCCTGTGGTGATTTACACAGACCACAATCCGCTGGTGTTCCTGCATCGGATGCAAAATCACAACCAGCGACTAATGCGTTGGTCGTTGATTATCACGGGTTACAACTTGGTGATCCGCCACAAAAAGGGCACAGAAAATGTGTTTGCGGACGCTCTCTCGCGTGTAGCCACTGTAGGTCAGTGGTTACTGGGGGCAAATTTTGTTGTGTTTTTTGTTTTAAGGGATGGTTTGAGGTATCGTCAGCCATGGGCTGACTCTTTATGGGGGGGAGTGTTACGGATGGTGTCCTATGTTTCTGGCCTGCGTACATGTATTGTGTTTTGTGCTATTGCTTTGTTGTTGTTTTGTCTCCCCCTCCTGTTGTGTCTCATACTTCACAGATGTACACACCTGGTTCCTGTCATCCAATCACCCCACCTGTTCCAGATCTCCAATCAACCAGTCCCCCTGTTAATAGTCCTCTGTTTGTTTCGGCACTCTGTTTCGGCACTCTGCCTCAGCACTCTGCCTCGGGTCTCTGGCCGTTGTGGTTGCGTTGAGCTGTGGCAGAGCTCGGTTTGAGCGCTGCCAGTTTGTGAGCGCTTGCTTGTTTATTTTCTGGCTTATGGTTTGTCTTTAGTTACACCCCCTTTTTGTTTAAACTCTATTTCTTGTTAGCAGCCTACTTTGGTGTTGTTGTTGTCTTTGTCAATTCCCTTTGTTGTGTGCACAGGGTCAACGAGGACAGGTAAGATACCCTGGGGTTTACATACTGCATACACGTAGGTTTACTTGTTGTTAATGCCCTAGGTTAGAGTGAGCACCACCCCCTGTACTTTTGGGTGCAAAGCACCTGTAAATGGGGGGGTGGGGGGGGACGGGTTTTTTGTTAAGTTATTTTCTTTGGTGCCACTGACAGTCCTTGTTGTTCCCTGTGTTGCGTTTTTGTGTAAATAAATACTTTATTATCATATACGGACCCCGGCGTTTTGTGTGACTGTACCCTCCCTTGTCTGAATCTGCTGTTTTTATGTTGCGTCCCACTCCGAGCCACCACGGGGCGTAACACCATTGCTCAGAGAAGGAGTGGGGAATAGCATCATCCCATCCCAAGTTTCTCTTACAAAGCTCTTGCAGCAACAACTTTGCTGGCATACTGAATGGGGAGAGAAACCCCAAAGGGTCATAAAGTGAGCTGCCCACTGACAAGATTCCTCTTCTAGTCAGTGGCTGTTCTCGTAATGAGGTCCTGAACTTGAACGTGTCAGTTTCAATGTTCCACTGTAGTCATAGTGCTTGCTCCTTGGGCAGTTGGTCTGTATCCAGATCCAGCTCCACCAATTCTTTTGGTCTTTTGTCTTCTGCGATGGACAGCAGCACTGTGCGGCTGTTACTGATCTAGCCGGAAAGATTGAATCCTCCTTTATGACAAAGAGCATTCAAGTCCTTAATCATTTGCAGTGTCGCCTCCTCTGAAGCCATGGATTTCAGGCAGTCATCAACATAAAACATATTTTTGACTGTACTTATCACTTCTGGAGGGAAGTTTTGGACATTATCATCTGCAGTTCTCCTCAAAGCATAATTTGCACAACTTGGTGAGGATACAGCTCCAAACAGGTGTACTTTCATCCGATACTCCAGTGGAGACTCTGCAGTGTCACCGTCAGGCCACCAGAGAAAATGGAGAAAGTTGATGTGCCCATCTGAGACATGAACTTGATGAAACATGGCTTGAATGTCAGGCATTACTGCAATGGGCTCTTGCCTGAATCGAATGACGACTCCGATAAGAGTGTTGTAAGATCAGGGCCCTGCAAGAGCTGGCAGTTCAGTGATGTTCCTTCGGAAGTTGCTCCACAATCAAAAACAACTGTTTGCCTTTTCTGGGATGATAAACTCCATGATGAGGGATATACCACATCTTTCCATCACTTTGTTCTCGTTGATCAGCAGGTATCATCTCAGCATATCCTTGAGTTATCATGTTTAGAAATGCGGTGTATTCGTCCTTAAATGAACCATTTTTGTCCATTTTCCTTTTCAAACTCCGTAGGCGCTGTTCTGCAACACAGATTGTTAGGCAAGACAGAATTTTCCTGTCTGAAAGGTAAGTCCATACAGTAATGGCCTCCAGTTAATGCTGTTGTGTTGCTCATAACATTCATGCACTTGATATCTTCGCTGAACATTTCAATCTGCTCTTCTGATGATCTCTCATTGAAGTCATGGTTATACTGTTTAACCAGCATGTCTTACAGATGTTCCACAGAGATTCGGTTGGCGGTTACAGCAGGGCAGTCACTCTTACTCCTACTGCTTCTGCCACGAAGTGGACCATTGATGACCCAAACAACTCTAGTTCTGACCGCATAGGGTCCATCATCCTGGCTGTTTATCAGCTCCCAAGGCTCCATCACTTTTGAAGCATCGGTTCCAATTAGTAGCTCAACCTCTGCATCAATGTCATGGAGCTTAACATTCTTGAGATATGACCATTGATCAAGATCCTCCTGTAGTGGTACATTGAGTGTAGAAACAGGCATAGTCTTTTGAGTTAAAACCTCAGGCAACTCGATGAAATCATTTGTACTCATGCCAGACACTTCAAGACCTGACAGAATGTGCGTTTACAATCTTCTTTTGACCCATTGTTCTCAACAGAATACTTGTCTTTTTACCCCTCAAGTTCAATTTTCTTGCCACATTCTTAGTACAGAATGTGCCTGAACTCCCTGGATCCAAAAAGGCATACGTTTGCACAGTTTGGTTTTCCCTCTGGTTCTTGACTTTGACTGCAACAATGGAAAAGATGGCATTATCTTCACAACCAGCCCCAATATGGCCACAGGTCTGAGACATGGAAGTTGAAACACTTGGAGGGCTTACAGACCGTTGAGCTTGTTGTAAGGTTGTTCCTTTATCCTGCCGTTCTATATGAAGGACTCCTGGGTGCTTTTGGTGACACACATCGCAATCCAAGCGACTCCTGCAGTCTTTGCTGATGTGACCTACTTTTAGGCAACCAAAACAAATACCCCGTTCCTTGATGAAATTGATCTTATCACGATGTCCTTTCATTTTAAATTGTGGGCATTTATCCAACGAGTGATAACTTTGTGAACAAAACAGACAGTTGTGAATGGAGGAAGACTTTTCTTCTGTATACCGAGTGCGGAATCCATCTTTAACATCTTTAACCATCAGTAACATTGGTAGTGTAGGGTTTTTAAAACCTAGTTTGTCATAATTGGACTCTGTACAATGTAAAATGAGAAGTTGTTTGGGTGTACATTACAATGCATGGAATATGATAATTAATAAGGGATATTATTATGAATGGCATGCATATGTAGGCCACTGTTTTTATTAATGATTAATGTATGACTAGATAAGGAATTGTAGTTCTCTTGTTCGCCTGAGGGGCGGAGCTAGAGAACGGACTTTAAGGATCTACCAAAGACGAAGGAGAAGAAGAGGAGGAAGAGGGGACGCGGCTCCGTCTCTCGTGGCGGACACGCCGGAATGTTAATGAGAGGGAGGGCTCTAGGACGAAGGAGGAGATAAATTTGACTGTACCTGGGGGAACAGCCTCTTTTCTGGCCACCACCGACGAAGGAGGAACTTCAGGCGAGAAGCGCCCGGGTGGATTGGAAAATAGCTCGATCGATCGAATGCATAACCTGTTCTGTCATTTCACTCTTTTTATTAAATATTCTTATATTATATCGTCTTCGGACCCCGGTCCTTATTCCGCGCCAACTCCCAGAGTTTCAAGAACTTAACAGATGGCGACCAACGGCAGGACTCTGATGGAGCTGGGCAAACCATTCGGATTTACCACGAGGCTCTCCTCTTCCTAATCACGAGAGGGCCCCACAATAAAGGTAAATAAGGACCTGTTTAACCAAACCTTACAGGTAGTTTTAGGACTGTTAGTCGTGAGCAGGAAGAGGACGGTCGGACGTGGATTTAAAATTATTAGCGTGAAAACACAACATAGTATAATTGTTGAGTGAGATGATAGTCGGCTTATGTTTTGTATGTTATACGTTGAATGAAAGCTGGCATGGATGTGTAGGAAAAGCTTTGTTTGAAAGTTGGGAGACACGGAGTCTGCAAGAGCGGCTCTGTGTTCTTGAGTGGTATGTAAGATTGCATGTACTCGAGAGCTTTGTTGTAATACGTGCGGTTTGTATATAATTATATGTTGAATGGAAGGCTCCGTGCGTGTTTGTGAAACATAGTAATCAGCTGTGTTTTGAGAAGCTTTGCAGCGTGAGATCGCGTGGTCGCAAAATGGCCGCTCAGTGTTGATTTTCCCCTTTGTTTTTTCCAAGCACAATTGACTCCCAAGATAACTGAACTAACCGCAATAGTTATATTACGCGGGGTAGCATCACATGTATGAATGCAAATTTGCAGTAAGGTGCCAGAATTGTTTAGGTTACAGAGACCGGGCGGGGCCTGTACTATATCGGATATTTTACAGTAGGGATTACTGATACGGCAACAGTTTTAGAGTTACGCTTTGAATCGGCAGGTTCTTAGTAGTCTTTAAATACTCCGAGAATAACCCCTAGGATCTGAACATAAGCACCATAAATTAAAAATCTGAAATACACGACGCCTGGACCCTGCCAGTCAATAGCTACGTGGTTGTACATCAATAACATATCCTAGTTCCGCGAAAGGGACGAGACCGGCGCTTAGTTTTGACGTCTTCAGCTGGTCTGAGGAGCCAAGTACTTATAGGATTTTGTTAGTTGTATGCTACGACACGAGCTAGAAGAGGGAAGCGGAGATTCAGCGCTAGACAACGAAATTAAAAATTTGAGGAGACGACGCGTGAGCCGAGAAGTCTGCGCTTGGAGCCAGAGCTGTCTGCGGCAAAAGCGCTAGACAGCGAGAGTATAACTAATTAGAGGAGAATATACACAGAGAAGTCAAGTTGTGAAAAGAAAAGTGGACTAAAGGGGGGAAGACAAACGTGGGACCTCATGTGTTAAGTAAACAGGAAATATCTTAAATATAATAGCGCCTCTAGAGGCTGGAGGGGTATTTCCTCACTGACACTGACACCTGGACTGTTTACACACACAGCAGACACGTACTTTAAACAGCATAGAGGCTAATGGCTTAAAACATTCACACATAGAGATAATTGAGGATATTACCTATAGTTGTATATTAATAAACATTTTGGCAATTTAATAATCTTTCATTTTTGAAAATTTTAGTTTTTATAAACATCATACTGGCATGCCTTGTTGTTCAATCGCAGTGTGATATTGTGTTTTTGTCCAGTTTGTACCAGCGCTGGCAGTGTGAACTTCCCCTATAACTTAACCAATTGTATTCTTCCAAATACACCACATTTGCACGTTAGACACATAGTGTTTGTTATTTTATTTCTACATTTACATTTCCTTATATAAGCCAGCGTCAGCACCTGATCCTTCCAAGATGTCTAGTCCAATGAACACCCCAGCGTGGCTTAATGAAGCATGTGATGCAGCCCTAAACATGACGGACAACGGAAAGGAGAAGGCAGACAGGAGACTGAGAAACCACATCGAAACATGGCATGCTGAGGGTTTACTTGATGTAACAAGCCTGGAGGCGCCCACCAAGGAAGAGAAGATGGCGCTGATGAAACCAGTGGAGATAAAGGAAAGTACTGTGGAGGTTCTCGGTTATGTCAGCAGCCTGGTTGTCGAAGCAATCCCAGTCCTGTTGAACAAGGTTGAATTTCTGGAGAAGGCCCTGTTCAAAATGGAAGAACGGGCAAGTGAGAGAGAAAGGAGGGAGGCTGCACGGGAAGAGAGATTGAGATTGTGTGAAGAAAGCCTCCACCTAACAAGCCCCCTCATTGGAAGAGCGGCCCTGGTCCGTTCTACAAACTCATTAGGCCCATTCCCGGCACATTCTGAAAACCTTTGTCAAAACACTTCCCCAAACCCCACTTCAAACCTGTCGGCACAACCAAACACCACACCATGGGAAGCAGGAGAAAAGAAAAAGAATGATAAAGGCTGTTTCAACTGTGGGAAAAGTGGACACTGGGCTAGAGATTGCCGCAAACCAAGAAGAGGACGAGCAGGAGGAAGAAGAGGGGGGCACATAAACATCCCTAATGCCCATCTTCTGCCAGCCAGATCCTGGGAGCAAGAGGAAGAATGACCTTCAGGTGCAGGAAACCACAAGAGCGATGAGATCAAAGCTCTCCACCCATCAACCAAGCCCTTCCATCGGGATGGTTTCTGAAGCAAATGGGATAAGATCCACAGTATTGTTTCAGAAAAGAGAGGGAGGATGAAGGTGTAGGGAAGGTGCAGGTGCCACACTATTTTTTTTCGAATTTTATTCAAATTTAAGTTAAAATCATGAAATATTCTAACGGTGATTAGCACTGTTTAGTTATCCCCTGTAAGAAAGACGACCCAGTTAGTCGTCAAGTGGCTGATACTGAGACACAGGCTGTCAAGAAGGATCAGGTCTGACAACGACACATTTTGCATTCAAACACGTACAAGAGAGGGACATATTTAGAAATTACACATTCACACGGAGCAGACTATGACCCAACATTCCAGGGTAGTCGAGAGAGCTAATCAGATGATGAAGTCTGAATTAGCTAAGATATCGAGCGTGATCAAACTCTGAGGAGGTTTTTCTGAAAGATTAACCAAATTGCGTTTGAGTTTTTGTCTTACAGGAGCCAACCAGACACCAGCTGATGAGAAGGTGTCATCAGTGGAACCAGGTGACTGGTAAGGTTGAGTATCGGACAGGAAGAGGTTTGATATTGTAAATATTAATTATAAATATGATGAGCTCTCTTGCGCTGAGTTCATATTGTTTAATATTATGCACCACCTGACATGACACATGTTAGCATAAACACACGGGTCAACAAATGATCTGGATTAGAGTGGACACTGGGGTAGGGCCGTTTGAAGTCGTTGCAAAGGCTTCACACGCCCTCCAGAAAGGCCACGCCAAAACCAAGTGATATCATTGAAAAATGGTACCACTGATAAATTAGAGAAACACTTGTAAATATTTTTAAGGTTGCGAACGTGCCATCAGTGGACTGAGCCAAGGTGGATTGGGCCATTTGAAGTTGCAGCAAAGACTTCACACGCACTCCAGGTAAGAGGCCACACTAAGACCAAGTGGCACCATCTAACCCATTGTTTACTTGCAGATCCGCCAGCCAAAGTACCAGAACCAACCACCGGAGGCGCTGCGGAGAAGGAGGGAAATTCTGACCAAAATGGAAGACCCAAAGAGAAGCAAGACACGTGAGAAAAGCGATTGTACAGTCATCCAGTACTGCATCGGTGCAGCATTTGTAACATGCCTGTTGATGTTTCCCTTTATCTGGCGCAAGGTCCAGGAAGAGAGGGACAAAAAAAAATTCATAGAATTACAGGACGTGGAATATGCAAGTTACAATTACACCAAGATAGACCCCACACAGGTGGCCACAATACACTCCCGAGAGAGGCGAGATGGGCATGATAACCGGGGCCCAATTAAGCTCCGTTGTGAAGTGGGTCAACAATGTGTGAGATCGTTTGACCTGTGCCGTGAGGGAGGCTGTCCACGAGGTGGCGTTGAACCAGGAGATGCGGTAATATGGTCCAACTCACTCCATCACAAATATTTATGCACAGGTAGTTGCCAGTGGAATGATGTGTTTACAAGTACCAACCCTGAGGGCCGGTATAATCCGAATAATAAAAGGCGTGGGGTAATCTCTATAACAGGTCAAATCAACCAATGTCCAAACAGGGAAAAGTCCACATATCATTGCAACATAGTCACGATAACTGTAAACAACCCGCAAGTAGAAATCTCTGGTGACTACAAATTAGGGATAGAAAGCACTACAGGAGATTATTATACAATTAATATAGATGTAGTAGAACCAACTGACAAGTCTTCCAAGACAAGTATACAAGTGGGGGATGGCCCAGACTCCGTAATTAAATACCTGAATATAACGAGTGTGAGACAAACTATTGAAACCGAGATGGGCTTTAGTGAGTCCAACACCTGGCTAAACTGGCTGTTATACACTGCCAGAGAGCTCAAACGGCCAGACTGTTTGGTGTGTGCGAGAGGACGGCCGCAGTTGGCAACAGTGCCGTTTGCACTGAACCCCGAAAATGATCCAAGGGGGTTCAAATGCATGCTTGGACTGTTTAAGAACAAAGTTGGACCAAATTGTAACACACTTGCTTTGTTGTTTCCAGCAGTTCCCCCAGTGCACCCTCCAGTGTTTACATATTACAAAGGCAACTACACTTGCCTTCACTTGCCTTATAGGGCGACTGTGGCTCAGTGGTGAGCAGGGTCGTCCTTCAATCAGAGGATCGGCGGTTCGATCCCCGGCTCCGCTAGCCCATGTCGATGTGTCCTTGAGCAAGACACTTAACCCTAAATTGCTCCCGTAGCTGCGTCTACGGTGTATGAATGGTTGACAATCTGATGTGGCTCCTTGCATGGTGCTCCTATCATCAGTGTATGAATGGGTGAATGATGTCATGTAGTGTTAAAGCGCCTTGAGTGGTTGGAAGACTAGAAAGGCGCTATACAAGTATGGGTCCATTTACCATTTACCATTTACAGTTCGCGAGGTTCAGTCCGTGTGGGAAACCTGAGACACTGCCACACTATCGTTAATGTTACCGCAGAGGAGAAGAGCATCAGCAGCGGTATGGTAGGTGACCACATGATGGCCAGAGCAGATGTTTGGTGGTACTGTGGTGATAAGGTGCTCAGAGATTATCTCCCAAGGAATTGGACAGGAACCTGTGCGTAGTTAGATTAATTATGCCTGTAACGATAATCCCATTAGAAGGAGATTCTTTAAATCTGCTTAGTTCAGCGTCATCCAGCAGAGGAAAATTGCACAGAAGACGTAGAAATATTATGTCCGCCTCATTTGACAGCCATGTTTATTTGGACAGCATCGGAGTACCCAGAGGAGTGCCAGATGAATTCAAGGCTCGGAATCAAATAGCTGCTGGATTTGAATCTATTTTCATATGGCCCACAATGAATAAAAACGTAGATTGGATAAATTACATTTATTATAACCAGCAGAGATTTGTTAATTACAGCAGGGACGCAATCAAGGGGATACTGGAACAATTAGAGAAAACGTCTCTTATGACCTTTCAAAATAGAATGGCTTTGGACATATTGCTCGCTGAGAAGGGTGGGGTGTGTAAAATGTTTGGGTTAATGTGTTGCACGTTCATTCCTAACAACACTGCCCCCGATGGTTCAGTGTCCAGGGCCTTAGCAGGGCTGAGCTCACTTAGCAACGAATTGGCTGAGAACTCAGGAGTGGACAACGAGTTCACAAACTTCATAGAAAGATGGTTCGGGAGGACCAGCGGCTGATGATGCCGTTGATGGCTCCCGAAGCGGAAGTCGAGGTGGCAGAGCAGAGCGTGGGTGATGTTTTGCTACACTCACCCCCACCCCCAGAGTATTATGACATGGTGAAGATTATGAATTGTGGAAGTTGAAGGAAGGGTTAGTGGCGGCGTAGATGCAGAGATTGGGGAGAGAAAGTATTAAGAAAGGAGAAATTAAATGAGAAAGAAACTGAGCGATTAATGAAGGACTGTATTAACATGTGATCCCCTGAGCCAGATTTCCTGAGCAGCAGAGACCAGCTCGGAGACCTCTCTGTGCTTCTAAGCTTTCTTCCACAGCGACACTTGTCACATCATTACCAACCTCCACCATGCTTCTGTCATCACGAGAAGCTTCACCATCAGACCAGAGACCCCAGACTTCACATCAGTGAGCTACGACCCGCTGGGTGCAGGTAGTATGGAGAAGTATCATACAACTTTGGCAATAAAACAACACATTGAGGTACAAGATTAAGTGACCATGATGCAGTGTTTTGGACCTGTTGTGTTGATCTTTTCCCAAGATACTGGTGATTTCTGGAGATGGAGAGGAACGACAAATGGAGTACTAGGACCGGAAAGGCCTGGAGGACCGGCATCCGAGTTTATAGAATGTGCACGGGGAGACACTTACCAGCACCCCCAAGAACATTAGAGTCACACACACACGTAGACAGATATACAGACATACAATGCACATAACTGTGCCTGATTTTAAGATTTTGTACCTGGGTGATGAATAGAACCACACTGATATATACAGGTTTAAAGGGGGGGGGGAGGGGAGAAGTTTTTTTCTTCCATAGGATTAAAATGCATGCACTGTGGGTGGTGAATTAAGATGTACTGGTGGTTATACTATGGAATAGTATAAAGAGAGGGATTGTAGGGTTTTTAAAACCTAGTTTGTCATAATTGGACTCTGTACAATGTAAAATGAGAAGTTGTTTGGGTGTACATTACAATGCATGGAATATGATAATTAATAAGGGATATTATTATGAATGGCATGCATATGTAGGCCACTGTTTTTATTAATGATTAATGTATGACTAGATAAGGAATTGTAGTTCTCTTGTTCGCCTGAGGGGCGGAGCTGGAGAACGGACTTTAAGGATCTACCAAAGACGAAGGAGAAGAAGAAGAGGAGGAAGAGGGGACGCGGCTCCGTCTCTCGTGGCGGACACGCCGGAATGTTAATGAGAGGGAGGGCTCTAGGACGAAGGAGGAGATAAATTTGACTGTACCTGGGGGAACAGCCTCTTTTCTGGCCACCACCGACGAAGGAGGAACTTCAGGCGAGAAGCGCCCGGGTGGATTGGAAAATAGCTCGATCGATCGAATGCATAACCTGTTCTGTCATTTCACTCTTTTTATTAAATATTCTTATATTATATCGTCTTCGGACCCCGGTCCTTATTCCGCGCCAACTCCCAGAGTTTCAAGAACTTAACAGTAGCAAAGCTACTTCGCTTTTTCCTTTGCGTCAAGTGACTGATGTCGGAAGCCTTCAAGTTGGTGGGTTGTGAATCCTGAATGTTTCCAAAAAGTGGATCTGAGGCAATTCTGACCTGCTTTTCAATGAAGGCAACAAGATCATTGAACATTGCTCTCCGGCCACCTCGGTCCTGCAGATCACAAGCAACACTCCTCCACCTTTTCAAAATGATGCTCCTCATATTGGATGGTAGGTCCAGTTCGTTCATATGCATCATTTGCTCTGTTAGATGTGAGCATTATCGAAGAAACAGAGAGAATGATTTTAATGCTTTAAGGTCCAGCTGAGAATCTTTTCCATATAGGCAGATGCAATTTTGTACTCTTTTCCAAAGTGCTCTGCTAGAAGACTTTTGGCTCTGTGGTATCCTCGCTCTGCAGGTAAATGTTGACAACTGCACACCAGGTCTCTTGGCTGCCCCCTGGTGTGTTGTTCGAGAAAGTGCAAACGTCACTCCAATTAGTAGTTTTCTCCTCCACTCCATTTTCAAAGGCTCTGATGAAAGACCTGTATTGAAGAGGGTCGCCATCAAACACAGGAATATTTCGTACAGGAAGGACAGAGCACAGATTTTGCTAAACCAGCAGAGCGGCGATGGCATTTTGTCTTTGCATAACATGTACAATGTCATTCTGATAGTTCTCAGTTTGGGTTTGAGGTTGCACACGTCCTGCATGATTTTCAGTCACAGTTTGTGTGACTGGCCTTTGTTTAGGCCTTACAACTGGTGGTTGAGTTGTGGGATTAGACACAGAACAAACATGATCTTTTTTAGCCTTTTTATCTGGAACAAAAGTGCAGGCATGGGGATTTCATTGACTCGATTTTTGATACTTGTTCCTTTCAAAATAAGAGTCCATGCCATCCGAACATTTTGAACCACGCTGTGATGACTTGTTTTCCAAGACACGAAGCTTTGCATTTGTTGCTGCCAATTCTGTTTTAAGGTCCAATTGTTCCTTTTCCTTTCTCAAGTGTTCCTCTTGATCCTCTATTGAATGTTTCTTTTCTAGAGCAGCAAGCCGCTCTCCCAGAGCTGCCCTGTCGGCTTGAACTTGCATGCGTGCAGAAAACGTTGATGAAATGTGTGATAGCTGGGAGTGTGTCTTCAGAGTTTTCCTTTACACTTGACACGTTAGAAGCACTATCCTCAGGTTTTACATCATCTGAGTCTTCATCTCGCTGCACATATAAACCAGTATATGGTTGACCCATTTCAGACAGCCAGCCTTTTACCTTTGCAGTGAAATCATAGAACATTGTCATTTTTTCTTCATGCTTTTTATTTTGCCTTGCAACTTCATCTTTTGGCAAAGGTAAGTTCACAAAAGATTCATGCACATAATTTGCGTCTTGGTAACAATTGATAAACTTAGCAAGCTCAGCGTTCACTGAATTTACATTTTCCTCTGATGCCATTAATGCACGTATGTTTAATGCACGTATGTACTTCTTGGCTTGTTTACATGTTGTACGCCTCTTTTTCTGACACATTTCCGTGTAGAAGGCCAAGCCTTTAAAAGTTAATTTAATGTCTCTTTTTGCTGACGGCGCTCCGACGTCATTCAATTCACCGTCAGACATTTTGAACGTTTCTTCTTAACTGCTTGTTGCACATCAATCACAATCGGATATGAATGCAGGCAAAGTGCTGCAAAGCACAGAACGGGTTCTCACTGGCCGATCAGATCCAATTCTTCATCACACAAAGACAAAAACTGAAGTCTGTTTTAATCAATGAAAGCCGCGGAGAATGGTGGTGCGCGAGTATTGCGCAATAATCATACACTTTTTCAAACTTCACGAAACACGGATGTGAATACTGCAACTCCAGTCGTTTAGCCGTTGTCCTATACAGCAGTCCAATCACATACCAGTTTATTGTCTCTGTTGATCCGGGCCAAAGCAGTTTACCCGTCGATGATCCAAAAGAGTGATGAATAAAACCTTTCCTGTTGTCCATCCATTCAAAATCCAAAACGCTCCATCTGGCTCAATGCTGATGGATCCGTCTCGTCGGTTCAAAGGCAGTTTTTTTTTTTTTACTGTTGTAGTGGCCATTTGTCCCGTAAATCAAATACATAAATTAAAGAAAATAAACTAATATCAAAAGCCACTGATGCACCGTAGGTTTGGTTAAATGACGCAGCCAAAATAATGCAGGGTCCAATGCGGGAGTCCGGTTTTACTGGTGTTTATTGTAACGTAAAACAATCAAACAAATAAACAAACAAAACGCCCCATGCTGCCTCTCCCGTGCTGACCTGTCGCCGTGCTGTGCTAGTAAAAACCCATAGGCCTACCCAGGTGCATCCCGGTCCTGTACCCGCCTGCTCCATTAAGAACACCAGGTGCCCAGGTGCACTGGCGTGTTCAGGGAGTGGCCTAGGGTGGCACGGGCCACCCCTGAAATCTGATTGGCCACCCCAAGTGCCACCCCAATATCTTAAAATATGATTGGCTATATGCCCAGTCAGAGGCGGGCCACGGCACTGAATGTAAACTGCACTCTTGTTTAGAGTTGCAGTTCCTTCTCAAACCTGAGAGGCAGAGATGCGCTAAAGTAGTATGTAGCCTGCAAAAAAAAAGGCGCGAAGAAGAAGAAGTTTGAACGGCAAACCTACAGGTGAAACAAACTCAGTCTATGGAAGCAACACGTCTCTGGAGCGTCGTCGTGAAAGATGTGAGTAGCCTACATTTTACTACACTTACTGTGCCTGTAGTTAAAAGCTGTAACGGTAATAAGCTAAACATTTACCCTGTCTTGTTTTATTTCTTTTTTATTGTAATTGGCACAAGGCTGTCATCATCTCATCTCATTAGCAAACACTGTTTTGACTGTCAACGATGCTAAAGCTAACATTTAGCTATTCTGTACTGCGTAACATTGTTATGTTAGACCCGTGTAACATCAATTACATTCGTGTGTATGCACAATTATCTATTGTACAACATATAAGAATGTCGTGCATTATGGGACTATTACAGTATGAAAAGAAGTCAGAATATAAAGGATTTCTTCAAAAGAAAGAAATCCAAAATAGAGCCAGAGCAGGGGCAGAGCAGTCAGAGGATGAGAGCCAGCTTGTCCTGAAACAGACTTCAGCTTCAGCTGTACACATAGGTATGTGAAATCCTGATGGTTCAAGTTTGTTCTCATGTTTGAACTTACTCATTTGGTTTGACTGTAACATACCACTTAGTTTACTTAGGAAAGGCTGATTGTATTATCATTCTAATCACAGCTTATGTATTATTAGAGTCGCATGTGGATGGTAAAGATGAAAGACCCTCAACATCACATACACATCAGGGTATGTATGAATTTACCTTCTTTAAAACAATGAATGAATTGTAATACTAGAGTAACCAACACTGTAGCACATGTAAAGTTTATAATTTGTTTGGTTAAATAATTTGTTCAAAGAGACATATGTATTTTAAATATGTTTTCACTTTATAGGCGGAGATTGACTGTTTTTTAATGTGCATTGTTTTCTCATGTTGGCTTTTGGAGTCACAGGTTATTTTGTAGCATTATTACTGTAACAAATCAGTGTTGAAACAAGATTTGTTACAAGTGATGTAAGCTTTTTTTATGCACACATAAGCTCTGGTAAGGTCAGCTATCTCTGTTGATAAAATATTCTACACGGTCTGTACCTCCAACCATTTACATTGTTGCACATGTAAAGTTTTGCACAGTTTTGTCAAGTAAATATTTTGCCCAAAGAGTCTTATTTATTTTAATTTTGTTGGCACTTTATACAGAAAGTGCATTGTCTTTTTTGTATGTACTGTATATTATACCTTGGAAGGTTGTTTTGAAGTTAGAATAAAGTATGGTAGTTTTCAATCACATTTGTATGTTGCCTTTTCCTGAATGTTGTGACTAGTAGGTCTGTTCTTGCTTGCAGTGTTAGTAAGTGAAGTAGATATGGGTTGTGGATACAAAAATGGTAAATTAATGCTATGCCGACACCTGGGTGTGTGTGTGTGTATTTTCTTGTGTGTGTGTGTGTGTTTGTATGTGTGCATACGTGAGTGTATATGTCTGCGCAGGCGCTCCTGCTCACACTTCATGCCACCCCTGCATATGTCAGTGCCCCACTGGTGCCACCCCTATCAAAAATGTCTGGACACGCCCCTGCCCAGGTGCCCACAGCATTACCTAATTAACAAACTAAAGACTAAGTAAACAACTATAAATAAACAGTACTACATGTGAAGAAAAATAACTTAAAATATTAGTAAATAGCTCTACACACACATTACAGTTCACTACTGCACTCAGTATGATCTTTCGGTGTAACAATTACATAATGCATATTTAAGTTACACAACATACTGTATAACATAATGCTAGGTATTACAATAATTTCAGCAAAATAGATTTCAGTTTCTCTTTAATTATCATCATCGTTATTTATTACATTTCGAAATTGTACCTATTTTGATGCAGTTTAATTCGTATTAGTTGTATTTTTTTGTCAGTTTGTTTGTGTTAATTATTTAATTTGTGAAACGTTAGCCTGTGTAACGATAACTAACGTCAACCTGTAAAGAGCGAAAGGGGTCGCTGTTTTGTGTCATAACTACGCGTAGTCGTGGGCTGACTTTTATTTTGAAGAACCGGAAGTTACAATGTTTTGATAACGGCTGCGAAAGAAGCCGTCATTTGGCCGTTTCTCGTCTCAGCACTATAGTTTCCCATCAAACCCGTTACTAATTCAACGGCAAATGTAACCGTTTCACAGAAAACCACAATGGGATTCACACGGAGAAGCCTTCTTGGTGTTAAACCGTCGAAGGCGCTTCAGTTGTTGCCTTTTCTGTTGACATTGTTGCTCGTCGGGAGCCAAGGCGAGAGCAACGCGATGGACAACGTCGCCACTGAGAGGCTGGCGGAGGAAAGCCACCGACAGGACAGCGCCAATCTGCTCATATTCATAATGCTCCTCACGCTCACCATTTTAACTATATGGTTGTTCAAACACCGGAGATTTAGGTTCCTGCACGAAACGGGACTCGCCATGATTTACGGTAAGACCTCTGAGGGTCACGTCAATCAACGGGAGCTGATCAGTGGACCGCCGCGAGCTGGCTAAATCCCGTTATTATTGTTATTGTTGTTATTGTCCGATGCCAAGATACATGGGAGAAGATACCTGGGGGATATTATGTATAAACACAGGTGTTCGCATTTAAGAGGAATACTATATGTCCAGTATGCACTGTCCACAGTTACAAACTTAAACCGCATTGGGGTTGTGGAATTGACATTTTGTTGTCTTTTTGTTCGAGTTTGTGGTCTGTCACCTCTCTAATAACTCAGCTAATTGGTAAGCAAATATAAGACATAACAGCTGGAAAAAAGCTACTCACCCCTTTGTCTAATTGGACCACAAGTAATTTTCATTACGCAGTGAGGAGCAGCTTTGAATTGGTTAGATAGATCATCTCTTCTTTTCGCAAAGAACACCTATAATTCACTTGTCCCTGTTGTTGTTTGTTTATTGTAAGACCCGATTCTAATTCAAGTCGTTGGCACAGCCACACAATTAAAAGCAGTGTTTTTAAATAGAAGAAAGAATCACACTAACAACACCATTGTCCTCCTGCAAAACTCTTTTAAAAACATTTATTTTTAATTTCTGTGAAGCATACATGTGTTTTTGATCAATGCCACTGTATATAAATGAAGGAAATTATTGCTATTATCATTTACTACAGATCCCTGGCTAACTGCTTTTCCTTCACTCCCTCTCTCCTCTCCCTCTTCTTCCCTGAAGGCGTGCTGGTGGGTGTGATCCTGCGTTTTGGCGTCCATGTGCCCCAGAACACGAGTGACGTGATCCTCGGTTGTGCCGTCAACGCCAGTCCCGCTACTCTGCTGGTCAACGTCAGTGGGCGATTCTACGAGTACACTCTGAAGGGGGAAGTCAGCCGGGGCAAAGGTCACCAAGTGCAGGACGATGAGATGCTGAGAAAGGCAAGGGGGTGAACAGATGGGGGATTTAGTGGAGGGGGCAAGTGGTAGTTTGTTTTGTGTGTGTGCCCCTCTGGTATGAAAGTACCAGCTGACAGGTGCCAAATGGGAGAAAATATGTCTTGTAGTGTGATAAACCGCTTCTGCAAACTTTTACATTTATCTAAGCATAAGCTCTGTCGATAAAAATCTTGGCTGTTAAATTATCTTAATTTACTAGTTTGCATACACAAACAGATGCAATTGGTTGATAACTTACTGTCTGTCTTCAGGTGACCTTTGACCCCGAAGTGTTTTTCAACATTTTGCTGCCTCCCATCATCTTCCACGCCGGCTACAGTCTGAAAAGGGTGAGAGGACTTGGAGTTATGACACTAATTATGTAATCTAAAGATTAAGATTGTTCACAAATGAGACCTTTAGAAGATGCAGTTTCTTTGTATTATTAGGCCTTTGTTATGTTTCTATGATTGCTTTTCCACATACACACTTGCAAACATATTGAGATACTTCTTTATGATCATTGTGATATTTGTCTATATGGCCCCAGCCTAACTACTGGTACTAGACAGCCTCTGTTTTAATACATCTGTGACCTTGTCTTTCCCAGAGACATTTCTTCAGAAACATCGGCTCCATCCTGGCTTATGCTTTCATAGGAACAGTTATCTCCTGCTTTGTTATTGGGTACGTCATTTGTTAATCTCTGGAATACATACATTCAGACTTGAAGAGTATTCTTAAAAATTCAAAATAGAGTAACGGATTGGAGATGTTGTCTAGTTGTACTTGATCAGCTTGTTGAATGGGCAATCGGAGCCAGTGTCTTGACTTGTACACATTCTTCTTTCCTCCTAGGCTGATCATGTATGGCTTAGTGTCCTTCATGAAAGTTGTGGGCCAGCTTGGGGGAGAATTCTACTTTACTGACTGCCTCTTCTTTGGGGCCATTGTTTCAGCAACAGACCCAGGTAGGTAGTGCCATATTAGCTTTCGGCCATTAGATAGTCTTTCTGTTTGACGCTTTCTTGCGCTCCTGTCCTGCTTTACAGTAATTGTGTGTCTTATACTCTGAAGTGTATTTTTTATTTTCTCCTCTGTGCCTCAGTGACGGTGCTGGCTATCTTCAATGAGCTAAAAGTAGATGTGGACCTGTATGCTTTACTCTTTGGCGAGAGTGTCCTCAATGATGCTGTGGCCATCGTACTCTCTTCGTAAGCATTAATTAATTACACACTGCAGAGATATACACACACACAGCCCACGCAGCAACAACAGTATTGTCCACTTCTATTTCATCACAGCAACAGTAGTTTCACATTAAAAGATAGTTTAACATTTTTGTAAGTCTCAAAACAATATGCATATTTCAAGAGTTATTAGTTGCCTGTAACTAAACTAAAAAGCTGTGACTTTGAAAGATATTTATACAGTTTATTTTGTCTGTCTAGCTTCAGACAAAGTTTTAAATACATTTTTACACAGAACGATGGCTGTGGATTTAAATAATCATCACTTGAATTAGATTTGCATTTGAATTAAATATTGGCATGGCCAGTATGGACAGGATAAATACTTTCCCATTAGCATGTAAGTATTGCTTTGAGATAGACTTAAATGTGAACCTATCCTCTCAATTTCTAGTTCTGTGTTAACGACCTGCACCTCTGTGAGTCTTCAGCTTCATGTGTTGTACATTGCATATAAATGGACACTTATACTAACATCAGTCCCTGTCATTTCACTGCTTGCCTTCCTTCACCTGTCCGTGTCATTCACCGCCTACCTGTACGTATGTATGCAGCGTTCTCCTCCGCTTGGAGAAGCAGGGTAGACGGGGGGCTGGAGCTGTGCGCTCCCCAGGTGATGATGGCCCAGTCTGGCCAGAGGGAGAGGAGGAATGGCTGGGAGAAAACCAGACATTCACTCCCCGGTGGGTGGGTGGGTGGGTGGGTGGGCTGTTTGAGTGCTTGTGCTGCCAGAGTTATAGGGTTAGAACCTGATCATCTCAACTCAGTCGCTGTGATGCATATTCTTTACTTAGAATGTAGCCTTGAACCACCAACCATTAGGATGATCACTGCTCTCCCCTGCTACCTTTTCATATCCATTCTTTGTCTGATTTGTCACTTTTTCACTATGCTTTATAGAGTGAACATGCTTATTACTGCTGAATATTAGCGCCTCTGATTTACGTTGTTGGTTTTGATGTCATTTGGGCACCGCTCTTCATGGCTAGCACCCTTGTCTAAAATGCATTAGAAACATAGTTATACTGCGGTATAATCTTCTTATAGCGCTGCATAATTATAGTTATAAGCACTCATACATATTCATAATGCTTTATAACAATCATCATAACACATTATAGAGCATTTTTTAATGACTCATAAGGTCAGGTATCATAATACTTAATAATTGCTGGTTACTCACTGACAATTCTTTTGTGATGCATTATAAGTATGTTCATAATGTATTATAAAAAAGATTACAATTAATTCCAACAATAAGTTTGTTCTACTTATTAATTGATATCAATTGGATATTGGAATGGTTTTGAGAGATCCAAGATCCAGTTGGAATTAAGCATGCAAGATCCTAACTTCCTCCCTTTTGGTGACTGTGTAACCCAACTCCAGTCCATGTGTTTTAAGTCTTGTGCTGCCTTTTTTCAGGGGAAAACAAAATCTTCTAAATTTATACAAAATCAGATAAACACCAGGCTTTTGATATCGACCATTATTGGATTTGGGTTGCTGCAGGTTTGATTTGATGCCTGACTTTGAAATATCTGTTTTGTTTCTTTATGAGAGCATGTGGTTAACATGTAACCAGGTCCCCTGTCTGGATTCTTTGTAAGTGCCTATTTCCTTTTTCCACGTCAATGTTTTTATTTGCTCGTATACTCTGTCTATCTGCCCTTCAGCTCCATTGGGGCGTACCAGCCTTCAGGAGACAACAGCCACAGCTTTGAGGCCATGGCCATATTGAAATCTTTCGGCGTCTTCCTTGGCGTCTTTAGTGGATCCTTTGCTCTTGGGGTGGCCACTGGATTCATGACGGCTCTCATATCCTTTCACCCGTTGCTCACCATTACATAATTCACTTTTATATGCATAGGAAGATAGGCAGCAACAGAATAACACTAGAGGGTTTAAAAACAGAGGTTATCTTACTCATTTAAGTTGCTTCTGTTTAATCATTGTATGGGCAGCTTCAACCACAACAGCTGTTGTTGTTGTTCCAGTAGGAGTAGCCTGAATTGTGTCCATGCACAATACGATAGAAGAGAATTACTTATACAGTTTCCACAGCGAAGTCTTACTCCCCTCATTTCCATTTGTACACTACAGGTCGACTGTGTATGGGCTACCTCTTGTTTTGCTCCTTGACTTTCAGTCTTCTTCACGTCACCAAGTTCACTAAGCTGAGGGACTTCCCCTTGCTGGAAACGGCTCTCTTCTTCCTCATGTCCTGGAGCACCTTCCTACTAGCCGAGGCCTGCGGGTTCACAGGTACACCTGTGTACACGGCACACATGCATTTAAACTGTGAATTCAATTCTGACTTCTAAAGAAACTTGTAATAGATTTCACCATAACTTTTGCTGCTCTTAGATCCACATTTCATGAAAGTAATGCTGATTTTAAATACTTTTGACGCCCCCTCCAGTGAAGTATAATTCAATGGGTTTTGAGGGATTATGAAGTGACACCTGTGTATGTTTGTTTTTATTCAGGCGTCGTGGCTGTGCTGTTTTGTGGGATCACTCAGGCTCACTACACCTTCAACAATCTCTCCCCTGACTCTCAGGACAGAACCAAACAGGTGATGTACAATCACATATCTTTAGTCACTCTTACTCAATTTATTTAGATGTAAATCTTACCTCCATTCTGGTTCCTTCTGTTTTTAGTCCGATCCTTAAGGATGATTCTATATGAATATTTTTAAATTACCAATGTAATAACATTTTTCTCTGTAAATTAGACAATACAGGTAACATTTGGCACTAATCCCATCGCGAGTCATCTCACGACTAAAGGGAATGCATGCAAAGTTTACGAGACCCTTTTCCCATGGCACCTTGCATCCGTGAATGCAATGCGGACTTCTCGGTTTCAGTTATCATGCAGTTGGTTTGCAATGATTATTTGTCTCTTCCCCATCAGTTGTTTGAGCTGCTGAACTTCCTGGCAGAGAACTTCATCTTCTCCTACATGGGTCTGACTCTCTTCTCCTTCCAGTCACACGTCTTCAACCCTATGTTCATCGTCGGAGCCTTTGTATCCTTTACGCTGATCGCTGTCCGTGCTTCCCGGATGCTCCAGAGGCGATTGGTTATCTGGAGATGATTGTTGTTGCACATAACCACTCCCGTAAATGTTTTGATTTCTTACTTTAAAAGACATCTGTAATAGACTATTGTCAGTTATGAATAACAACTGACAATGCTGATAATAGTGTATTCATACAGTATGTATGTTTTTAAAGAAGGTTTCAGTTTGAAGGAGCCCAAGAATAACAGCAACATTTAAAAGACTGATTAGTCAACGCTTTTTGAAACTGCCAATCTTTTATGTTACGATTATGTTCCATCCAAGCTGTCCCTGCTGTGTCACTGTGTGTTGTGTCCTTGACCTTCCTTGTGCAGGTGGCAGTGTTTCTGGGCAGGGCTGCCAACATCTACCCTTTGTCCTTCCTGCTCAACCTGGGCCGCAAGAACAAAATTGGATCCAAATTTCAGCATGTCATGATGTTTGCAGGTACAGAGCTGTGACAGTAAAGTCTCCGATGTCAACTAAGGAAGCATTTTAAGTTTCTCAGGCTTGGACCAAAATGAATAAACTACTTTATAGCTGGGACCTGGTTCCATTAAATCAGTGGAAATGATGATTAAACCCTGTTGTTAAAAACATGTTAGCCTCGATATTTCTGTGTGAAGACAGTCTCCTTCTAGACCAACAACACCTATGTACATACAGTAACTCTTACATCAGCTGACATTTGAAACTAGCTAATAATGGAAGTCCCCTAAATGCCAGTGCACATAATTGTTTCCATACCACCAGCACTGAGAGAAACAACACCTGCACCAACACACTGTGTGGGTTGATCTTGCCAACTAATGTGCAGTGGTTAGGAAAAAGTACAGCAACATTAAGTTAAATATATGTTGTGGCTTTTCTTGGGTTAATGATAAATGAAATAATGCTCACAGCCTCACTCAACGTCTCGCCCACGCTGTCTTTTAGTGAAACACACACAGTTTCTCAACCTCACACTGTCTTGTTATCCGTCCCCTGCAGGACTGCGTGGGGCGATGACCTTTGCTCTTTCAATCAGGGACACGGCGACTTATGCCCGCCAGATGATGTTTTCAACTACACTCCTAATCGTCTTCTTCACTGTCTGGGTCTGCGGAGGAGGCACCACGCCCATGCTGTCCTTCATGAGCATACCGTAAGGCTGTGCATCTGTTTGCATGCATTTGTTTCTCTGTGTGTTTCACTCCGTCCATCGAATGTTTTTCTGTCAAAGTCACTGCTGCTACCTTTTCTCTTTCAGGGTGGGTGTGGACTCTGATCAAGACCACTCTGTAAGTAATTCACACAGATTGAACTCTCTTGTTTTTGAAAATGTATGTATTTTGCTTGCTTTGTCAAGTTGATATCCCTAAATGTAAGTAGAAATGTTTAAGTGGTGAAACAACTAAATGTTTTGCTGAACAGACTTCAGCGGTGTTGGATGGGTCCCAGCGGAGGAACACCAAACATGAGAGCGCCTGGCCCTTCAGGATCTGGTATAACTTCGACCACAAGTATCCTTTGAGCCATCACCTATTTAAGATCCTCCCTTCAGAGGTGTGGATGCTTGATTCAGCTTTGGACACCAGGGGGTGCTCTTTCCAAACTGGAAGAAATATACACCAGTAACGTCATCTTTCTGGACAGCGGGTTCACAGATAAGTCACTGATGATTGTTAAACAATTAAATTGTTTAACTGAAAGTAGGTGTTGTAAAAACTGTTAATAATCCTTGACACAAGTTTTTTCTCCAGCTACCTGAAGCCCCTCCTGACGCACAGCGGCCCTCCTCTCACTGCTACGATGCCTACTTGTTGTGGACCGCTGGCCCGGTGCCTCACCAGCCCACAGGCCTATGAGGTTTGGACACGCAGCATAATGTATTACAGTTAAAGTGGCACTTGTTAAAGACGCATTCAGTAACTTCTGGACCATCTAAAATACATGGATATTTACTGATTTAGTAGTGTCATTTGACTTTGATATTTAAAACACAAAAGAATGACCTTTTGAAACACAGTTATTAGTGTTTGTCCATGTATTTAAAGAATTATTTAGGAATCCTAACGGGTTATAAACTTGTTGAAATGTGTATTTCGCTGTAATTTGAAGTTGCAGTTTTTTCACGTCTTCTCTCCTACTTTTGTGATTGTATTCATCCTCATCTTTTTATTCCCTTGCTTTTCTTGCTTTCTATACATATTTTCCGTTTCCCTTTACAATCTCCAGAACGAAGGCCGGCTCCACGACGATGACTCGGACTTCATCCTGAATGATGCCAGCGTGAGCTCCATGTACGCCGACATCACCGTCAGCATGGACGCATCCGGCCGCACCATCAACCGCTCCTCCGGTGCAAGGGCGTCTGATGAAGGTCTGGATCACGAGCTCGCCTTAGCGGAACATGAAGTGGCTATCAGGGGCACCCGCCTGGTCCTGCCCATGGATGACCCGGTGGAGCCGCCGACCACGGTCACCCTGCCCCCGCCCCCTTCCCCGCCGCGCTCCGAACCTCGCAGGCACAGACTGTAAGAAGGTTTACACTATCAGGATGCAGTTTGTGGTTTTCAGCTTAAAAAAAAAAGAAAATCACAGATCATCTCATTTGATTTCACAAGAAAATGGCATCTGTTAGCTTATTTGTTTGGATTTGTTATTGTAAAACAAACTGCTTCACGTAAGTGGCCATGTGGATAAGACCAGCTCTCTAAAATGGTTTTAAAATAGGCCCAGTTTGGTGACAGACTTCAGGAGTGCTTGATTTAACTAATTTAGGTGGATTACTGTAATCTTGATTGTGAATGCACTACATGTAAGATACTGTAAATCAAGTGCAACTCCAGTCTAAAGGATACTTAGAAGAGGCACATTTGGGGAAGCTTAAAGAAATGGGGCTGTATTTGGTCCTACGTTGGTACTACTGTGGTGATATGCCAGTGCTGTTATCTACGCTCTATAAAAGCCCCAACTCCTTTTGACTTTATGGGGAGAGCTCTAAATGGTACATATGCAGTTTGCCCTTTTCTTTGTGGTGAAGTTGCTCCAAACCACAGAACCTGTATGTGTCTAGCTTCCTCACCATTTGTGAGATAACCTAAGTCTCATTTAACACATTTTACAGGCACTTACTAACATTCAGTGGTGTCAAAGAATATTCACACGACAGCCACATTACTAATGTTACTCATCTGTCCACAGACTATACTGGTAAGTAAGTATCCGGTAAGTTTGTCTCCCTCTCAAAGTTCATATGTAGAGAAGGTGATTGGCTGAGGTGGGAGTTTCTAGATAAGGACATTGACGCCTCTAATGGAAGTAGTATTAGGAGTTTTGAATTTTGATAGAAACAAAAATGTGCTACAAGATTGTAAGAAGATACCATTCGACCCGAAAAAGTCCAACTGCTTCTACAACAGTGTCCATGAGCATCTCTACTATCTTAAATTTGAGCACTGCCTGTTTCTTTTCTTCCTGATCAGTCTTTTTACTTATTCATTTATTTATTTAACAAAAAAATATCTATTTATATAATGATTTATTTTGTTTATTTATTATTTATTTATTGTTTTGTGACTTGATTAATGATTATCTTGCTCGGTTTGAAAATAGGGCTGCTCGCTGGTGAAAGGCTGTTACGCACCTTTTCCCTAACAAAGCACTACAACTCTTCCATCACGAGCGACATCGTGCAGTAAGGAAGTCATGAGGGAGGTGGATATTCACCCGAGGAGTGTGTTCTTTACCGTGGGTGTGTTAAAGTCTCTCCTTCCTGTTCTGTAGCAGATTCTTCTACTTTATTGAAAACTATAGCTTCCCTCTGTGTGTATTTTATAAGTTTGTGTGTATGATGTCAGAATGATATTGTCCAAATCTACTAATGTAGTTATCGGGGCTCATGTCTGTTCCTGGATATTCTGTTTTCATCTGATTTCATCTTCTTTAAAAAAAAAAAAAAAAAAGGAACTGCCGTTTTCTTTGTGATGTCGTATCATCAAAGATGACTGAGGGCTGACTGAACTGTTTTGACTTAAAGTGCCTATTCAGAAATTCAATTATTTAATGTAGATTTTGTACATATTTTGATTTGCTAATGTGCAGTAAAATTATCTTTCTTGGTTCTTATGACACAAAACCCTTTGACTGATGTTGAATATTGTGCTCCCAGTATAATTAGGCCAGTAGGTGGAGATCCCAAAAGTGCACACTAAAATGTTGTACTTTTATTAATGGGAAATACATATCACTGATATTTATTGGAGAGAAAAATGATGGAATATGTATTCCAAATGAATTCAACAAGAAGCCTCATATTCTAAGATCAAGAAAAAGACAGGAGGATGCCGCTGACTTTTTACCAATGCAGTGTTTTTCGTTCCTTGTTTGGCAACCAAAACTGTATATTCTGTTCCCACCTCAGTAAGAGATATTTCATCTCCCTAGTTAACCCTTGTTTGTGCTGTTTTCTGCTGGGTGATTTTAATGACTGAGGTAGAAATTCATACCTGAAAGAAATCCCATTTTCAAATGTTCAAAAGTGCGTTTACCTGTGTCAACCTGCACACGAGTTGTCTTTTTAATCTAAATGTTATTCTTAAGAAGAGGTTTGAGATTCTGCATAATTATCCAGAGGACGAGTGCATTTACATTATTTATATCAGTAAGGTATCTTTTCATTTGTTGTTTAAATGTTACTGAACCGTAAAAAACATACTATGTTTATATGGGAATTTTGAAGAAACAGTTGTCATCTTAAAATAGCAACCGTACAGCAACTAAAACAAAAAAAATCTGAAAATGTTTACGTTTCTACTGTCTGTAGAAATGCTTAGTGACAGTTGTATTTGTGAAAAGTACACCTGCAAAGTCTATACGTGAATGTTTTTAAAATGTGAACTTTTGAGGGGGAAATAATCTCTGATTCAAAAGATTGTTCCCTGTGTAGTCCTGATTTAACAACAGTGTCTCAGTCTGACCTCTGCAATTGTAGCCTCCCTGAAGATAATAAAAACAATTCTTGCAAATGTCAAGTGTTTTCTCTTTCAGATTATGCAGGTTGTACCCTGCAAGCTGTTGTTTTTTGTCATTATGCCATTAAGGCTTAAATAATCTCGCTTTTTATTTGTTTTACATAAATTTCATCATTCATTCTTTAATATTCTTTAGTATTGATACTCGAGTGCAATGTTGAGTGCAAGAGCCTCATGACAATGCAGAAACCCCATCGGCTGATGAGGACTGAGATGCAATTGAAGCCCCGGAAAAGTTACTAAGTGGACATTGAGTTAATATTGTTTCTTGCAGGCCAACTATTTCCAAGGTCAAAGATGAATATTCATGCTCTATTTTCTTTACTCAAATTATGCTGGCAACCTATATAATAAACTGGTAAAACTGGCATTATTACACCAGCTAGTATAACGAGGCCAGCGTCTTTTCAGCGCGTTCCGACATCTTCTCAAAAAGCTGCTGTGAGTGAACGTCACATTCACTTTTATTTTGATGACTCGAGCCGACGCTCTTAATTTGAAGGCACAGCATCCCGTTTCCAGTCTCGGTTGTTCTGCGTCCAGCTTGACGCAGCCGCAGATGGCAGTACTTATTCGCGCGAGGGTCTCGGGTTAAAGCCGACACCCGCTGCCTCCGCACAGGTCCGCGAGCTCCGCAGTCATCACCCTGAACCCGGTAAGTGTATTTACTGTCCACAGTCTGGACGCAGGCTCACCAACCCTCCGTCTTCTGAAACTTGTTCTGACATTTAAACCAGTTTGGCTGCTTGCAGCGCTGTTTGGTAGTTTGCACTTGGTGAGTTAGGTGATGGAAAGGTTGCCAAAACGCGCTCCGCACTTTCACTATCTTTTATTAGTGCATTGTTAATTATGTGACAGTTATAAAAGTTATTGCTTTTAATGTTTGGCCACATATACAGTGTGTCCCGCTCACACATGTGCAGCCGCCTGGCATGTAACTCTCTTCATCTGTCACACATTTTAGGATTTCGTACATATTTCAATTGCAGCAGTTTGATGTCCAGAGAGGAAACAAGACCTTAAAGTCCGTCTGGGGCGTTGGCTGTCTGTCTGTCTCTGTAAGTGTGTGTGTGTGTGTGTGTGTGTGTGTGTGTGTGTGTGTGTGTGTGAGTGTGTGAGAGCTACGGTTACATGCTGACTTGTGGAAGCCTGGGCTACTCCTGAAATCTGTTTCCAGTTAGGAAGTCTTTTTTCACTCCGTGTGATGGAACCACTGAGGCTAAAAAATGCATCACATAGGTCAATTAAAATTCCTGTAGGCTACTTCTATTTTTCATTGTGTGTGTGTGTGTGTGTGTGTGTGTGCATCAGTGATGCATTTTGGCTTCAGTGTTGGCTCCACCAGTTGTCATTACTCTGCAAGTGGTTGTAAAGCAAATTCAGGATCTGTATGTGACAAAACTATTTAGGGAGTAACAGCAGACTGCAACCCTTATGATGTAGAAAACTCTACTAAAACTAATTTGTCTGTTAAATGAGCCTGAACAAACAAGACTAAAAGGGGAAGGAGACATTTTCCAGTAAGATTACAGAAGGAAACATCGTGTCACGGATGTTGCAACTGGGGTAAACGTTTGGATAAATGTTGCTGATTTTAACAGTCATATGGAAGTACTTGCAGTATTGCAGTAACTTCCAACAGCATGCACTATCGCACATGCATAAACATACAGAAGTTGGTGCCTGCATGTTTAAGAAATTACTATGAGCTCAGTCCCATAAAATACATCACAGGCCCGTAAAACTTTTAGCAATTTGTCTGACTTCATGTCACGGTAACTCCCTGTTGTGTTTTTCCTGTCGTGACTAAAATAGGATAGAATGTGAATTCAGACGCTATGTTTTTCTGTTCATTTATCCCCAATGGTACACACCATGTTTTTAATAGATTTTTTTTTTTTAATGCAGTTCAGCAGTTTTAGTGCTCAAACAACATGGAGGTTAAATACGTTTTGACAGGTTAACTTGGCAGGGTGTTATATTTTACCCGCGGCCGATAAAGCCTGTTGTGATGTGTTTGAATGCACTGATATTAATCAGTGTTTCTGAAAGCTTTTGTGTTATTTTTGTGTCAAGGACGAGAAAATGGGCATCAGCTGCCCAATTAAATGGTTAGATGTTATGATATGTTAAGATATTTAGAAAAAGTTTGTTCGTTTTGGGAGATAAAAAATATTATTTTATAGTTATTGTATTGATACCACTCTTATGTCTGTCCAATAAACAGGATGCTGTGCATCCACAAACAAATTCTGACTTTGTACAAAGGCAACAACAAAATAGCACATCTTAAGCTCAACATTTAAATACATGTATTGTATATATTATATCTCATTTGTTTCATCAATACAAAAGTGTAAAACATGTATTTTTCTTGGCCTGGAGCAGTGACTTTCTGGAGTCTTGTCACATATCTTGCCAGGCAACCAGAGGCGACTGGTAAAACCACAACCTTTACACTTTCGTTTTTAAAAGGATTAAGCAAGATACAAGATATCCCAAGTTTATGTGCTTTATAAATGGTACTGTAGGCAAATTGTTGCCTTTCCACTGAGCCTGGCTAGCTGTTTCCAGTCTGCTGAGCTAAGCTAACAGTCTCCTGACTGTAGCGTCATATTTAACGCACAGGCATGAGGATGGAATCCATCTTGTCCTCTAACTCTCAACAAGAGACATATTTCCTGTCAGCTAACAAACTATGTCTTTAATCTTATAAATAGTAACAGATGGGCGAACATTTTAAAGGACTGGAGAAACTTAACAAACACAGATGTTTCCTCACTCGAGGTATGAAAATAATCATTCATGGTATGTCTTCAGTCACCAGATCTCAAGCTAAACGAACGTCTACGGGAGATTTTTGAGCTACATGTCAGACACCGCTCTCCACCGCCGTCATCAAACACCAAATGAGTGAATAGCTTTTGTGAGAAGGCAGTTTCATCCCGTCAGAGTTGTAAAGTTGAGACTTGTAAAATCTGAAATATTGACGTTGTTCTGGAGACTTGTGATGGCCCAACTAAGACACTCGACTACGTTGGTTTTTCCTTTTTATCTGGCACCCATCTGGGAGTTGGTTCAGCCTCGTGGTTTAACGGTTACATTGATGGTAAATGATCTAATGCTCGGTCTCCTGAATGAAAGTGTTTGTATATTATTTCTAAATGGTCATGTTTGGCACTCGTTTAGAAATGGTTCAGTTCAAGTCAGGGATTTGTGTGGCCTCTAATGTTAGGGTTGGAATCTGGGAGAATGGTTACAAACTGAGATTTGCGGGGATTTGGTTGGTTGGAGATTTATGAAGGGAGATTTTGGAAGCAAACAAGCACTTAAGACAGAACTGAGGGCTCAAATGACCCATTAGGTCATTTTAGCATTAAATGTAGCTTTGGACCTTCAGTATTGCTCCAACAGGACTGATGAGGAGCCAATGTGGGACACACACACACACACACACACACACACACACACACACACACACACACACAATGTCATAGATACTCATTGGCCACATTGCTGCTGCTGAGGGGTCCTGTTTTGTCAGCTGCTCTGTTCTCAAAGACATCTCAGTTACTGAATCAAGGCAAGAACAGAATATGAGTGCAGAAACAGAAGGAGCGTTTCACTCAGATGAAGAGAGATTGAAGTACAGCAAAACAGCAGCTTCTGGTAAAACCATCCTGTCTGTGCTGGTGTAGTGAGACATGCTGCGTTTCTTCTCCTCGCTCTCGCTCAGATCTGTTGTATCGGCTCTAGTCCACGGAATGTGCCTCACCGCAGCCAAAGACAACTATTATCTTTCTTTGTCGGCTGATGGGGAGTACAAATGTTTATCTGAACTCGCTGCTCAGTTTCAAATACTGATATTGTGTGTTTATTTGTTAGATGGCACGACTGGAACAGAAGGTGGGAATGCTCCCATTGTGAAAAGAATATTGTTGGTTTGTTCTACAGTGGATTGAGTTTTGTAAGATAGTTGAACATTGCTGCAGATGTCTGAAAGACAAAAAAGTCAAAATTGTATTTATATCTGCAGCAATAATGCACTAATGGTATTGATTAGTCAAAGGAAAGAAAAGTATAAGCATCAAGTGTGTTAGTCAATCAACCGTTAAGTCATTTTCAAGCCTTCAATGTTTGGAAAGTGATTATCTTCTTTAGGGTTTGGGACTGTTGGAGAGACGTAACAAGCAGGGTGACCACGTCACCTTGAGCTCTGAAAATGTTTTCACCATTTTTTTATTATATTAAATTGAGAAAATCGGTTGGTTGTGAACCCAATTTAGTTTTTATTTGGCTTGCTTTGTGAGACAAAAACGGCTCAATAATGCGTTCACTGCTAATGTTTTGTCTTATTTAAGTATAAGCCATTAAAGGAACAGGATTTCTCAACATAATCATTTCAAGACCATTATTAAGTGACAACCACAACATGTTAGACTTAAACAATGTAAAGGTCATTTATTTCCCAACCACCACAACATGACATTTAAACAATGAGTGACTTTTTTTTTTTTTAACCTTATTTATTCCTAATTTAGAATCTACACTGCAGTTACAATAGGAGGAAATGTAGATGAAGAGAAGACAAGTTGAAGAAACATTTAAGACATTAAACAGCTCAGGTGTGGATGAATTTAAAATGAGTATTTTGAACATTCAGAGTTCCAACCATAATCTATTTTTAAACCACCAGGAAGTCCCATTGAGATATTTTCTACCGGCTGCCACACAAGTCAAAGATCACCTGCAGCTCAGACTGAATGTAACATGAGTTCAGACAGGGCAGCGACTCTGTAGCTTTAATGAGATGTTAATGTAAACAGTCAGTACATGAGAGAATTGTGTGTGTGTGTGGTTGAATTGTGCCAACTTCACCGTTCTGATGGAGACTTCCTGTTTCTCAGTTTTCCGCTACATTCTTCAGCGATAAGCTCATGCACACACACACACACACACACACACACACACACACACACACACACACACACACACACACACACACACACACACACACACACACAGAGACAGACCATTTTATTTTCGTCTGTCTGGTCATGTTTGTTCTGTTTTTATTTCTCTCTCTCTTTCTCTCTTTCTCTCTCGTTCTGTTGTTACTTTATTTTCACTTATTTTGGTCTTCATCATCCCCATGTGTTATAAACTGTGTGCAAGATTTTCCTCCCGTCCACATGGCATGATGTCACCTCGCTGTGTTTTATTTTTACACCACAGACCTCCAACCGCAGAGCTAATTGTTACAGTCAGGTGGCGGAAAGCTTAACGGAGGTGTGACAGAGAGAGCACAGACAACAGAAAAAGGAATAATAAGTGAAGAATTTAAAACTAAATCATTGTGGTGGTTTTAAAGTCTTTTATATCAAGTAGCTGCAGACTGCATGGCTCTTCTCTCACACACACACACACACACACACACACACACACACACACACACACACACACACACACACACACACACACACACACACACACACAATGTATTGTATTTATCTGTCTCTGAAAATAGTGTCTCCAACAAATGCTGGTTAGACTCCTCTTCGAATTGATTTGTTGACGAAAAGGAAATTATTATATATGACACCAGTCTTATCCTTGAACCATAACCACTAGATGCCTCTCCTCAACCCTTAAGTAAACCAAAAGCCAAGTCCTAACCATATAAATCTATGTTTAATTTATATGGGTTTCGAGTCCCCATGATGTCACTTTACGAACAGATTTACGTCCACGATGCGGCGAACACACACTCAAAGTTGTCCTTGGCACTGCAACTGCGTGACACGGCTTAATTTCCCCATTTAACTGTTTCCATGGCAATCAAACAAGAGAGTTTTGTATTGGCAGATACAAGAAAATGATGTATACGTTCTTTCATGCCATGACACAGCCAGAACATTTATTGCAGGAAAACAAAGTAAAGACATGCAGAGACACTGTCCTCAGAGCCGTCTGACGTCACTGAAACTTGATTATTTTCCTCCAGACCTGTGTGGATACTGGCTCGCTTCCTTTCAGCCATTGTTTGCCTGCCATCAGATAACAATTTCATAATGCTGGTAGCCAAGTGTTATTATTATTGCCTTCTCTGCAGCCTTTTAGAGCCACATAGTAAGTGGTAGCTGTTGGCTACTCGCACAGTGTCACACAGGACCAAGTTTGCCAGGAAGAATAAGAAGGGGAGGGAAAGAAAATCATACATTAATTCATCTTTATTAGTTTAAGGAGAGGCAGGAAGTGAAGATAACAGGTAAATACCAGACCTTAGCTCTGGTTGGCTGGACTGGCTGTCCTCCAGTGAAGATGAATGAGTCGCCTCTCCCAGCCAACAAATAAACCGGCCGCTGGTTTTCCATTAATAAGTAATGAAGTAACAGCTCACTGAAAGGATGAAGGATGTCCACTCAACATGAGGTCTGTGTCAGTTTGTAGCGTTATTGTCTCTTGAGGAGACAACACCACACAAGAAGTTATTTAATCAACTTGTTTAACAGCAGCACCTTTAACCTCAGCCACATATAGCTGGCAAACAGACGCCGGGTCCCAAAACAGCATATGCTACGTAAGAAGTATATTTGAAAGCTGGGAATCTGCAGATTCATTTGAGAGACAGCTCAGCAGCGCATGTCAAGCTGTTGTAGTCATAAACATAGTCTGTATATAAGAAGGTCATAAATCAGAATACCACAAGATGAGGAAGGCTTTTGACATCTGGAGATTTTTGCAAAAATGACATTGATCAACGATTGGATTGCGAGCACTTCTGTTCTGGAAACTGCTCCGAAACCCTCTTATTGTCAATATATATATATATATTTATATATACTGTATATAGTAACGCCATACATCCTCTAATGTCCCAGGTCTCTAGTTTGTGCTTGTAAAGTTTCATCAGAGTGTGATTATCCTAGAGGTCACAACAGCTCATTGTATACAGTGACGTCATCGGTAAAGTCATCTGATGAGTAAGGGTCAGCATGGGCCTCGACTAGTAAGTGAAGAGAAAAATGTGAAGAAAACCTCAGAGTCGTACTAAGTAATTCAAAAACACATCGTTTAACGACAGAACGTTTGGGCTGCAGATTCTATTTTTGGCTAGCCACTTCCAGACTAAAACATCTCAACTATTGATTGCCATGAAATGTTGTGCATCCATGTATTTGTTGTACTGACGGATGGATTCCCATGAAATCTGGCCGACACATCAACGTCCTCCTCAGGATGAACTGTAACAACTTTAACTGACTTTTCATTTATCATCTGGTCAACATTTAGATTTGTCCGATACTTTCAGTACTTTGATTAATAGTCATATAGCTGCAAAGCTAATGACATTTCTTACCCTCAGCGAAAGCTAACATGCTAAACATGATCATGCTTAATACCAGCATGTTAGTATTGTTGTCCATTGTTGAAGCCGCCAAGTGCCGCCACACAGAGCCAGCGTGGACTTGCTTGGCCTTGTTATAAATTTGATTGATGTTTTCCTTCTGGGTTTATTTTAAAACCAATTTCCAGTATTTCTTCTTGTTTGAAACTACAGAAAAGAAGAGCCCTTCAGACATTGGATATTGGCAAGGCAGACAGTATGTTGTATAATAGCTGTTCATGGTCCAAAAAAAGGAGAGACTGCTCGGACAAATATGAAGGTCATGACTCTAATTTCAGTTACCCACCATCATCATCTTTACTCAGACTTATCCTCAAAAAATAAACCTATTTTTAACCAAAAACCTTGGCATAACAAGTCATGGTTTTAAAATAACACGTTTCAGTGATGGGATCTATAACTAGAACAACTTGCAGTACAAGTCCTGGACCCAAAGATCATGTTACAGGACTCTGTCCACCTGTGACGGATCAAGACCACCATGATTTCACCAAAAGCGTATCACCATCAACGAGCACATATCTGTCGGCCCTCGACTATGGAAAGGAATTGTCCATCGGTGATTTTCTGCTGAGAGTTGAAGTAAAGTCACAAGAAAAGGGAGGATTTGAGCGTGTGTGTACGCAGCCTAAACTTGTGGTAACGTCGCTCCTGTGCCAAAACCAGAACTTCCTCATTAATCTGTGCTGACATGCCGCTCCAACCAGGAGGTGAACGCTATAGTTTGTGGGTTTTTTGGTCTACAAGGGAGCGGTCCGCATGTGTGTGTGTGTGTGTGTGTGTGTGTGTGTGTGTGTGTGTGTGTGTGTGTGTGTGTGTGTGTGTGTGTGTGTGTGTGTGTGTGTGTGTGTGTGTAAGTTCTGTCAAAGAGTTGTCAACGTTCCACATCTCACCACATTAGTCATACCAGGCATTCCTTCATGTATTCACCTCTCTCTTACGCACACACACACGCACACACCCACACACGCACACACACACGCACACACACACGCACACACACACACACAAGCACATACACACACGCACAGCTCTTTGCAGCAGTTTAGGAGAATTCCTCGCGGTCAGCCAGCATGAACTTGATGTGGGAAATAATGGAGTGGACTGACTCCAGCCATCTCTTCATCCACATTCGGGGCCTTCTATGTAGCTGTGATTTTGCCGTCGCGTGCCGCATCATTTACCATCAGAAGTCCAGACCCTGTAATCAGCGCTCTTTCGGTCATCAACGTAGTGATTTTGGTTCTATGTTTAGGAAGTTTATGAGTGTTGTATTTTAGGGAGAGTGATTTTTGGAATATATTGTGTGATAAATCAGTGAGACAAGGATGCTGCAGACATGCTGTAGTTAGAATTTAATAATCAGGTGCGATATACTTTTGGAACTTAATTTCAGTTGAAGGTGGACAGCAATGAGCATTCAGACCCTTCGCAGAAGAACACAGTGTACAAATATATTCCTTTACAAGTTACAGAAGTCATATAAGCAACATGTACAAGAGGTACCGAACGTTAAAGTGCGCATTATACAGAAAAATGTGAACGTGATATTATTGTATATTATGTTGTTGAAACAATATTGATGCATTTATTTGTAAGCAGTATTTTAATGTAGTAGTTTGTTGAGGTGGAGCTAATTTGAGCAACTTTATACACTGTTGGGTAGTTTCTTTTATTCAGGACAATGCAACATATTGTATGACTTATCATTTGTTTTAATTAAAAACTTAAATTTCAAACCGCTAACCATGAAACAAAATAAAGTAAAATGTGCAATATTTCCCTCCAAAAATTGTGTCATAAAATGAAAACACTGTACTAGTAAAAGTAAAACAGACCTGTGTGTCTGTGTAACGTTAATAATTAGACTACACTACTGGACGTGGCACTCAAGATAGGGGACTTTGTCACCTTTGAAATCTTTTTATTTCTTTCAGTTATCCGAAATATCATCAGATTGAGTAATATGCATGTAGCAGGTTATGGTAAATAGAGTACAACATAAGTAGTAGTTTCATGTGATAATTAAGTCATCTTTAGTTTTTAAATAATTTTCACTGAAAAACACCCACAGTAGATGTTTCAGGAACCTTTTTTTATATGAAAAGTCAATTTACAGCACTGTGAGCAAATTAGTTACTTTGTGTACGCAAAAAGTCAGAAAATGAAATATGATTTTAAATTACATCATCAGATTACAGGATTCAAACTTGTGTTGTTCGCCCGCTTCTCAAATCAGCCATTGACCTTTGTTGTCCAAGTTTTTACATATTTTTCAGCGATAAGATGTAGGATCATATCACACATCACACACATACGCTCTCTGACATGAAGGCTAAGCACAAACACACAGGCGGGCACACAGCAACACAGGTATGTACACCCGGTTGCTATGCTTTTACACAAAACAAATATTTCAGCGGCACTGTTGATTGTGTCAGAATGAAAAGGCATCTAATCAGCAACATGCAGCAGGAAATATCAAGGGTTTGTTTAATGGAAAGTCCTCCAGAGTGGATCAACAGCACCTCTCTGTGGTGGCTTTAAATCGCCTTATTCAAAAACTGTTGTGGGAAAGATGTGAAACTTTTAAATTTGGTTAGACAAACTTAAACAAAAATACCATTTGTTTATGTGTTATAGCTGTAAGTGTCCCTTTGGAGTGACGATGGCGGACAGCCCGCACTGTTTCTACTGCCGAGAGGACCTCGGGGGGAAGAGGTTCGTCCGCAACGAAGGAAGGCCCGTGTGCGTCCGCTGCCACACCAAGTTCTGCGCCAACTCCTGCGCCGAGTGCCATCGACCCATCCCTGTGGAGTCAAAGGTGCGTGTGTGTGTTATCAGCTTGCAATTTAGTTTTTTACGAATGCATTTCTTATCAGATCTGTGCCTTATATTTCCCCTCTCATCAAACTCCCGTCCTCCATCAGGAGCTCAGCCATAAGGGCCGGTACTGGCATGAGGAGTGTTTCCGTTGTGCAAAGTGTTACAAGCCTCTGGCCAAGGAGCCCTTCAGCACCAAAGACGACCGGATCATGTGCGGGAAGTGCTGCTCCAGAGAGGATGCTCCACGCTGCCACGGCTGCTATAAAGCCATACCGGCTGGTAAGACGGATGATCTACACACCTTGATTTTGTCCCGTTAGATTAGAAGAAAAGCAAAAAGCATTTCAAAAGCACTTTTGAAGAAACTGGCCAATATGTAAACTGACTTTGGGGATTATAATCAAAGATTTAAGAGTTATTATGAAGGAAATATAGTTTTCCAAAGAAGTGAACTTACAAATTCATCAAAACATATAAGTACATACATGATTATTAACCCGATAACTGTAATTATGGCATCAAACAACAACCACAAAGCAGCTTTTACTTCCTCACTGCCTCTTTCTCTGCAGTAGCATCAACTCTTCTCTCGTGTTCTGCAGGTACGGAGAGTGTGGAGTACAAAGGGAACTCGTGGCACGACGAATGCTTCACCTGTTTCACCTGTAAACGACCAATCGGATCGCTGAGTTTCCTCTCCAAAGGAAGTGACGTTTACTGCAGCCCCTGCTATGACAAGAAGTTCGCTAAACACTGCGTCTGCTGCAAAAAGGTCATACTTCTCAAACAGGAAACAGACCTGTATCATTCTTCCTAAAAGCAACAGGTATAACAACAACAACAATAATCACTATTCATACTTTAGCTCCTCTCTTCCATCTGTCTCCAGGCTATAACCTCTGGAGGAGTGAACTACCAGGACCAGCCGTGGCACAGCCACTGTTTTGTTTGCAGCTCCTGCTCAAAACCTCTGGCAGGGACCAGTTTCACCAACCACCAGGACCAGGTCTTCTGTGTCGACTGCTACAAGACCTCCGTGGCGAAGAAATGCACCGGCTGCCAAAACCCCATCACAGGTTCATTTCAAATTAAACTGAAGATTATGTTGACAAAAAAATGCAGATGACGTCACACAGGGCAACATTCAGCAGCTTTAATCTGCAGATGTGGATTTTTTTTCCCGTGTTAACATTGTTTAAAAAAAATATTGGAGTTACTAATCCAAGAATAGTAAAAGAAAAGCCTCCACACACTTCAGGGTTAAGGGTATGTGCAACCTTCATTTATTAAGAAAGGTCAGACAGAATTTTTCATGAATTTATCTGTGTCTTTAATTTGTAGCACCTAAAAAATGTGTGAGACTACAATTCCAATTGATTTTTGTGACTTAATGGTATGATGTGAGAAAGTCCAGCCTCACAAAGTATGCAACACATTTGGAAGGTCTTTGTCAACTTGCAAAGTCAAAAGCAGATACGTTGCACTGAAATGATATGCTCCTAGCCATGCTGCTTTGATAGCAACTCAGTTTACATGTACAAGATGGGACAATTGTACCGGGTTGATGGTGAATACATCCATTTAACTTCCATTAACTTTCCTAACTACTTTACAAGTAAGGCACAATCAGAGATGCTCATATAAGGATAGGTGCACCTGAATGAAAGGACCCATCCCTCAAATGTTATATAGGACAGAATGAAATGAATTGGTTGGAATAAGTTCAAACTGTTCCCTTCTCTCCTCTCAGGTTTTGGTAAAGGAGTGAACGTGGTGAACTATGAGGGCAGCTCCTGGCATGAATACTGCTTCAACTGTAAGAGATGCTCCCTCAGTCTGTCCAACAAGAGCTTCGTAGCCAAGGGAAAAGACATCCTCTGCTCCGACTGCAGCAACAAGTAAAGCTGGAGAGGTTGGTCCTTTTTTAACAGTGGTTTATATATCGTCATCATGTTTTTTGTTTCTTTATTTTTTACATAAAAGTCAGAGTCTCCATTTCAATATTCTCTTCATTACTAAAGGGACGTTTTGGGAGATTACCCACAAAGTGATGAACACATTGTGTCCCAAATGTTATTTGTGTCCACTGTTGATCATTTGCTTTGATGCTAACACTAAAACATACACGGTGCTGAGTGATGGTAATGACCAGGGCCCTATTTTTCGTACCTGGCTAAACAAAGTCAGGCAAATGTCCTAATCTCCACCTTAAATTAGCGAGATGATTGACATCAGGCTATCTGGGTTTCTTCATGGCTGATCCGCGCTGAAACGGTCTCGTTAATTCTAGCCAGACGTCAATCCTCTGGATAAATGCGCGTGCCCGCTCCTCTTCAGAAGGAATAATAATCGAGCACTGACACCATGATCTTCTAACAGTACAATAGCAAATAAACTCAGAGGAACCTCTTTTTATTTCTCCGATGAGAAGCAGGAGATGATCATGAAGACATATGAGGAAGTCATTACCTTAATCATTCACAGCAAACGCGTTGTGAATATTCCAACGTTTTTGTAACATTGTTGCCGTGAACGCAGCTTAACTCCGCCCCCACTGCGAGATATAAGCGCCGCAAATATATCAGACAAGTTAAATGTGTCAGTGTTGGGAAAATGTATCCGCAAATTTTAAGTGCTTCATCACCCAGATCAATCAGATTATATTTACGAATAAAGATATACTTATGAGGATATATGTACTGTATGCGCGTATGAATCATGTACTATATGTAAATACATGTATGTGTATATTTCTATATAACTAGGAGTTTGTATATGTGTATGGGCGGATCAGTATATATGTATTATTCATAATCAGAAATTCAATCAATTGAAGCAGTGAAAAGAAATTGTGTGTGATTCTCTGTATTCTTATCATGAGTCCACCTTAATCACGTTCTACAATAATGATATGTATGGTGTACTAATAACACTGTCATATAATTATGAGAGCTTTCAACACATCAACAAGTTTCTTAAGCGCTAAATAAACTTAAGAACAGCGCGGCATGCAGCGGGTGAGAGTCTCTGTCTGTGAGACGGGCGATCGGCTGCGCCGTGTGGTGATCAGTGTCCGCGGCTCGAGAAGCTCTCGTAAATAAATGATTCCTTGAAGGCAGAATCTATAGCGCCGCGTACAGGAAGTCATGATGATGTGAGAATGGATCTTGGCGATCTCAAAGAACTCTCTCCCAATAAAACTAATATAACTAATACCACTCCTTCATCAATGAGGAAGTGAGCTGCCTTTTTTGTCCGGTGGGAGTGGCCAGCTTATCCAGTGAATTTCAGTAAGCCTGCCCGGGAGCAGGTTTACATTTTTGGCTGTGTTGCTATGGTGATTTATCTAAGCTTGCTTCGAGAAACTGAATAAGCCTGACCTACGTCATCTTATCCTGACAATTAGCCCGCTAACTCAGTAAGCTAGGTATGAAAAATAGGGCCCAGCTTTGTCCTGATAGTCCTTAAAAGATAAATAGTACGTCGCTAAGTGTGATTTCCTGTTGGAGGCTTGGATCACGTACAATATAATAAAAAAACACATATAAAAACAAAGTATAAACAAAGTGTTTTGAAGAAACAACTTCTCCTGTTTCGCTGGGAAGTAAACCTGATCGGCCACCTACAGCTGAAATAAATGAGCAGCAGATGAATGCATTGCAGACCTGAAATACTAAAAAGAGATCTAATGCTGCTGCACATGAGTCTACAAGTCAGATGAAACATTTTTATTTTGACAAATGTCACGTTTTCCTTTGCAACACAGATTTCTTTACGAGTTCAACACAGTGTATGCTAACGTATTAGCAGAAAGCAAGAATGTCATGTGTTTACAAAAGTCATTTAATTGTATTTTTTTCATCTTTTAGCTAAATCAACGGCTTATGTCAATGCTTTAATGTCTACTTATTTTTTCTATTTTTGAAGGGTGTTACTTTCCTCTGAGCAAAAAAACAATAAATGGTGTTTTTAAATAAAGGCTTTTTAATAATCATTAAATTACATCATATTTGTAATTGTTCAGTAATTTCCAACGGATTGCTATGCTTATTGTATGTTTTGAGCAAATCAACTTTTTAGCACTTTTTATAACCATTCTCCCTTCAAAAAAAGGGAAAATTTAAATATGAGATCGGAATATATTCAATATACTGTGTCGCTAAAATGGAATAAACCTTATACAAAACTGAGTATTGTATTTGTTTTTATTGATTTAAAATGTATTTTAAGGGTCCATGTTACCATGCAACAAATTGCTAAATATGTTGCACATTATTTGGCAGTATTACCATGTTACAATTAGATAAAGATAGAATTATAAATGGGACAAGACCATTTATATAAAGCTGTCCGTGTGAAAATAGGAGCTTGGAACTTCTCACTTTACATAGATAGTTAACATCAGGTACAGAAACATAAAGGCAGGTAGCACGTACCAAACGGCCAAACCTTGTGGACAGCAGGAGGAGCTGACTGCTGGTGAGTACGACGCGTTTGGCAAATAAATGGGTTTGTGCGTGCGGTGAGGAGGGAAGGCCGGTTAAACGAATGCGCTAGACTGGTGGTTGAGTCAAGCATGAAGCTACGGTTTTGTTTGAATACAAAACTGATTCTTTTTTTTGATATTTAATGTTCATGGTTAATTTGCAACCTAGTTTTTTTTTAATATACATTGAGTATTTACTTGTTATATTTGTGTCATTTTAGAACCAAACATTCCTACATGGAAGAGTGAGCATGTGTTGAACACGAGGCAATAAATAATGACAATAAAAACAATAAAGAGACAGTTGGTTTATTCTTACCCATTTTCACCTTCATTACTATCATCACTGCACCATCATCACTATTACTGTCACAAACATTCAACATCTAACCTGTTCTGTTATAACTCTGCTGCCAGTGATGTAAATAACTAAGAGCAGTAGCTCACATGCACTTTTATCTGATCCAATGACACTCTTTGGAGAGGACCTCACATTTATCAGATCCGGTAAATGAACGGCACCCTGGACAACGTTTCTAGAATATTTAAGATCAGTCAAAAATATAGCAGCCTGTCCACCAACCAAACCTCTTTGGTTTGGGTTACTATATTTAATATTGATTTTAAAGGGTCCTGACATACTACAAACTGCAAAATACTGCCTTAAACACAACATAAAGTTGTCCTTTTGAAAACGGGAACAGGTTAAAAATATACTGTGTATAACACTTTTTTTACAGCCTGTAAAGAGGGAAATAAATATAAAGACAAGTTCCATGTACTAAACGACGCTATATACAATTTGTATGTGAGCTTTATGAGGTGATTTAGCTTGACGTGCAGGAGTGTTGGCAGATAGCAGTATGTGTTTGACAAAGCTATGATGTCTTTTGAGGGAATCAATTACTTGTGTTAAACTTTAACTGACTGTTAAGATGATATTCAACCCATATCCATTTCTGTCTCAATTTCTGTACCTCCCTCAACCTCACAATTAATTAATATCACCTCCTCAAAAAAGTTAATCTCAAATGTAGAATAATATCACAGTCTGACAAAACATCATCCATACCGTCAAGAAAATGGGAATTAGACTTATCCATCACTCCTGATGCTGACTTCTGGATCCAAATCTGCAATAACATTTACTTCATGACAAAAAATGCAAATTAACAACTAATACAATATAAAATACTTCACAGAATTCACTATACTGGGCAAAAAATGTTTAAAATGGGATTCACATCAGACATCTGTTCACATTGCACTCAAAATAGTCCGGATAGCTACGTTCACGCCACCTGCACTGCACACCAGTTCAACACTTTTGGAAAAAAGATAACTGAGTCACTGTTTGTCTTCCTGGGCTGGCTCGTCCCATTATCCCCTTCACTGTGCTTATAGGAGACATTTCAACAATAAACCTGAGCAAAACAAACCGCCGATTACTCCTTGTGGCTCTAACTATCGCCAAGAAAACTGTCCTCATGAACTGGAAATGAAGGAATAACATACATATCACACACTGGAGAAACCTAATGATAGAATACATTTCAATGGAAAATCTAACCTCCTCCATTATTTACAATACAACAGAACAGCACTCCATCTGGTCATCCTTTTACGTCCTTTTATGTCCTTTTATGATCTATTATGTTGTTCTTTTATTCCCCTGGTTTTGTTTGTATATTTTATTTATTTGTCTATTTTTGATTGATTATTGTAGTATTCATTGCCCATGGTCCTTTGTGTTTACTGATTTTTAAGTTATGTCTTCTTTACTTCTATGTAGAGCACTTTGTGAACTTTGTTTTTAAAGGTGCTATATAAATAAAGTTATTATTATTATTATCCTTCACTATGTTTTTACAAACATGACACCACCCGTTCTATTAATATACATGCATACACTGATACGCACATAGATATAAATCTGCCCTCATCTACTTTGTGCCTTTTTTAGATTCAATAATAAGCAGACACGCACACACAAACACACACGGACACACACCGTTCTTCCATACCCTGAATATATGATGTTTTGTATCTCACTGTTTTGTCGTCCTCTTTGGTGTTAAAAAAAAAATACTTAAAAAAAATAATTTAACTGACTGTTAAAATGATATTCAACACATACCCATTTCTGTCTGTGCCCCCACCCCCCCACACTCGGTCATACAATCCGTGTTTGCAGAGACAGGTGTGTGGTTCATCTCATGCTCTGTCCACTTTGAAGTTGTTTGCAGTATTGCTGGTATTGAGAGTCTGGACCAGGATTTACCTTTAGATATCTTTATTAATGCAGGTAAGCACTTGTTCACGTCTTTCAAGACATTAAAACCATCATTCTTACGTACTATGTATTGTAGAACTTGCTTTTTTCAGTTAACACCAAAAGATTCTTCAAACTGATAAAAAAAAAAAAAAAAGGAAATAAACCTACTCTGTTTTCAGAATTATGATGATGTTTCTTCAAAATATCCTGCATGTGTTCATCACTCTTTCTCTGCTGAGCAGTCCGACCACGATGCAGTCAGGTACGTCGAGTCACTTTGGATAAAAGCGTCGGCTGAATAAATGTGATGTATTGAGTCAAAATACGTGAAACTGGGGACTACTAATGATGGGAGACAATTTCTCCTTCTACGATAAGTGTTTATCTTTTAGATTATAGCCTGCGTGCATCTGTGAGAAAGTCACCGTTCATTGTAAATAAGTCAGGAATATCTAAAGCAAACAGTGCGGTAGTTAAACACTACACGGCGAGGCACTTACATATATGATCTCTTAGTTATAGATGATAAGTCAAAAGCTTGACGCCAATAGAAGCTCAAGCAAATGTCAGACATGTTGTTTCCAGTTTGATTATGTATATTACATTTCTGTGCATGGGTTATAGTTTCTTTGATCTGACAAAACAAGCAATTGGAAGATTTCAGTGGGATCTGTCAAATTTGGGCATTTTTCACTGTTTTCTGATAAAAGCTAAATGAGAGGGCATTAATCATAAAGGTAGTTAACTAGTTATCAAAATAATCATTAGTTCCAGCCCTATTTTGATTAAAGTTTTATAAATTGAGATTTCCCTACATACAGATGTGATGGACTTTACACGTCAGGGTTTTCTATCCAATCAAGTCAGCTGTGTACGTCAACAGTAATATAAGAAGAAATTATATTTTTCATTCGACACGTTCTTCCGTATTCTGATCTGGCGCCTACGTTACCCACAATGCAACTCCAACCGCCAGCAGTTGACTTGGAGATGTAGAAAAAGCAGCTTCAGAAACAAGACATTTACTCCTATGTGCTGTACGTTAATGATTTACTGCGTATTGTCTGTGTCTCAGGCCCTCGGCTCAGTCTATGGGGGGAGGTCGCTGACTTTACCTTCACCGGATGCGGCCAGTGGAGGCTGAAGCCTCAGGTGTCCATCCCCGCCCTGCAGGAGCTCACGGTCTGCTTCAACATGAAGTTCAAGGTATTGATGATAAACTGTCCAAGTAATTGCCGCAAGGACTGCACAGTTCAAGTCTTTATGAATCATGTATGATATTTCATCAACCACATCTAGACCATTGAGGACTCCACACCATGGACCGCCTTCATGTACACTCATCCTGAGGTTCAGTGTACTGAGCTGGGCTTGGGTGGAAACAGGGATCAGTTAGTGGTCTGGCTGTTTGGGACCGAGTGGACCACGTCGAGGATCGACCTCCGTCTGTCACAGTGGTACTCGCTGTGCCTGACCTGGACACATACTAAAGACCGGCCGGCCCTGTACGTCGATGGCAACCTGGTGAACATCACGGCAGGTGGGTCAAGCAAGTAACTGAGTCACACGTTTCCATTTCGGGGGCTGTTATTGATGTGTTTTAACATGTTGAGGCCTGTATTTATGCATTTCTATTTCTCACAACTATGTTTTCTATTCTGATAATGGTCTGCTACCATACTTGTTTTATATGTTTTATGTTCTTGTGCTGCTGGAGATCAGAACGGGTACATTTACAATGACATTGAGAAAGACACTGTATTTGAGGTGGACTGGTCATGTCGCGTCCAAATCCCTTTACTGCTCAATGAGGTTAGTATCGGAACTGGAAGCCATCTGGTGTATTGGATCCATGCAGTTTAGCAAAGGATAGGGTATCATGTACCATTTGTAACCATTTTGAGTATCAGAACGTGTTGCCATTTCAGTGGGAGTTACTTATGAATGATGAATGGAGAGTTTGCTTCTACACTCAGCTCCTTTGGCTCAAATAGTTTTGCTGCTTCCTCCTCTCCTCGCTCCCGGTGTAGATACGACTCCCTCCATTGCCCAATCGAGCTGCAAACTGGCCCCCAATGGAACGCTTACTCTGGGTGCATCACACCGCTTGGTCAACGGGACTACTATTCCACATCCCGCTCCGGTGGCCAAATTATCTCTATTTCGGCTCTGGGGGAGAGAAAGGAGCAAAAAGGAAGTGACATCACTGAATTGTACAGAGGGGGACCTGGTGAAGTGGGAGAGAAACTACTGGGACTGTCAGACCTGTGCTCCGCTCCATGACTCCAGCCTGCAGTGTGGTGAGCCGATGGAAAACGTAATTTACTTAACTGGAATAAGTTGTCTCTGATTATTTACACGCTTTCTTTCAAATTTGATCAACCCTACATTTACCTCAGCATCTGCAAGTCTCAACAAGTTAAATCGTTTCTCTCTTTCCCACAGTGTTGATACACCAGTCAGTGATTCACTTTTAAGCAGTAAATGGTCCGTCAGTTTCATCAAGTGTTTTACAGCTTTTCCAACCTTAATGGTTGCCTCCGCGGCTGTCTTCGGTTTACTATGTGTCCTCAGCCCTCAGAATAAATATTGACCCCCTGTCTCTTTATCAGTTCAGTAAACATAGAAACCATTCTGTGATCAATAACATGACGATCAGGAGCATTAGTCATGCAGCTGTCAGAGGTTGTGTTTCTCTTTCTGCAAAGCTGGAACCTGCTGTTCACCTTAAAACTTCATATTTTAGAATAAAACAAAGACAAAACCGTTGTAAGAATAAATTAAAAAGCCTTTGATTGATAGAAGATAACATTATCAAGACTTCTTTACCATACTTGAAATGTCAATTTGTTTTGTTTCCATGTTGCAAGTGTGACTGTGTTTTTATGTCCTTTACTTGTTCTTTACCTATTAACTCGTCCTTAATAGTGTTTTATATTTCCTTTGGCTGTTTGGCAGAATGGTCCATTTACGAAGTGAGACTGATGTTTGACATCAACCGCTTCGATGGGAACGACACCGAGCTCTACACGGCCAGAGACATCGCACGTAGATGGGTGAAAGAAAAGAAACAAATATATAATATAAAAAAAGCACAGATATTCCCTATTTTATAGTAAAAACTGACCCAAAAATGTTCTACATTTTACTGAAACATTCAAACACTGATACATTTTTCCCCTAGCTGTCACTTCAGTGTGGCGCTGTATCTGTAAAGATTATAGGACTGTTATATTGTACGGGTGTTATTTTGTTCAGCCACAGTAAATCTCACTGGCGTTAACTGCTCTCTGCTGTTTGTTGTTCCTGCAGCTCAGACATATTCTGCCCTCCAGCATCTATTTATACAGCGTGTCTGTGTTTGAAGTAACCAGGTAAGAGAAGATTGGGGTTTACAACACGGACGTTGACTCGATGTATTTTGCAATAAAATACCTGTGAATGTCACATCAATCAAACCTTATTCTATATTATTTGACGGAAAGGGGGAACTAATGGGCCATAAGAATACTGCGTTTCTCTGCTCTCTTACGCAGATCCAGTAAAGAAGACAGCCTTGTAAAAACATTACATAAAGACAGGCTGGTAAGTACATTAGAGGCTGACCGAGTCAAGTAGCAGCTGTAGTCGTGCACATTACATGTTGACAGATAAGTAATAAGAAATTGCTGTAAAGTAATATTCTGTGCACTATTGTCTCATACACTAGTTAGTCAACCAATGTTGGCCAACACATTGTTATCAGATTTGTTTCACTCAAACATTGATGTTGGTATTAACCTAAAACAAACGCAGTATTTCTCAGGCTCTGTGTCTTTTATTCTCCAGGTGCGGAGGACTCCCCATACTAAGAGGTAACATGGTTCAGGTTTACTGGTATACTCAATTTCAGTTTTTCTAAATACAATAAAATCAGATTTTGGCAGGGCAATGAGATGGTCAACTCTAGGGTCCAATCTCTAACTCAAATGATATTCCTTTCATTATAAAATGTATCTATATGCTAATATTTATTGGTAAATATGTTGTTTTTTGGCATTAATCTACATTGCCTAAGCTTCTTAGTATTTTAAATTCATCCCATTTACTGTATATTCCCATGACTCTTCTGAGATACACTGATTACAGTAATTCAAAAAGTAAACTAAAGAGGACGGCTGATCACGAAAAAAATTATTTATGTTACGTAGGAAATGACAACTAAACATGGTTTTAAAACTTAAAATGAAAAAGATAAAAACACTCTTTGATTGAAATGGACATGAATCATATCCACATTAAGGCCTCAACGAATAGAGTGCTTTTAAGGGGTCACAAGCCAAAATATGACTAAACCACAGCAGCAGCGGACAGTAAAAACACCAACTCTCCCCTGTAGGTTTGACTGCCTGGTTCATGTGAGCGTTATTCCCAGCTTGGATGTGGCAGATGTGCAAAAGGAGATGTGCACGAACCTTAGTAACATCTACCATCACCCCAATGGTCAGCTTCAGCTGCTGCCTATTACGGACAGCATCCACACCACACCTGTTGGTAGGGAGTACTCCTCACTTCTCACGATGCATCTGTGTGTTGGTTTGCAGAAAAACTAATTCTGGTTTACAATGATTTCTTTCCTCTGTTTCTAGAAAGTTTCTCCGCTGCTGTCACCATCGGTCCAACTGATGAGGTGGCAGTCACAACCCCCACATTTAAAACCACAACATCCATCACCACCACTAGCACCATCACAAGTGCCTCCACCAATGTGGCCCTAGCCACCACCTTGACGACAAACCCTGCTAACATCTCCGGTCAGTCTGATCATTTACAGTCACAGAAATGCTCTCCGTCACATTTTTGTTTGGATTATTAGAGGATTTTATCTTATTTTGTCTGGATGTCCTCTGCAGAGCTGTTTTTTGAGGTTACGGTGAATGTTTCCATAACGGGAGACTGTGACCCAGGGCAGATTATTTCCACCTGGGTATGTCTGACAGAACAGAATAGCTCTTTACATTTTAGGAATATAACTTAAGATGTGTCTTCAATGTGGCCTCTGATCCTCCGCAGCTCAACTCCAGTCTACCTGACGACATGATGATGGTGCTTGACCTCCAGCTGCTCCCCAAAGCTCGAAGGTACAGTATGTGATAGTTGCCACACCCTCAACGCACCATCCTTTTGCAGAAATATCACACAGATTGATTTCAACGTGAACATTTTTAATTAGTGACTGATCTCACTTCCAGACATCATTCTAAACTGCTGTCAAACCTCTCCTCATCTGACGGAGTAAGTAAACATTGAAAAAAACCTCTGACGATACAAAGGAAACTTGGAATATATGCAATTTTCATAACGTCAGCATGATTATGAGACTCTTAGCGCTGTGAAATGGAGCTGGAAGGCAAACTGGACAACGTTGGCGTTAACAGGCTAGCAGTTTCCCCTGCTTCTAGTCTTTATGCTAAGCTAAGCTAAGCTAATCATTTTACCGGCTCTAGCTCCAGCGTTAATGTAGAGAAATGAGAGCGGTATAAATTGAGTCTTCTAACTGTCTGCAAGGGAGCAAACATGTCAAACTATTCCTTCAACATTCAACCTTTTCATGCTATTCAAAGCTAATCTGTGTTTTGCTGCAGAATTGAATTTTATTCTGGTTAAAGGTGTAAAAACATTTCCAGTAAAACCATCACATATTCACAAATGTTGAGAAGTTAAATTGTTGAACACTATCTTCAAAATAAGTCTCAGCTGACTAAAATCTAACTAGACAATCTAATGAATTAACAAAATGCATATTCCACTGGATTAAGAGGCAGATTTTTCATTCACTTTAACTCTTGTACGTTCTGTCTTGAATGTATTTATTATTTCCCTTCAGCTATAAAGCTGTGTCAATATTTTTAATTTTTTCCAGGTGTTCGTGCCCAGAGTTTCTAGGTATGGATCATAAAGCTCGACACAATTTCACTTACGTTACGAACAAAGTAAGCTGAAGAGATATGAAGTATGGGAGACGCACAATAAGGAAATGAAACAGTACCAGGGTTGTGTAGAAGACATATTTACTTTCTCACACTCTGCACCCTCATTTGTGACGTTCAAATTAAATACATCAAATATATCCATTTAAAAAAACTTCTATTGCCTGAAAAGCTATATTATGAGCAACTCATATGGAGTTTTTTGCAATCCATAACTAACTATTTTACTGACTGCAGGGAGAGCTGTATTTTCCAGGTTCGGGTCATGATGTCGCTGTCAGACGTACAGGAAATGGAAGAGCAGATACGAGACCGACTGCTGCCGCCTTATAACAACGGATACATCTCCATAGCAACTGAGGACATACAGATACGCCGAATATGTGAGGATGGTTCAAATTCAATGAAAGATTTCACAGAATAAAAATGTAAAACTGAATAAATATGACTTTTAACAACTGATATTAAGTTTTATTAAGTGACAAAACACATCAGGTTGTCCTTCTCTATTTCTACACCCTCTCACCCTGTTTTAGTGATATTACAGTGCGACGCACACACCCACCAGACACGGAAAGGACTGTTTGAGTGGCCCGACACTTCAGGAGGGAAAAATGCAACTCAGCCGTGCCCAAAAAACCCTCAGCGCTACGCCACTCGGCTCTGGTGAGTGCACAGACAGTTTATTTCTTCATTTTTGATAACTGCCTGCTTCACATATTCACACCGACATCAAGTGCACAATTTGACATCGACCATTACAACTAGTATACCTGACTGGGATGTCTTTGGTTTGTGGAAGAAAATCAAATAAGACAACTGCAGCAGTCCAGGGTGCTTGAATAGAGTGCTATTTCATTGTAATACATGGTTATTGTTCAAAGTATTACTCCTCAAATATTAAGAAATGCTACTTTTCTGTGTTTGGTCATTAGACATTTCATATTTTTTTGTTTTGATGACTGTTGATTGCACAAAAGAAACACCATTTTGGGCTCTCTGACAAATTGTGATTGACATTTAATGGAGTTAATCAACTTTTTTTGTTTGTTGCATTCCTCATTACAATTTCTGCTGAATAGAAGCACTGTAACATATCTTATTTTACATATATATCATATATATAACATAACATATCATATTTTACTTAAAGTGCTCAATATGAAATTAGATTTTGAGTTGCCAAAATTGTTTATTGTTTTAAGATTACTCTTTTTTTCTTTGTCAACTGTAAGTAGTAATACTTGCCTCTTACCTTAGAAAGCTTACCAAATTATTAAATAAACATTAAATACGCTGGTAAGGTGACATTTTCTGATGTTTACAGCTGCCAGATCTTTTCGAGCTCTACAGTGTGTTAACTTATTGATTGCATCCTGTCTTGCTGCTAACTATTATCACTGAAATCATCACCTGCAAACAATTCATCATTCGTCATGCGGAGAAAACAGTACGTGTATCTAGCTGGTTGACACTGGCAACATGCATTTAACACATGAATAAATAAAGACCTATTTGGGTATTGATTACATCCGTTGGTACATATATATATTTGGATTTGGCTTTGTCACTGTGTGTTGACACAGTGTGACACTGTTTTCTGATGGCTGCTCATGACCTGTAGGAGGCTGTGCTGTAAAATCATTAATCGAGAGGTGGGATGATTGGAGTTAATTGATGGGTGATTGCCCGGATCAAACACCTCCCTGGTGTCTGAGCTCTGTCTACAGGATGCATTTTCTGCAAAAGCAAGACTTGGGGAAGCATAATGCGAAAACCTACCATAAAAAAAGATAAATACAAGATGAGAAAATAAACGTTTTGCAAAACATTGTTTCTGAGGCCCTCTCCCTCTTTACATGACAGTAAACTGTGCCTCAGCACCCACTGGATGGCTCCAACCCTGGAAGACTGCCACCTGGTGGTGGAAACCATCCCTGATCTGGATCATGTCCAAGTCACTGCTGGTCTGTTACACACCTTTTACTTCCTTTGTCAGTCCTACGTGGGTTTCAAGTTTAATCATAAAAATCCCCAAAATCCATCATGACATCACTGATGTATGCCATCCACTTACAGTGTTGTCTAGTGTTGTCTAGTGTTGTTTTGCACATATAAATTCCCATAACAACAAATCAGTGGTCAGGACGTATCCCATGATGGTGCTGGAAAAACAAACACACAACCAGTTGTATCATTTATCTGCAGAAAATGCCCTGGACGTGGTGGAGATGATTGAGGGTTTACTGGGAAACCACTCCACACTCAACTACCAGGAGCTGCTCACAGTCCTCAGCAAGCTGCAGGATGTTGTCAACCTAAGTTGGGTCACACCCAACCTGGGCCAAGCTCTAATCAACACCATCTCTGACATCCTGGAATCTGACAGCGACCTGCTACCTTTTACCAACACGTAAGGATGGGAAACTGGGGAAATGAATCTTTTCTGTTACTCATCCGTTCACCCTCCTCTGTCTTCCCCTCCAGCATCCTAAACATAACAGATGCGGTAGGAGACACGATGGTGGGCTACCCGGGCTCCTTCACCCTGGTTGCTCCTGCCATTGCTATCTCGGTGGTGGATGTAAAGCCTGGACAGTTTAGCAGTTTGACATTCGGGGTGTCATCTGACCGCGCAGGCACAAAGCCCGAGGTCAGTGAAGTCACAATAACAACAACCAACGATGTCCTCTATCACATTGGTATTGTTCATTAATGCAGACTGAGTCTGAGCTTAAGAGGGAATTAAGACTTTTTTTTTTTACAACTTTATGTTGTAGATATTCATCAACGAGTATCCCTTCAACGGCACGGTGGCGTTCATCTCCCTGCCATCGGCCCTGCAGCACAGCTTCCCACAGAACAGCTCCAACCAGAGCACGGCGAGGGTCAAGTTTCAGTTCTTCGGCATCCAAATGCTCTTCAAGGTATGGATCTGTGAAAGGAAACGGAAAAACAAGCAATTCAATCTGAATATTTATTAGAATCATCGGTGTTTTAATCATACACACGGTTATATTTAGAGAAGCAAACGTGTGCATGCATTGTGTTATTATTATTTTCAGAACAGCCAAACGGGGCAGAACCTCAACACCTTTGTGGTGTCAGCCAGTGTGACCAACGCCAGCTCCCCAATCAAAGACCTGGATGAAGATGTCAAAGTCACGCTCCACCATCTGACACCCAATAGAGTAGGCTCAGCTCTCCTGTTAACATATGGCTAACTGCTGAAGGACATACAATTGCTGCTTACACTGCTGCTGATATGATTAATGAATGGGTTTGGTTAACGACAGCTTTTCATTTCCATCTCTGTTGAAGCTTCAGAAGAACGTGCAGTGTGTGTACTGGAACTTCAATAAAAACAGTAGGTCCTACTCTCAATGCTCACTTCTATCGCTGGATGAGCTGTGTGATATTAAACGTCTGCGTCTTCCCCCAGACGGACAGGGAGGCTGGGATGATTACGGCTGCAGAACATACAACAGCAGCTCGGACTACACCACGTGCCTCTGTGATCATCTCACGCATTTCGGAGTTCTTCTGGTCTGCATTTGATTATTTTCGACCCTTAGAGAGACTGCAGTACCTCAGCTCTGGCCAAGGGGAAGTGGTTCAACTCAAATTCACCAGCAGAGGGAGATCAAAGCACAACATATACAAATTAACTCCTTTCAAGCTCAGTCTGACCCAATTCATTATTTTTGATTAGACCACTTCTTTGTGAGACATGCCTCCTTTTCTCTGATGTTTTCATAAATAGAAAAACCACATTGCTTTGAAATTAAGCACAACCTTGAGTATAGTGATATAAAACATTCACATACAGTATATCTAATAAATACTGAAATCTAACAGCTATATACTTTTGACAGATTTGCATTGTAACATGTTCGAAAATTGCAAAAATATCACGGTTAAAAACTCCTTAAAAACTCCTGTTACTGAAATTGGCACTTTCATTTGGCATCACATTTACACACACTGGTGCTAGAGTCAGCTCGTTATTTGAGTGGTAATCCCTGTCCTTGGTAACCCTGTAAGGACAGTTGTGCTATCTGTGTCTGCGAGAGTTATTTGTGGCACATTGGGAAATAAGTACACCTGTTCTTACAACTCTGTGTCGTGTGTGTCTAGGATGTCTCCAGGACTCAGGTGGACGCGGCTAATGAGAAGATCCTGACCATCATCACCTATGCTGGATGTGGAGTCTCATCGGTGTTCTTGGGAGTCACCGTTCTCACCTACACCGCCTTCGAGTGAGACTCCGACCACCGAGTTGCTATTTTACAATTGTTTCCTACTTGTTGTACAGCGACTGTGTTTACATGCAGACTGGTAACCTGTTGATAGGTCTTCAAGGTCGTGTCAACACTAATGCAGATCCTGAAATCTGTCCTTAATTGGATAACAACAACCATTTAATTGAAGTACAAATACATGAATGCTTGGATTTTCTCAGAAAGCTTCGTCGAGACTACCCCTCTCAGATCCTCATCAACCTCTCCCTGGCCCTGCTGGGCTTGAACCTTGTGTTTCTGGTCAACTCCTGGCTGTCCTCCTGGGGTGTATATGGCCTCTGTGTGGCTGTAGCTGCTGCGCTGCACTACTTCCTCCTGGCGTCATTCACCTGGATGGGGTTAGAGGCCGTCAACATGTACTTTGCACTCGTCAAGGTCTTCAACGTCTACGTGCCCTCTTACATCCTCAAGTTCTGTGCCCTGGGATGGGGTTAGTCACGTGCTTAACCCACTTTCAGTGTTGCATTCAAACTCTTCTAACAGGACATTGCTGTTGACTTAAACGTTTTTCATGAGCTTCGCTTCAATGTTTCCAACGTGTTGGTCAATAATTATAACCCTGTCACGGTAACAATTTGCTATGACAGTGTTTGAACTGTTCCTCCAGGGATTCCTCTGGTTATCTGCATCCTGGTGCTCATCGTGGACAGAGAGGCCTACGGCAGTCACCTCTACACTGATGCTCAGCATAGCCTGCAGCCTTTGGACACCTCGGACAACTTGTGAGCTTTGCTTCATCTTGTATTCCTTTTCCATTTGTACAAATCCTGTGCCCAGCAGTTAAACTTGTAACATGCCTGTGTGTTTTTCAATGAGTAAACTGTTATATATTATATTTACATGTATACACTATTACATTATACACATGATTGTTAATGTTTTCAGCTGCCCGATCAAGCTGGTCGTACATGTGGAAGTGCCAAACTGAAAGTCATGTCACATGAAATCTTTTCAAATGTGGTTGTGAAAAGTTGAAGTCCTTCCTCCTCGTTACTAACGCTTTTCTCATTCAAACTATTGTTCCCTCAGCTGTTGGCTTCAGGACGATGTGACATTTTACGTGTCTGTCGTTGCCTATGCGGTGCTGGTCTTTCTCTTCAACATCGCGGTAAATCATTTTCACACTTTAATAAAATTTCGTAGAGTTTAAACTACTTAAACATTAAGCTATGTTCACATTTTACTGGTAAATATATCAGTATTCTCCTAATTACCTTTATTTTAAGAAGGAATAACTACAATTATTGTATTGTATAATTGTTTCCATGTAATTTAACTTCACTAAGCCTTCTTTTGAATCTTCTTTCAGGTTTTTGTGGTGGTACTGATCCAGATTCGCCACATGCGAGACAATAGCCCGGCTGGGACCCGCAGTGGACTCATGCAGGACCTGAAGGGAGTTGCCAGCCTCACCTTGTTACTGGGACTAACATGGACTGTTGGATTCTTCACCTGGGGACCAGCCAGAGTATTTCTGCTCTACCTTTTTGCTGGACTCAACACCCTTCAAGGTTGTAGCTTCTTTCTTGCTCCGATATGTTCAGCGAAAGCCATGCGGGATAATATACATCTAAATATGTAATCAGAGCGAATGTGCTTCATGTAAGGACCATTTGTACAAACAAATGTGTCCTGAAGTGACATGTATGAGTGATGTACCGCTATATAAATTATTGAGTGACGGTTTGCGAACCTCAAATGCAGTTTTCCTCAACATTCCACTGAAAAAGAAACCAGATAAAAAAAAAGGGAATCCGGCTGAATGATGCAACTACAGTATTTCTCCGCTACCTTTACCTCGACTGGTCTTTGTTATATTGCTTTCTTTTTCATCTGAGAGTGACGCAACAAAAGCCCGCCAGTTTTTACTTCTGGGACAGAAAAGCCTCGCTCAAGTAGACTTTTGATGAGCTTCTTCAAAGCTCATCACCGCATGGCACGTTTGTTTTGTATTCCAGGACTTTTCATCTTCCTCTTCCACTGCCTGATGAAGGAAAATGTCCGGAAACAGTGGAGGATTCACCTCTGCCTTGGCCGTCTCCGACTTGAAGAGTATTCTGGTATGGCAGCCACACATTGTATGATGAGATTTGATCACTCAAGCTACTTTTATGGTGACTTGAAGATATATTTTGTCATCACTGTTCGTGCAAGCAGAATTACCCTCATGAGATTAATCGATTACAACGCAGGCGACCCTGGACTTGATTTCTGTTATCTGTGTTCGGTGTTGTTGTCCAGAGTGGAGCAACTCTGCATCAGTTGGATTTACAGCCAAACTCAAATCCAATCCTCCAAAAGCACTCGTACCGTCGGTCTGCTCAGTCAAGTCCAGCTCCACAGACAGCACGTCAGCTTCCTCCGACTCGAGCCAGAGAAACTCATCCTGCAAGAGACCAGACCTGGGTAAGGAAGCAAAGCATCGTCACTCCAGAGCAGCACACATCCGTACTGTATTCAAAACCATCCGTCTATCAACACTGATATCATTTTAGCACACTGACGAGCCAAAATGATGAGAAACAATGATAGAAAGTTCCAGTGACACAACATTAAATACATAAATAAAAGCTAATTTGTAAAAATGTGTTTCGAGAGATAAACCGCCATTTTTTAAATTTCATTTTAAGATTAAACTTAATTCTACTCTATTATTAAGACATTTAAGGTTTCAATCCAATGTTATAATTCCTCTCGTTAAGATTCATATGAAATAATAATGATCACAGTTTTAGTCAGACATAACAGTCCCTCGGCTGCCAGAATCACTGTGAAGGTCACTGCATTTATTAATGAGGCTGCACCGGCGTTAAATAATTACATGAAAGCCGTGGCAATTGAGCATAAAAGGACATAGTTGTTATTTCTTAAAGGTTTCCTTTACCATCCGACAGCTCAATTTAAGTTGAAGCACGTATTCTCAAACCACACATGAGAAAACGTCTGTTTTTCACATCTGATTTGTTTGCGGATGTTTAATTATCTTTTAGGCCTTTTTGTGAATTCCCTGGCTCTCCCTCGTGCCCAGAGACGCTCCTCAGGTCCAGAAGCTCTGCCTCCCCAGAGGGGGACGACCCCGACACCTAGATGGAACGGTCACTTGCTTGGCCAGCAAGAACAAAGATGAAACACACAGGACCAGACACAAGCATTTGCATACAGACACATGCAGACATGCAAATCCCAGACACCATCATGAAATCTTGAAAACGAAAAGAAAAAAAGCAGCATTAACATATATTGTACTTCAATAAAGAGATATGAAATGAATTATATTGTATTCCAGCATCATTAGATAATTTCACCATGCAATTCTATTGTTTAGTGTTTTTGCTAAATATTGTAAAAGAGCCTGTAATTATTTAGACATGAGTAGTTGCATCCGTTCCAAGGAGGAGTTGGTTGCCAAGCAACTGGTGAGTGGAGCCATGGTGACAATGGACTGTGGTACCACAGTTAGTATGAGGAAATACACATTTTAATGTAAGATGATGCAAGGCTCGCCGTGTTCCCGTTTCACCTCGATTTGTGAAAATGTGTATTTTATAAAATGTGTTTCGCTAAGAAATTATGATCCAGTCTTTCCTTAATCCCTTGAATGAGAGGAGAGGATCACACCATTGTTGAGTGTGACCGCTGACTTCATGTAAATGCTGACACCTTTTGTAATGATAAACATGTGATGGCCCAAAATAGTCTGTTTTAAATATACCACTGGCTTTGATCGGTAGCATCGTAGAAACATAACTGGAATCCATGAACTTCTCCCTATAAAGTTTGACATACTATTTATGTGGATATCCTTTGCTGGTGTTTCAATATTGACTGTATGTCCTTGACACCTGCAGTGTAATGCCAACCAAGAGGCTGGCAACACGTACTAGGTCTCACAAAACCTTTCCATTTGTCTTTATTGACTAGCAAAGATTTTGAGGTCATAGTTTGAGGATTGCACCAGTTTCAGTTTAACTAATATACTAAATCATTAAAGTGTCGATAGACTGCCGAGCTGTTCCAAGTGGTATTATTGGTATTATAAAATGAAATAAAAACTGCCACTTTAAGCAAAATGTGTAAAACCCGGCTTATGATTGATACAAAATACCGTGTGCTGTCAAATGATCAGATAGATAAAAGGAAAAAGATACACAATTTGAGTGTAAAAAATATATTTTTATTGCATTTTAATTAATATTACATTTTAAATGTTACACCAGCATTTGGCCTGGGGAGGAGTCAGGAGTTAAAGGAGACTTTAAGGAGTTAAATCAGATTAAATTATACTGAGATGCTATTTATTTTGAGAACAGGATTCATTACTTTAAAAAAAAAAAAAATCTTAAAAAGTGCAATAAAAACTAGAGAGGAGATCAGGGAAGTTCAAGCTTTGGTTATTCAGCTCCTGATTGGTTGGCACATGAACACAAATGTGATAATGGATGATAATGCAGCTCAATTCAAGAGACAAATGTGGGCCTATAAGCCATGTTTTTCCACCCACAAACCATTCAAACTGACTACTTCACTGTGGTGCACAACAGTAGGGTCTCGTTTATTTTTCTCAAACACCTACACAAACTGAAAAGAGCAACATTATACATAAACAGAACTAAACTTACTGTTAAAAGGTTATACATGAAGTATAGAGCGAACAGCAGGAAACAAACTCTCAAGAGGAACTTAAACTTCTTCATGTAATGTTATCGAGAGCACATTCAAGCGCTGAAGCAGTCCACCAGCTTTTTGGAATCCCAGGAACCCGCCTGGTTGCTCAGAAAGCGCTGCTTGACCAGATCTTTGACCGTCTGGTAGACGACGGCTTCCACCTATAAAACAAACCAGTTACAACTTCAGGCATCACATTTGTCTAATAACTGCAATGATGCAAAGTTGCTGATGTAACCATAGCTGACACACACACACACACACACACACACACACACACACACACACACACACACACACACACACACACACACACACACACCTTGATGCTGTGGTAGGTGGGAAGCTCCAGCAGATAGCTATGCCCACCGAGCTGTGCAACTTGGAGGAAATAGCTGTAGAGGGCTCTCTTGCAAAGTCTGCTGGAGAAGCCCGGCCCACTCACAGATGGAGAGCTGGGAAAAAAACAAAGTCTAATGAATGCTTCCCTATACTTGCATCAATCGTCTTTCATACACTGTGTTATATATTATCCAACCTCATAACAAAGCCTGTTTTTAGAGATTCTTGAATCCTGCACTATTTGCATCCCATATTGTTGAGATATGAGCTACAGACACAATTTGACGGTATGTTGTATCCAGTTGCAATATAAGAGACAAATACATCCAAAAAGCTGTTGTGGTTATTATCGGTGCAACAAGCAAGTCAAGCCCTTCGTGCTTTGTAGTACGTGTAACACACACTCCTTCACCAATGATTCATGCAGAAGCTTGCCAGTTAATTCGCAGCACTGAGGGGAGGCTGGTGCCTCTTCAAGCATCCACTCGTAAGACTAAAAACTGTAAATGTAAAATGTGTGTTCATGCACTGCATTTAGTGCCTTGCTCTTAACACTGTACACCTCCAACACTATTTTGGAGGATGCAGTCTCCGCTTCAGGAGTTTAGCTGGGCTGAATATTAAAAAATTAAATGTTTGGCAAGACAATTCTTATGTGCCGTTACAGGAAAAATGTAAAGTGTGGTCTGGCTGAGAGAAGGCAGGGTTTCCCACAGGCAGCACTTACCACTGCTACTCCTGAGGGAAACCCTGGAGTGGATCCCTGAAGAGCAGACCAGTAGTGAGATGCCAGTGTGAAAATTTGGGGTGGTATTGAGTATGACAGCATCGATAGAAGCCGGCATTAGCAGATGGCTTTGCGGGGTGACTGATGTCAAATCATTAGTGCTCCATGACCACTACAATGTCTACAGCCCATTATATTCCTCACTCATAAACAATTCATTCCACATATAATGTATTCTACTACGCAGAATTCAAGAGGTTTGGGTGCAAATCAAGGCTTTTAAGAAGCAATTACTTGCTAAGGGAAAGAAAACCATAGCTAAAAGAAGCTCGGATTAATTGGCATGCTACTTTTACATCACTAAATTAAAGAAGTCTCAATGACAGAAGAAGCTTCTCTTTTGGGTTTCACACTATAATTTGTATGTTCTGTTTCAGTAGGTGTTCCTTCCATCCTTTCACTTTCTCTTCACCTCCCCCTACACGCTTGATGTCCTGTATTCTTGCCCTTAAATGTATTCTCTTCTTTTTCATTGCCTATTTATAGGTTATTGTGCGAAACGTCCCGCGAAGCTCATCCTGACACTTTAAAACACAATGTCGCCCATAAAACGAATAGTTCAGGCTGCAGGACAGAAGCTGAAATACGGAGCAACACTGCGAGCGCCAAGCAGGATCGCACAATCTATTTCTGGCTGTAATCTCTGCCCAAGGACAACACAGCCTCCAGTGAGAGCCACGTCTGTGTGACACTCTAGCTACTGGACATCAGCAGTTGTCTGCAGCTTCCAAACCGAGACATGGCAGGAGCCCCAGGCGTCACTGAGACTGTCAAACAAGCACAGTACATCGGGCACTGCCAGCAGTTCCATCCCTGGAACTGGCTGCAGGAGTGTAAATGAAGTAAGGCCTTAGTCAGTTCTAGACTCGTACAGGACATTATATAAAAAGGTCCCACATTCTGAAGCAGGGACAAGTTAGTGAAATTTGAACATCATGCAGTTTGCAGAAAGACAAAGCGCTGGAGATGGATTTATTGTGCCTGAGTTTGTATCCTACCCATCAATGACGAAGCCCTTGCCACTGTCCAGAACTTCAACATCCTTGTCTCCGAGGCACCAGTTGACGCTGAGATCGTCATGGGAGGTCACAACAGGCCCCACGTAGTCGCCACAGAGAAAGAAGATGTTGTGTTTTCTGTAGGACGGCGGCAGAAAGTCTTCCCATCCATCCCCGAGACGCATGTTGGCGATATCAGACACTTCCTCATTTAAGAGCTCCTGGCCTCCTAAATAAACAACAATTACATATCAGTATTTGCACAGTAATTTACAAACAGGTGAAATAAATTAATCAGTCTAAAATAATATATTGAAAATAAATCCTTTAAGATGAATAACTCCATTTCAGCGAGTACAGCTTCAAAAACATCTCACTTACTGTACGACAGCATTGGAAATACAACATGTGTTAAATGTTAGATACCAGGCTTTACACCGACGTATGCTAACTCTAGTGCAACCTCCACCTAGAGTTAAAGTTTCAAATTAAAAAAAGATTTAACTTTAAAATGTAATTTTGGAAAATATGCTTATTTCCTTTCCTGTCAAGAGTTAGAGAAAGAGATTGATTCTAGCCTCATGTCTGCATGCTAAACATGAAGCTACAGCCAGCAGCCAATTTGCTTAGCATAAAGACGGGAGAAACAGCCACTCTGCCTTTGTCCAAAGGTAATACAATCTGTCTACGAACACCTTCGTTATATCAGATGGGAAAAGGTTTCATGAGGTACTTTCTGAACAATTCCTCAGCTGAGAGCAGAAAGCTTCTGGCTGTAACTTCACATTTAGCACACAAGTCTTCTTATATAACTCTCGCCAAAATAATAAAATAAGCGCATTTCCTAAAATATCTAATAATTGCTTTTATGATATTCAGAGCATTAACATAGCATCAAAGGACTATTTGTAATGTAAAGATATAGAGGAGTCATCCTGAGTAAAATGAAATCACTCTCCTTCTGTGTGTGTTGTAATTCGAGCGACGCTGTGCTTCGATGACAAAACCAGCCGGCCGGCCTTGCATGCTACTTAATGCATGTTACTGCATGTGAGCCCCTCACCGCGGAACCGTAGCCCCCTTCCTCCAGGTAAACACTGTTAGCACTGTAGTTCAGCCATCGCCATGTTGCGAGCCGTGTGGAGACATTATGCAAGATAGAATTGAGCACCTTTACCTAGCACCATGCTGCTGATGTAAAGCGGCTGGATGAAGTGGCTGAGTAATGCACCCTGCACCCCAGTGACAGTCCAGCGGCACAATTTGTCACTACCAGACATGCAGCAGACTTTGGCCCCCCACAGACTCGGGTCAAGGCTGGCTACAGGGACCAGCAGGCCCTTGGCATGATACCGCAGCTTCATAGCGGTTGCCATATTCACAGGGTCCCTAAAGAAGACATAACGTATTATTATCATCTTCAGGAACATTATTAATAGGCTAATAATGATAACATGTTTCACAACATATATCGCTATCAACAAAGCACAAAGAGGGGAATAACAGTACTTGAAGCAGAAGTTCTTCGCTGCTCCTTCAGGACACTGATTGGTGTAGAGATGCAGACTGGTCTTGGGTTTGAGCTGAAGCTGGTGGCTGTCTGCACTACTCTCAAAAACACAGTTCTTCTTGGCCTTTGGGTCAGCATCAAAGAACAGCAGAAGCTGTTTGTACAGAAACCTGAACATAAGCCAGAAAATAAAATGTTCACATCGGTTCAATGCACTAGAAGAACCATCAACGGCTGATCCAGGCTGCCTGCTCTAACAAGAGGGGGAAAGGAACGTCATCTATACATTATATTAGTATTTTCTTTATTAATATTTTGTAAAGTAGCAGTTTTTTACCTTTTGAGAGCCCGTCTGGCGATGATGATGGCATGGAAGTCATGGACCATTGTTCCATTGTAGCAAAGCCACTTGCTGCAGCATGAATGGCCAGTTCCCAAAGCCACCACCTTGTAATGCTCACACGGACCATCTGCTGTATCCAGCACTTCAGGAGGAAAAATGTGTGTGAAGGGCATATAACGAAGAGGTGAAAAAGCGATGACACGTTTAACAATATATTTTAAAAGCTTCGATTGAATATAAAAGAAGCAAGCAAGAGTGAGATGCCTCCAAAATGACTCGTAGGTCATAGTCGATCAGACGTTGAATACATAAAAAGAAAGAAATGACAGCTCTCCGGCATTATAATGTCAAAATCGTGACTGGCCAACTTTTATTTATTTATTTATATATATGGCAATGCTTTGTAAATCTAACTTGTCCCGTGTCTCACATGGAGAGAAAAAAATCTGAAACTGTTGTACAAAATATCATTCTATATTCTTCTATGTAGATTGAGTATCTATTTTTAATACAGCCAATCAAATCTTACATATAGCAGTAATGTCTGCCTGCTCTACCATAGGCAGAGCAGGCAGACATTTAGAAAGTAAAGATATTAATATAATACAAATCCAATCTGTATTACACTAACATACCTCTTATCAAGACAAATGCTGCCATGTGGCTCTTGCAGCCGTAGAAATCAGGACACATCTTCAGGAGGCTGTCAAACCTCTCACTACTTACTGCTGACATGGACTTCTTGTGCCAGTCAGTTCTCCAAACTGGAAGACAAAAATAAAACCAAAAGACAGCGATGTATAAGGGATAAAATGTATTTTGGACATCACCACGTTAGTGCTGTTCTGAAAACCCTTTTAGATGCAAGTGATATGAAGTATTGCTCACCTTGAGCATGTTTATAAGATACTACTGCACTCAGTGTGCTGGGTAGTTGATTGACTTAAGATGCGTGACCTTTTTGTTTTGTCTAAAAGAGTTTTTTTTAGATAAAAAACGTGATTTATTATAGGCTGTTGCTTCGCTCTGTTACAATATAGTGTATACTTCAGTACATAAAGATATACGATCATAAATGCAATAACAGAATTGTATTTTTTCTGCCTTATGCTACAGCTTTTATTTTTTCCCTTGAAATGTAGCAGTGGGTCTGGCCCAGAATTATGAATGAAGCAGACATACTTACTAAACATCTAGTTACAAGGACTGTAGTTCTTTTGAAGACACTATTGTCCAAAGCATCTCACAATAAGTGCTTTCAGTCTCCACTGGACCACAAAAGCTTTTTTTTGTTGTAGTGGGAGCATGAGGTGTCTGAAGAGATGATTTTTAGTCTATGTAGAAAGATGTGTAATGACTCGGCTGTCCTGACTTCAGGACAGAAAAGCGCCTCTACCGAAACAAGTCACAACTGGATCCTCGGAGTAACCGGAAAGTGAATAGTCCAGAGGACGGGGTGCTTGTTAGTTTTACTGTGGCTTTGAGGGAGGAGCAGTTCTTCACAGCCCTGGAGGCTACACCAGCACCAGAGACAACAGCTTAGATGTTAGCTGCAACAGGGAGCCAGATTATGATTTGATCATGAATGCTGACATCACACAGTGGGACTACTACTACTGCACCGTCAGTCTTGTTTGGATTCTTGAGGTTCTTGATCTGGTCCAGGATGAGCTCTTCATCCGAGAGTATGATTGCAGCGGGCGACGTGCCACGGGAAGACAGGGCACCGTGGTCATCATCAAAGTCTTCATCCTAAAAAAAAATAATAATCATTCTGATGGTTTCACACATGTGAACAGACAAGACGCGCCATCTAAAATGTGCGATTAATGTTGAGAATGTATTCCTGTTGTTCATAGTTTAGATAATAAAGTGGCTGCAGATGGTTTTGAACCACTCCAGTTTGCTGGATAATGAGGTCAACTTTAAAGCTTTGCTATATTTGCCAGTCAAGTGATCTGCTGTTAACTATCACAGATGTTGAGATTTCACTTTCATGTCCAATTTTCAAATATGGCCAAATACCGTCATTTATTCCCACAACATTTTAGGTAATCTGTGAAGGACAACTTCCACATGACAGCAGAGAATTGCATATAAAGGTTTCATTTAAAGTTTTCCCCCAGTTTGACAGCTGATGATCTAATTTTTTTTAGATTAAATAAATGGATGAAAGTCTGGACAATTAACCCATTACATTTGACATTTGGTCTTTGCTATGCAACATCACCAAAAACATGGAGAACCCTGACATTGCCTCTTTCTATTTATCTACCTCATCTTCCAATTCGCTGTCTCCAGAATCAAGTTTATCTTTAAGTTTGGGGATAAAAGCACTCTCAATTCTGGGTCCGCAACCTTTTTCGGAAAGTAGGAGCTCATGGTCTCCGGAAGCTTGGAGATCCTTCCTATGGTGGCAACATGAAAAAAGAAAAGATGTAATATTAATGATGTAAACGATAAATGATTGTAAACGATACATTTGCACATCCCAAAATATCACAACGCTGGCTCAACAGTTAGATAATATTTCAAATGAAATATGGCTGCGAATATATTTTCAATCAATAGCAGCTACAGTTCTGAACAGATTCTGGCTGCGTTGGAAGGAGGGTGAGGCTCAAGAGCTAAGCATCATTACAAGGCTCACGATGTGTCTTATAAACCCTTTTTCCTTACTTGCATGTCGTTTTTTTTTATGTTTCAGATTTTCAGCTGAAAAACTTTTTGGGGATATTTTGATCTGTAATTCAAGGTAGATTTTTGGTTTCCAATGTTATAGTTGACAGAAAAGGAAGGGAAAAAAGAGAAACAAGATGACTAAGGGACCAAAGATTCAGAGCAGATTCAAACCAACTTGAATCTGACATGTGTCACAAGCAGATGAGCTACTGGGTTGTCTCCTGTGACTATGGGTACTCTCATTAATGAGCTACAGGAACTGACAACAGGCTCCTTACCGGCCCCATCTGAAACCGTAGTAACAAGCAGCCACAACAAAACAAAAGTTAAATTACTGATGACAGCTTGGTTATATTAAATCATGCACTCCTGAATGCACTCCTGAAAACATGCACTCCTGAAAATGAAGGGGGAAAAAGCCCTGAAGTGAAACAGGGTCAAGTCAGGCCAAATACAAAAGTGAGTCATATTTAAAAACAAGGTTAATGTGTCACCATTGACATGTGCTCAAACATCAAGGTATGCTCTGAAAAATTGGGACACCAGGAGGGTACCAGAATGTTATAATATCTTATATACTGTATATATGTATTTATTTCTTTACATAAAAAATAAAAAAACATAACATTGCTTCATGCCCAAAATGGTAACATCACTGCATTTATCACCATGCTGGCCAGTGCCAACCACAATTTTTGACAATTTCTTCCTTTTCTTTATCCAACGTCTGATCGACTATGACCTACGAGTCCTTTTGGAGGCATCTCACTCTAGTTTTTCTTTTTGTCTTTTCTCGTTTCACCTCTTATTTTTCTTCTTAATCGTCATGTAAAACACATTGTGCATCCACCTGGGTAGAAAATGTGCAATAAATAAAGCTTGCCTTACTTTACCTAACACTGCCAACTTGTTCCTTACCTCAGTCCAGCAGCACCACGATAAACCGACACGTCGTCTGTCAGCTGTACCCGAGGATGGCGAAGGTGCAAGCTTGAGTCAAAGTCTGGAAGACACTGAAAACAAGCAGCAGTCTTGTTTGGACTGTACTTCAATGCCTCCTGATCCGCCATGATTTTCATAAAGCCTGTAGACAAAAACAGCTTTAAACTGTGTCAAAAGGCCAACTGTAACACAATCACAAGAATACTTAAAATAATCCACACGCTTAACATTGTTTACAGACATAAATTACATGATGCATTTGTATGCTTTAACAGGAAAAACATGCAACTTAAAAAAAAAAAAATCTTTACAAACCTGAAATAGATCATTTTTAAAACAACTTCAAACTCCACAACTGACAGATAATTTTATAATTTTTGGACTTGACCAAACTGATTTCCTACAAGAACTGGGTGAACTGAAACGAGCCTTTCCTGTTTATGTGTATTTGTATTTATTAAACGGATGTCAGATGAAAGAGATAATATGCACTCAGATTATATTTCTGCAATTTTACAGTTATAGGGAGTTCGACACAATAAACAAAAACTTTAGTTTTAATAAGTGTTTCCTGTAATGCTATTTAATGAAACATGTGTCTAGCCTCGTTTAGTGTCCAGCTTCTCAATCATGACGATTTGTATTATTCATAAATAGTCTATTTAGATAATAGAACAGACGGGACACTGTGTTTATAACTGTAATTAGCACGACCATTATTGTTTTTCTCAGTACTTTCTGCCATTGTTAACCAGCCTAATCGAGAAATATTAGCCGGTCACAAAATAACCTCTAATATGCCCAATAGCAGTGTAATGTTATATAACGTTAGTTTAATACATTTAACGCAGTCAGCCTAGGTGGACGACATTAAACGCGACACCCAGTTAGCGACGAAGCTAACGTCACCGTTAGCTTGCTGATCCAAACGAACCAAACATGGCGGACTTCGTCGACGCCATTCCTGCTCCAACAGTCAACGCCTCCAGTCCGAGAAAAACAAACAAACACATTGTACATATCGGTCCAAGTTTACCTTCAGGCGACCCTCAGAGCCGAGAGGGACGAGCTAACGTCCACGTGTCTGGTTCCAGGTCGTGGGGAGGTGACGCCGGCAGCCTCGGAGGTCAAAGGTCAAGTGGAGGAGCGAATAGAAAGGACGTTTCGATTCATGTGGTGCTTCCGCAATTAAGCTGCATGTTTATACGATGATATAAACACACCTGCAGCCTAATATTTCCATCTTGACTCTTAAAGCATGTACACTATATTGAGTAAAGTAGCCTGTTCTATTGAGACTTTGGACCAGATTTTGGACTCTGGTCAGGCACTGATTGGATCTGCTGCCACAGTTTAAGATATCACAACATATCACTGTATGCTAAAGGCATTTAGATTTCCCTAAATACATTGGAACTAAAGGGCTGGTTAAAGCTATGAAGCTCAGACCAAAAGTATGTGTCTATAATCTTTTGGACGTGTAGTGAATATTGCACTTTACATGGTATTTGTAAAAGGACTGTCAATTAGTGGATGGGCATAACAAATTAGACAAATACTGCAACTGAATCAGAATCAGAATCAGAAATCAGAATCAGAAACTGTTTATTAGCCAGGAATGTTTTCACAAACGAGGAATTTTACGAGGCGGAAGGTGCATACATTGGACATGGACATGGACATGGACATGGGACGTTAGACGAGACAAACAACAATCAACAATCAACGATAACGATAACAACAGTGCAGTGGGTATTAAATAAGTGTAAGATAAGAAAGTGCTCAGACAACAGATACGTTAATGTGAGTGTACGTTAAAGTGACGAGTGTTTAAGTTAAAAGTGTATGTTAGTGGCATGAGTGTTTAAATATGAGGTGTGAACGGTAAAGAGAAAGAAAGAGAAAAAATAAAAATGAAAATAAGAATAAAAATAAAAAGTAAAAAATAAAATTAAAATAAAAATAACTGGGGGTGACAGAGACAGTCAGTGGGGGACCCGGGCCCTGTTGATGAGCCCGACTGCCGACGGGAAGAAACTGTTTGTGTGGCGTGAGCTCTTGGTCCTGATGGACCTCAGCCTCCTGCCAGAGGGGAGGGACTCAAACAGGTTATGTCCATGGTGAGAGGGGTCAGCTGCAATCTTCCTGGCTCGCCTCAGAGTCCTGGAGTCGAACAAGTCTTGGAGGGATGGCAGATTACAGCCAATCACCCTCTCAGCAGAGCGGATGATGCGCCGCAGCCTGGCCTTGTCCTTGGCAGTGGCTGCGGTGTGCCAGACGGTGATGGAGGAGCAGAGGATGGACTAACTGAGGCATCAACTGAAAATACACATGATGAAATCAGGGGACGTCTGCTCATGTTGGTTGGGTAAATATAATAGTCTCAAATCTCTATTTACACAGTGAGATCTGTGTGGATGTCACCTTTTTGGTTTGGAATTTAGATTGAATGTGGGAAATGGGAGGAAACGAAAGAGCGGATCAGTCATGTTTTATGTATAGACGGCATAAATAAGCAAATGGGTACAGAATGGTTTGGTGATTTCTATGAATTTTAAATCTGTAGTGCAGCCCACACATACACACTCCACACATACCAATATAAACACCAAATGCATGCGCTGAAAAGCTCCCACAATTAAATGAGTTTGCAGTTATAAATCACACACACGCACACACTTTTACTAAGCCACCGATAAGTGTATGGCGTTATTTGAGTAAATGTTCCCCTGATCATTGTGCAGCTCAAGAATTAACTATATTTCCATTCTCTTCACCTCAAGAGAAAACCTTCATATCCTGAGCCAAATGATATATATATATGTGTGTGTGTGTGTGTGTGTGTGTGTGTGTGTGTGTGTGTGTGTGTGTGTGTGTGTGTGTGTGTGTGTGTGTGTGTGTGTGTGTCACAGTGTGTGTGTGTTTCACATGAGACTCTGAAATGTTAAGTTCCTCCCATCTCAAGAGAGCCTGCTCAGGTGCAATGGAAAACTATCCCATGTATCATCTTCATTTTAAATAACACCTATTCCCTCCCTGTCTCCCCTCTCTTTGTCTCTTTATATTCCCTATTTGCTCCCTATCTATATCATTCTTTCTTCCACTTTTTTGCTTTCACACCCACACGCTTTCTCACAGGCTGAGAGATTTCCCTGTTTTTTTCTTATTATTTTTTTTGCAGAAAAGAAATCATCTCAATAAAAAACATTTTCTGCTCAGGGACAGTGTTTCCCAAATACACTGTCACAGTGGACAGCCCAAACTGTGAAATATTGAGCCCATTGCCAATTCTTCTAAACATATGTCATTGTGTGCATATGTGTGAAAGTGTGATTGTGTTGGTGTGCTTGCATGTGTTTGTGTTTATCTGTTTATCTAAAAAAAAGCAGTTGTTGAGCGTTGGTATTGATGCACGACTGTCAGGGATAAATAACACTGCGATGTATTAATTTATGCTAATTAACACTGGAAATGAAAACCTGAATTTCGACCAACTAGATCTTCCCTCTGGTGTCCAGCACGTGCAGCTGCTGCAGTGTGTTCCATAGTGTCTGTTTACTGTGGTTATGCTGTACATAAAATACTGTCATTATATGACAAAATACCCAATGCAACAGCTGTTACAATGTTAGTTTGGCAACATTAGCAGCATTTGCATATGAAATCAAGATTTATTTTAGATTTTGCAGAGTAAATAACTGGTCGAATAGATATCCGCACACTTAAATCTATGCAGAGGACCCTTTCATTTTAGCTTTTGGTCTAAAGAGTAAATAACTGAAATATATTTTTCAGTCAGGATTTATTTCAAGGATGGTAGAAATATCTGCATTCATTAAATTATGAATATTATACCATTGTACCCATCAATATTGTTCTTTTACTTTTGGTCTATAAATATAGGCATATTTGACATATACCCTATTTGTAGTGAGATATTTTATGGATTTGTTTTAGAAGACAAAATGTCTTCTTTAATTTATTACCTGGATGTGTGTGTGTGTGTGTGTGTGTGTGTGTGTGTGTGTGTGTGTGTGTGTGTGTGTGTGTGTGTGTGTGTGTGTGTGTGTGTGTGTGTGCGTGCATGTGTGTGTGTGTGTGTGTGTGTGTGTGTGTGTGTGTGTGTGTGTGTGTGTGTGTGTGTGTGTGTGCATGTGCGTGTGTGTGTGTATTCATTATTCATACTGAAATGTAAATATTGTAAATATATACGCAGTAGGCGAGACCGTATACAGGATGAATCTGAATGTATATGTTTTATTATGTATGGCACAAGTAACTGCACAGAGATGTCATGAATATCTGAAAGTCATGCTTGGTGAACATTTTAAAAGCATATTAAGGCTTTTGAGATTTTGTATGTATCGCTGTTCTTAAGAGGTATACCATTTCTACGTCGCTAACATCTTTGTAATGCATTATGTACAGCTGCAATCAATTTGGTCTGCTCCTTTTATTCTGAAGGAGTTGCAGGGGCAGGAGTGACATCGGAACCGAGTGGTTGTGTACTCTAAAAAACAAAACTTTGACATACTTGTCCAGCAGAAGTTCTCATTCTCGAGTGACTGTATCAGACTTGCTGGTGAATAAAATATGAAATTTGGAAATCTAAAACTGATTTCCAACTGGGTCACTGCTTCCATGCACAACTGAACAGGGATAATTGGACATTCATATTTTTTCCCTAAATGCATTTGACAGTCCTTTCCCCAGGCTCACCACTAGAGGGTAAAAGTCCTTCGCTCACTCACTCTCTTGGTTTATTTCTAAAACTCACACATGACCTACAAATCAGCAGCATCGGGCATGAGAGGGAACAGAGAGAATGACTGCTTTCTCCTGAAACTATCCTCCTTTTTCTTCATAGTATTGCAATTGTACTGGATAATATTGCTAATCCAAAAAATATAATTTCCAAGGATATGAAAGGATTGGCCAGTTATGAATTAATTAATTAAGTTACTATTTAGGACTTTTATCAGACATCAGAGGACAACAATATTCCACATAATGAAATAATCTAGATAATGATAAAACGTGACATCCTATGTAGAAAACTTTAAAAAATAAATAATTTGGCCACAATTGATTTCCAATTCATGGTTCTTCAGAGTGCCTGTAAGAACAGCATACTAATATTTCAAAAAAGATAGTGGAAATGTGATTGAAGCTCAACATACTTGCTGGATTATTACAACATCCCCCACACATTCATGGTTATTATGTTTATCCCCGGACTTTTCCTCTGGTCTTGGTCAAAATGTCTCACCAAGTGTTGCATGGATTGCTATACAAATTGGTACGCACATTCATATCCCCGTCAGGCTGATTTGTAAAAACTTTGATGATCCCTCAATGTTTTATTTAGCACCATCATTAGGTCATCACTAGGGCTATTCCAGCAGTCTCAACTGTACTTTAGTGCTCATTAGCAAATGTTAGCATGCTAACTCCCGAAACAAAGAGGATGGTGGTAAAAAAATTTGTCTGGAGGTGGTTTGTGACTGTGTGTATAAAACTAGACAGGTGTTGTCTTTTGATCTCAGGAAAAGCAGTGGATTGTAGAGAGACACAGATCAAGCTCTTTCACCAGTGCATGAAGAAAGAGACTGGTGTTGAGTCCGTTTTTGATGTGCTGCCATCCAACTGTGTCGGGCAGAATCTCAAAAAGGTGTCAGCTACTGATATTAGGATGCACACAGCGGTCCAAATATCAGCTACACTAGAAACAGAAAGCTATCCCTGACACTGGGGCTGGCATCTACATTTAATCAGGGTAGAGGGAGACAAAACAATTATTATGCACTTAGTTTAGTTGTCCTTCCACTCATCTTTTTTCTGAAGGGTTGAAAGTTTATTGGAAGCTTTATGTTTGTTACATGTCGATGGTGCTCAGTGCTTCTTCTATCTTTCTCTCCTTTACAGTCTCAGCCTGACTCTCAGTAGCTGCTGCTTCATGCATCTTTAAAAGATGAGAGGGAGGCTCCACTTTCTCACGCCATGTATGACGAGGAGGAAGAAACAGTAGGTGCCTAACCCACATACCATAAACACACACTCCACCACATTATGTTTATATAAAACGTAATCATCCTTTGTATGCCTTTTTTTTCTGCGTCGTGCGGTATTCCCCAAATCCTCTGCATTTCGTGTCGCTCTCGGTGATTCTCATCAGGATAATTATTCACACACAGGCATCCGCGGCACAAGCATCTGCTTCTCCTTCTGTTGACCTCCCCCTGCCTCCCCCTCATTTTTTACTTTTCCATCCTACTCTCCTCTCCTCTTAAATACACCTTTCACTTCCTTTCCCATCCTTGTCTCCTCCAACTCCTCTCCTTATGCTCAAGCCATTTCTTTGTTAACTACAGCATCTCTCCCATTCATTACCCACATCACAGTCTTTACAAATTGCAAACACATTCTGCATACCTTCAAACGGGAAAATAACTGGTGCAAAAGGGGAACAGATGATACCCAGCAAAGCGCACATTTGCAGAGAATGTTGTAGAAAATATACCTTAGAGAATAAGAAGGAAGGGGGAGAATATGCACACATTATATGTTACACAAAACATGTTTGCTAAATGTATCTTTGCTTTCAGCTGCAGTTACAGGGCAGACATGAGAGAGTAAGAAATGACATCAGATATGCAGGAGTCCGTGCAGTAAACTATACGATCTGTGCATTAGCAGAATATCCGGTTGCAAGTCATAGCTGTATCATTTTACATATAATCCGTGCCAGGTGAAACCTCTTATCTCTAAAATGTACTTTTTTTTCATAGGATCTATGAGGAATGGACATTTTTTCTTGATGATAAAACATTTTGGGCATTAAATAATGAGGTTTCATAAATTGGAGAGATTGAGGAACTTTCTTAACCCTTTCAGTTTAAGCAAACACATATAAATGGAGTTATGAGGTTTACATATCACAGAAATGATGGCCACCACGGTTAAGACTCTATGTATGTGCCTTAATGGAATCGATATTGCAGCAGAGGTGTGTAGATACCTATCCCAGGATCACAATACTCTCCACAAAGCATATGGTCAACAGATGCTGACCTTGTTTTATCACATTTAAGATGATAGATGCGTCTGTGTAGGTAGGACCAACACATTACTGACCAGAGACACTGCCAGGAATCCAGGAATCAAATTAAAGGGTGAAGTGACTCCCACTTATGAAACCACATTATGTGCTTGAGATAAAAACCAGCCCACGCTGTTGCCATCTCAACCCAATTAAGCAAAAGTACAAAGGTGTTTGTCTGAATTCCCAGGAAACAACAAATAATGTGACACCTAAAACCTTAGATACTTTGTTCATCACCTGTATTCCCTGTTGCCAGTCCAAGCTGGGTCTTGCTGTTAAGATAAGTAACAAACATGGCTGTCACATGGACCTATGTGCTCGCAGGTTGTGCCACCCTGAGAGGGCACCTTGCCAGCTTTTAGCCACGCTAGCAGCACGGCTCTGGGGCGGTAATGCCGGTCTGTTGGTCAGTCCACCACTTTGGTCGAGACTGAAATATCTCAACAGCGACAGTATTGGATGGATTGTCAGGACATTTTGTAATCCCATTGACGTTCGACATCCTCTCACTTTTACTGTAGTGCCCACATTGAGTAAAAAAAAAAGAAGCCTACCTCAACAACTGTGGGATTGGATTGCCATGACGGTTTGGGGAGACAAGCAGGATGAATTGTAATGATTGTAGTGATCACCAGACTTTTCATCTAACACCAGAGTTTTGTCTCAAATATCTTCAAATCTAATGACATTCCTGTCAGCCTCAGCTGTATTTTGTGTTTAGCGCTAACTGGCATGCTCACAAGCTAAATTTAGATGGGGAAGTAAACAAAGCTTATATGATCTGAGCATTTAGTCCAGCATTACAGACTAATCTTGTTCTGTGTTCATCCCATCCAGCCCCGTCTCCACATACTGTGTATAACAGGCATATATTTCAGGCCTTGTCCTGAAGCATCACTGTCTTCATCTTCTCTACTTGCTATGTGTCGTTGTTACACCCATTGCATCTGCTTTAACACTTATCTGGCCCATGATGTGCTATAAATAGCAAAACGGAGTTTGGCTCTTTGAAACTACTGCACCATTCTACACAGAGGACATGCATGTTCATTTACAGTACGATGTTCACTGCACTCACAAAGCTCCAACACCAGAACACAAGTTGGTATGTGATAGATTAAATGCTGCAACGATTAGTTGATTTAAAGAAAATATATCGGCATTTTAAGTAATTTACAAGAAAAACTAATCTGAATAATGCCTGGTTCCAGCTTCTCAAATGTGAGGATTTGCTCTTTTCACTCTGTTTGTATTATTGATAATCGGATACGTTATATTTATGTATTTTTGAACCATTGGTTAGACAAAACAAGCAATTTGCAGATATCAATTCGGGCTCTCTGAAGCCATCATGGACATTTTTAATTAGTATCTAAATCAAATAATCGACTAATTGTAAAAGATAGTCGGCATATGAATTCATAAAGAATATAATCATTAGTTGCTGCCCTAGATGTTGAGCATAGATGCCTTTTGTTTTTTTTACAGATACTTCTCTGTACATATTTACAGTATATGATGCGTGACAGGATAGCGCTCTGTGTAACATGTAAAGTGGTTTTCCCATCACTGAGACTGATCTTTGTCTCACACGATGGCATTACAATCAGAAGGGAAGAGAGAAATATGAGACTTAGTTAATAGAAGGCACAGCTAATTATATGCCCATACAATTAATAGAATGGAATATAACATTACAGAATGGGGGAAATCTTCCACGCATATGCAGAACAGACTCACATTACTCTCCGGATGAAATGTGGGGGGATGGGAACTCCACAGCAGGGGATATGCAGTATGCATATTCACATGGCTAGGAATGCGTACAGTATGGTGTACAGTACGCATATAGTGGCTTTCCAAGCGCAGGCACTGCACTGAGGTTAAACTCAAGGATATTTGGTGTTTAAAAAATATACGCGACCATAGTATAAAATCCATATGAAACAGAAGCTGGTCGATATTGGGCTTTGGGAATTTTCATAGTGCACAAAAGAGCAGTCGATGAAGAGAGACATGGAGGCAAGGGCATCTATAAGACATTGCCCTGGCTCAAACCTATCAATTAAACATCAATGGCCAGCGGGGCATCACTGCACGGACGGCACTGCACCTACGGATGTGAAACCCAGCAAGAATTCACGCATTCAACCAAGACTTCACGTCCAAAAATAGGGCTGTGTCGATTAAACATAAATGAATAAGTGATTGTTTGATGAGTTTGGTGTGTGTGTGTGTGTGTGTGTGTGTGTGTGTGTGTGTGTGTGTGTGTGTGTGTGTGTGTGTGTGTGTGTGTGTGTGTGTGCACACTGGGTCTTTCCCCTGAGCGGTTCTGTTCTGTTCCTCTCCAAGGTGACGCCGGTTACCATGGCAGCAACATCAGCCCTCTAAATCTCTCCCTCTTCCTACCCTCTTTCTTGCTCTGTCTTTCTCTACTCCCATATTTTTCTCTCCCTCTTTCTCCCTATATTTCTGTCTTTCATCCTTCTGCCTATCTTCCTCTTCCCTCTCTCTCTCTCTCCTACCACAGTAAGCAGGCCACCAGCCTTCATTTACGTGGCACAGTTGGTCCCCGGCCAGCCGCTCTCGTCTCTGGCAGCGAGTTATGGAAATTATGGAGATGTTACACATATCGCCACAATGCAATCCCACGATTCCTCCATAAATACTGTACAGTAGATTCCCTTATCACCGATTCATTTGACCTTTGTTGTTGTTCTCACTTTGATATACACATTGCTATAAATATATAAATAAATGGAAATCCACACCCTTTGTTTGGGTTTTCATTATCAGATTTTTAGTGTTGGATGCTTTTATTTTTTTCTGAATTGGTGATGCTTGCGGACGGTATTCTAGTTCCGACAACAGCATTTCTATGCAACACCAAACCCACAGTATTTCCAATGTAGCCTCTCTGGCTGTGCTTTAATTCCCCATTCATTGGAGTTTTGCTCCGTGTCTGTTAAGTGGGGCTTTTGTTTAGCATTTTTTCTCATTGATCTTCATCATTCATCAGGCTATTCATCTGGTCTTTTCTGTTTAGTTTGAACAATGAAACAACATGCGTCAGTAGGAAAACAAAAAGAACAGACGGGAGGGAGCAGATAGAGCAGTGTAATCTAGAGGAGTGATTTCCATTCCCGGTAGAAATCAATACACTGAGATCTAACATCTTGGGAGCGTATATGTAAGTGTGTACTCTATGAGCATGTGTGCACATGTGTGTATATGTGTCTTTGTGCAGTATGCATGTGAATACATACACTTGCATGTCTATTCAAATATGTGTTCCTTTTTCAGTTCATGTCTTCATATGTGCATGTGAGAGCCGCAGTCAGAGCAGTAATCGATACTGACTGTAAATGATGGCTATAATGGGACCAGGCCTGTGGTGGGTCATTTCAGTAGTGATGTGGATGGAGCCTGTGTGAGTGAGCAGTGGATATAGTGCTGGTATTTGGTTGTGTGTGTGTGTGTGTGTGTGTGTGTGTGTGTGTGTGTGTGTGTGTGTGTGTGTGTGTGTGTGTCCTCCAGTGCAGGGCAAACGGAGAGGGTGTGGTTAGTGGGCAGACAGGGTCCCAGTCTCAGTCCTGGGTGTACGATAACAGTAATTCAATTGAGCTGGCGAGCCGTGGCCTGTGGGATTCACTGCCTGTGGGTGTTTGTCTGTGTGTGTGTGTGTGTGTGTGTGTGTGTGTGTGTGTGTGTGTGTGTGTGTGTATTAGTCATTAGGCAACCTGATCTGCCCAGCTCTCTCTCCAGGTCTGAATGAATAAGTGATCATGGTCTGTACCACTTTGTGTGTGTTTATGTTTGTGTGTCTTTGTTTTTTTTTGTTCCATCCTATTTTCTTTCCCTTTGTCCTTTCCTATTTCCTGTCCTCCCTTTTTACTCTTCCCCTCATTGTCTTTCTCTCTATCTTTTTGTATTTTTATAATATTAATTTTTGTGCCGATCTAATTTATTTTTATTTGTTGTGTCTCTGTTTGTGTTCTCCTTTCTTTTCTGTTTTTACTTTAGAATAGTTTTCTGTGAACACCCAAGAACAGTAAACTAAGAATGTCATTATTCAGTGTTTGTTATCGTCTCTGTGCACATTACAATAGCTTAGAATGTTCTCCATTTTATTTTCAAATAATTACAATAACTGGCAGCCACCTTTAGTTAGATCTCTAAACAAGTGACACAAATATGTTTCACACACCTCTGGTTATATCTGTCACACAGATAGTTTTGGTTTAATTTGCAACATTTGAATTTGAGAGATGTTGTCATGCGTATTGTTAGTTTGGTTTGTGAAAGGTAGAATTCCTCTTGGGACTTTCTTCTACATAAAATCAAATAGGATTAGTTTATTGACTATTAGAGGTAAATGAGAATGTTTTTTTTGTAATTTAGGTGAACTGGCTCTTTAATTGCAGTTCACCTAAATGAAAGCCTCATAAAAGAAATGTCCCCTCATCCTTCTTATCCTCATTTCAATCTCGTCCTCTAGTCCTCCATGCCTCTTTTCCACCACTCCGCTGAGCCGGTCCTTGGCAGCCGATCGTCCTCTGCGGGCCAAGGGCAAACAAATGGCAGCCTCCCTCAGCAACAGCACGATGCTCTGACACACACACACACACACACACACACACACACACACACACACACACACACACACACACACACACACACACACACACACACACACACACACACACACACACGCATTAGCATGGCTGGACGTGGCCTGGTCACCCACTCATACAGTGGATGCACTACGCATGCACATATGTGCACTACCAGCATGGACAAAAGCACATATGAGCAACCATCCATGCGTGTGTACGGCAGACTCATGGCCGCACACAGAGAGATACTGTATGGACAGAAACACGCACTCCACTGCCCAACCCTGTGGCTTTATATTAGTGTAATCCTTGGTTTAATATGAATCCAGACCTAAGCTCTGCCTATTTTCCCAAAGGAGATGTTGCCATGGCCTGGTTTCATTTAGCCTACACACACACACACACACACACACACACACACACACACAGACACACACACATATGCAAACACACGCATTCATGGTGGGATCAGGCTGTATTTATGCCAACTAGTGCCAGATTGGGCGCTCATAGTGACAATGTAATGAGGGGAGACCAATATGTTGCCTGCCTTCCTACCTCCCTGTTTTCTTTCTGCCCCCTTGCGTGTCAGGATCCCTTCTTCCTTCATTCCCTGCCTTGGAGCGTCTGACAAACTCCCGCTGTGCCCACTTATGTGTCTCCCTCTACTGTCACATAGCTTCTGTCTGACATGTTGCAAGTCTGTGAAGCCTAGTTATCACAAATATCTATTCCTACTGCAATGCAAGTCTAAACCAATGTAAAGGGTACCCTTTGAGTGTGCCATGTATTTGTATTCACCAGTTCAGAGTTTGAATAAAGATCTGTCTCAGAACATTGTCTTCTCTGGGGTTAATTATTGTGCTGCATGGTGGTGTATATGTCCCTGCCTTTAGCTCAATTTCACAGCTAAAGATGTGTTTAGCAACAGGGTGAAATCAACTCATGTTTATCTTTTTAATCACATTAACTGGATTGTCACAGAAAACTAATATGATTATGGTAAAATGCTAATCTTCAAAAATATGCCTGATTTATGGTAGATTTTGTTTTTGTGCAAGTTGCTGGGACATTTACATAATAAAGTTTTTAATTTCAAATGATGTGATATTAGTGCCTGCCTCAGTCATGTGTTTTAATCTCTGTCTGGCTACATGACCTGATACTTAAATCTGCATCAGGTTTCATCATCTAACTGTATAGAGTTTTTAAAACATTTCAGGAAAAAAACAACATCAATTACCCACAACAGTGTATTCTTTTTGGCATTCTGTAGTTACATATATACACAATTCATACTGTGAACCAGAAGTGGTTTTACTTCTTCGTGAAATAATATTTTAGTACATGGATTGCTCTGGACAAGCATTTGACAGAAAAAAATCTGCCCGGTGGCAACTTTCGAAAAATGACTGTTAAATACAAAGGCTGTCTGATTGACGTAGGCGTCACATTTCTTATGTCGACTCTGTAATAATTAACAAGCGTCGACAGCCATGCTAGCAGCTTTGTGAGTCTGTACTTAGAGACACGGCAATAATTCGAGCTAACATCTGCATGCTAACATGCTCACAATGACAACTAAATTATAATACAGTAGTATACAGTAGTAGCATTCACGAAAGGTATTGAACAAGTACATTTTTTACCTGGGGATGGTGATTTAAAGAAAAGTCAGGGGTTCACCAAAGTCATAAAGATGCAAACTCTATAACTGTAATTATAACTTTAATTGTCTGTCCCAGATTTCATGGAAATCCAGTTGTTAGAATGTTTTAGTCTGGACTGACTGACATTGCCCACCACTATGTAGATTTCATGTCCCTGAGGAGAAATTAAGCCGTATTTTGTCTTCAGAATCCCTTCAATTGAATTTCCCCTCGTACAGTATTGAGAGAGATACGATGACTGAAGAACTAACCTCACTTTGTGTTGCAGTATTCATAATAAACGTGCAGCGATGGACTGAGGTGAACTGGGAGGGCATCCAGGGTGTACACATGGGACACTTTGAATATGCAAACATTGTGAGGAAACAGTATTTGCATGATAATAGTATCTGTTGCTCGTGTAATAAAGCCTCATATTCCCTCTACTCCCATGCAGAGCAATCACTGGAGCTAATGACTCTCATGAGATGGCTGCCATATTGGTTCATATCCACCATCTTGTTGCAGCAAACGTGGTGGGCTGACTGATTTGGTATTCTCCAAATGAGAGTTTCAAAGACCCTCATCAGACCATATCGCTGTTTTCTATTCGCTGAGGTCTATTCTATTTCTATTTTTCTTTCTAGATGGTGCAATCTGTGCCCCAGGCTCTGCTTTTTTGATATTTGGATATAAAACAGTTTCCCAGTGCTGCTACTCTCCAAAAAAAGTTATTAACATAATTGTAGTTTTAAACACTGTTCTCTTTGCCACATTTATTTCTTTTGTATCTGGCCTTGTGATTCACTGACCTCTGCCTTCGTGCCCTTCAAGGTCATTTTAATTTCCAGTAAATCCAAAGCTAAAGTGAGAGGTAAGCAAAAAGAATAAGTAGTAATCAATTATTAATGATATCGTCATCACATTACATTCCAATGTTGAAACATTACAGACAGGTTACTTATGAAGAGTTCTGAAATCTAGAGTGTATACCCGGAACTTTTTAACAATAAAGCCAATACTCCCGGATGAAAATGTATCTTCCACTCTACTTCCAAACTGCTCCCTTTCGCCTCCCATTTAATTGAGCTATCCTTCCTTGTAATTACTATGACACAATGGCCTTGTGGTGGTCTCTTACACTGTTTCATTACTTGAGATCAATGGGGCTTGAGTGACAGATTTGGCCCTGACATGTCTTTGTCAGTTGTGTTTATAATTATCATATTAAATAATAACACATTTTAATCTAGGATGACGTATGTACTATTGAATGCAATCTCTAAATGTGTCAACTATCCAAATGCTTTGACTTTCAATTTGTTAGGCACCCACTAGCATTGTAGTAGAGTCAACATATATTATTATGGTGGTCATATGATGTAAAGACTGATTCTAGACACATATATTTGTGTGAAAATTGTGTCACTGTTTATTTGGATAGCTGCAATAAAGATTCAAGTTATGTTACCGTTAATATACAGCATTGCAGCATTTCCCCCCAGTTGTTGCATCACTGTTGAGAGAGATAGCACTTTTGACATAAAAAAAAAAATTATGTTAGTAATATTTTAGTGCCAGAGCCACACTAGCTCTAAATATACTCAAATATTATGACATATAGGATGCATTGCCGTGTAATTTTGTGCAGACATTCATGGTTCAAATGAATCCCATGACTTTGGAGATCCCCTGACGTTTTGTCTCTGCAGTAACCCCCAAAGACTGGGTCGGCTGCTCAAATTGCTGGCTCAAATTAGGGTTGCTAGCTAGATTTGAAGAATTTCTTCCAGAGCCTTTTATGTAATATTTAAGTTTTTTTTGGTGGGGGGGGAGTTTTTCCTGTTCCGATGAGAGGTCCCAGGACAGAGGATGTAGAATGTGTAAAGATTGGAAAGCCCTTGTGATTTTGGGCTTTACAAAATAAATTGAATTGAATTGAATATTTATATCTGCAGTACACCTTTGTGCTACCGTAGATCCAAAATGTTCGTGTCGCTCTGATAAATGTAGCCTCCATGTAACATTTAATCTAATATGAAGGAGTCGTTCTGTTTGTTTAACAGATGAGAGGAAATGAAAAGTATGACAAAGCCTGTTAACTCCACCTAAATGCATTTATTAGGTCTTTTGTATTTGTATAGTATTTAACATGTGTATTTATGCAATACTTTGATCTACAACCTACAAAGCCAATGACATTCCCATCAGCCTCAGTGTTTAGTACTGAACTATGAAATGTTAGGATTCTAACAAGCAAAGCTAAAACGGTGAAGCTGAACATGGGACACATTAAACCTGCTTACATCAGTACCGTAGACTGTAATTCCCTTACTCTTCCTTTATTTATTTCATTCATTCATTTAATTCCTCCACTCATAGGTCATGTAACTGTGCATTCAAATCTTTAGAATGATATCAGCCAGCAATAATATAACCTGCCTGGCTAAAACAAAGAGTCCTTTGCTCAAATCTGAATGCACTTTATAATGTTTGCTCACTAACTCACTCATACAGACCTCCATCAGAACAACAAGGTTAAAGCAGACACACCTTCCTCTGCCAATCCCTCTATCAACTCCCTCTCTTTCTCCTCTCTCGCTTTGTTTCATGAATCTGTCCAATGTAGCTTTCACACAGAGGAAGATTATTGCTTTCCAACTAATACCAGAGACATTTCATGCTCAAGTATGAAAAGGGATTTAAGGACAGAAATCTAATCTACTCTAGTGTGCAATGATGAAATATCAGTGTAATATCTATCAAGAAGCTTGGGAAACCTCACCAGAAAACCAGTCCCAGATATGATGGGGGATTTCTAATCCTATTTTGTCCTCTCCACTACCCTCCTATTCTACACCCTTCGTTTCTCTTTCCTTTTCTTCGCCTCAATCCCAGTGCATAATCCAGAACATCGGAGTAGATTGTGGCTGCACTGGAGACTGCAGTAGAAGGTGTAATCTTAGGGCCATGCGTCTCTCATCTACAGATCTCCCTCTGCAGCCTCGCTGATGCTATTTATGGCACACATGCACATGCGGCAGCAGGCTGAGAATGAGGCAGGGATTGGGAGAGCCTCGAGGGAAGGAGGGGAGGGGTGAGAAGTGCAGGGCTGCCTTCACTGGAAAGCACGGGTCTATAATCTGCCTGCATACTGCTGCTGATGCCTGAATTTGGTTGGGTTGAGGCTGGGCTGGACTGAGCTGATTTGGGCTGATTGTTGGACATGTTAGGCTGGATTTGCACCAGCTACATACTAGATCAGATCATTTGAATTAAATTGAAAGAGCTCAGACTGTGTTAGTCTTAAAAAAAATAGACCCAATGTAGACCCAACAGGGTCAGACAACATTCCTATGCACCACCAGGAGGACCGTCTACTGGCTAGCATTCCACATTATCTTCACAGCTCCAGCCAGCCATGCATGTGTCTTCACCAACCCTGGAATGGGAACAGCACTATCAGCACTTTGTCTCCCCTCAGTTGTCAGGATGGTGGTGGTGTGTGTGTGTGTGTGTGTGTGTGTAGAGGGGGCTGATTGTGGGTGGACATGTTAACAAAACACAGTGCATCCCCCTCTCTCTGCTCCCTTATCTTCGTCTCCGCTGCTCTGCTGCCCTGCTCGTGAGTTTGTTTGTGTCCAGCCAGCAGTCCTGAGAGTGAAACGCTTCATCAGCTGAATTACTGGAAGTGAGCTGTCTCAGTCAATTAAGTCTTGCTGGTCAGGACACATGGCTAGAGCTGTAGCTTCCCTCTTCTATCCTGCCATTTTGTCATCCTTCATTTACTCTCCTTTCCCTCTTTCTTGACCTTCTCCCTTCCTACATCCTACACCCGTTCCTCTGCTGAGCTGCTAATCCACATACATATGCAGCAAATTACATTATCCATACAGGGCACACGTCATCCTTTACAGTTGTTTCGAGGACAAGCCCTAGGTAGATCTCCTTTTACTCACCCAAACACACTCTAACACATCATGGTGGAAGCGAGCAGAGGCAGAAAAGGGTCTGGGGACGAGGAGACCCTGAGGAACTGAGTTAAGCAGAGATCCCTTTCTTTCATTCTTCACATGCTCTATAAGTGCACAGAGGATCCTCACAAACACAGTGTCATCCACACACACACACACACACACACACACACACACACACACACACACACACACACACACACACACACACACACACACACACACACACACACACACACACACTGCAGCTACACCCTGTCATGTGGTCAGTGTGATCTATATAGACTAAATGTGTGCTGCCTCCTGACTTAAGGCCTTTCCCATATATTGTAAAAATTGCATTATTTACACATGGGTTTCAATAAAACTGACAAATAAAATAAGTGAAGGCTATAGAGTAGCTTGGAGACTATTTTAATATTATATGTTACCTTACCTCTGTGTAGGCGTGAGGTATGGCCTATTTTTCCAAACTTTTAAACTCAAATCAGCGGGAATTATGTTCTCATTGCATTAACTACGGTGTCCTGTGGAAGGAACAGGGAGATTCATTTTTTGGGGGTACAGACAGCAAACAGTTCAGTCAGCCAGCTAGCATGAAATAGAAGATTAAGTAAATGAAGAATATATAATACAGCACTGATATTTAGTGTTGAGGCTCTGACCTCGTCACTCCCCACAAGGAGGCTCCAAGTTGAGCCCAGCAGGGAGTGGAGAGTGGTGATAATAACTAGAGCCTCCAGGTGGGTGCTGGGGTGCAGGGCGTGGGGCTTGTCAAATGCTATACAAACAGTAGGAGCCGGAAACAGAATAGTTCTCAGGTGAGTGGTGTCTGGAGCAGCAAAAGATTGAGCAGATAATATTGTAACAAATAAACCCACACTGGTACTCATTGTTTTCATGGGAGCTGTTGTCGTTAAAGTGCATGCACTTCCCTCTGCATGGTGATAGGGTGGTCAGGTGTAGTTCATTTGAAAGGAGATAGTTCCTTCATGAAACTGCTCAAAACAAGGTCTGTGAGTTATCTTGAGTAACAGGGTCATGATTTCAGGAAACTGCTGTTTCTTTCTCAACTGCTGTTGAGTTTTCCAAATATATGTTAACTGTCGCTCTAAGCACTAGAAGCAGAGTGCCATCTAATTCCATTATATTCGAGAGAAAGCAGACACCCCTACGCACAATATCTCCAACAATCTGCAACCTACACAAAACACTCTGGATTGATAAATACTACAGGAAAGACAAAGACATTTTACTTTTTGTTGAACTGTTGCCTAAAACTTTGAAAAATTAAATGCTTTATAGTAAATAATAATACATTTCATTTTTAAACACACTTTTCTTTCAAAAGAAACTCAGAGTGCCACAGAGCCAATATATAGTAAAACAAATTAAAACATAGTTAATATTAGTTAAAGTCACCCATAATAAAACATAAAATAAAATAATAGCTGACAATGAATCAACACAAGGTAAAAAATGCCTTCCTGAATAAAAAGGTTTTTAGGCCAGTCTTAAAAGAGTTCAGTGTCTGAGTTGCCCTTAGGTGGTCAGGGAGACTGCTTTGGTTGATGCCAATTTGTATTAGAATTTGAAAAGTAAATCCCAGGATGACATTTACATTTTTCGAAGAGACCGATGAAAGAGAAATGTGAGAGATGGCAGAGTTGCAGAAGCTCGTGAAACAGAGGTCGGCCTGACATGATCTCATGACTTTGGCTCTCTCTGGACAATGCAGCTACAAAATGTGCTCGATTGGAATAAATGTCACAAAAGGATTAGAAACCTAAAAACATCTCAAAAAGTGTGTTCATGAACATTATCCCATATAAGCTATTATTGGGTTTAAGACATTTGATGGATGTGCTACATTTCTCTAAGATAAGAAATAAACTGGGACTTTTTGTTCCTTTTTCTTTGGTAATCCACCATTCTTCTTCATTATAGCTTCTTTCACAAATGAGTTAACACGACTAAATATAGCAACATTTCACAATCTCACGTTGCAGGTGATAACTGTGTTCCCTAACAATTAGCATTCAGGCTTGTTTGACTGGAATCTTCATGACTGGAATGTATTTCTGCAATTTGCTACAATGGCTCTGCCCCTGTGTTTTTAACACGGCTGTGAAATTCCCTGTCGCACCTGGCTGGTGGAGTGGCGATGAAACATTATGACGTTTGGCTTGTTTAGGAGGACAATAATTATCTTGTTAAAACGTGTTTACAGATGGTCATTTGGCTTGTTTCCAAGACAACGCCCTATGAGCTGTCTTTGCTGAGTTAAGTCTCCTTTGACTGAGTGACGGTTGGTTATGTGATCAGTGTCACTGGAATCTCTGGCCAACGAAGCGTACATGTGTGTGCACAGCTCACGTCAAAGTTTATCAGAGTGATCTCACATGGGGGTTTCTGTGTATTTGTGAGCCACGTGTCCCTGTTAGCAGAACTGTATATGTGTTGCGTTTACAGCACTATACAGTATGTGTGTGTCATATGTGTTTATCAGATGTTCTGTATCCTCAAGCCTGTAATGCTGCAGATGTGCCCGAGAGAGAGAGAGAGAGAGAGAGAGAGAGAGAGAGAGAGAGAGAGAGAGATGGTCACATGGATAAGGTCACATGGGCTCACCATGTGCTGCTGCTTGAGGCCTGGTGTACTGCTTCACACAACAATCCTCTGTGTGTGTGTGTGTGTGTGTGTGTGTGTGTGTGTGTGTGTGTGTGTGTGTGTGTGTGTGTGTGTGTGTGTGTGTGTGTGTGTGTGTGTGTGTGCTGACGGAAACAGGACTGTAAGTGTGCTTCTGGGTGACTGGTCTCTTTGCTGTTCGCCTGACAGGAAGTACGAGGCGTGAAAGTGTAATTCCGTGTTAAATTTAAATTTAAGACAAAACCGATAGACTCAAATAAAAACCTGGGTAAACTTTATGCCGGATCAGTTTGCATTGAATCAGATCAAAAAGGACCCAATCTGACGGACGTGGAACAATAATGAATCATCAGACACAATAATTCCAAATTCAAGGGAGATTCAAGAGAGTGTTAGTCTTGTCTCAATGGAATTGCAGTTGTATGTTCTCGAGTACACATCATTAAGTACTTTTTCATGGATTACTAATACCCTTTAGATTATGTGTGAAGCCCATCAGTCCCGAAACTACCTCAGGAAGCTAAAAATACACGACGTATCCAAGCAGTTGCTAATCAACTTCCTCCAGTGCATGACTGAAAGTGTAATCCCACGCTGTGGCACAGTGTGCTAAGCAGACTGCAACAAGGATGACGACAATACACTACAGCACATTATCACAGTGGTGTCATCAGGGTTATCTTTGTTTGGGGCTTGGAGTCCACAGATGTATCACAGAAAGCGTGTGTGACAAACTGGCAGGAATGAGAGAGAGAGAAAAAAAATGATTCACACAAGCATCGCAATTCTTATCTTTTGCAATTCAAAGATACCAACAAATCAATTTTCCTGAGTTGCAAGTAACAGCCATAGACATCAACATCAATAGAAAAGGATTTGGGTGCATTTGAGATCTTATTCCTTACTTTATCCAAATTGAGTTTCTAAGGAGAGGTACACGGAAGCCCTTTGAGACTATTTTTGACATATTGGGCTATAGATATCAACTTGAATTGACTTGATCAGACCAGAAATTGAGACCCATGATATTGTCACACACACTGTAATCAAAACAAAGCATCCTGACCTAAAGATCTGGATATTTCAAGGCATATAGTGCTATTAATAATTAATAATAATAATAATAATAATAATAATAATAATAATAATAATAATAATAATAATAATAATACATTTTAGGTGTGCTATAGTCTTTTGTTGAAGGGTAATTATGTCCCTTTTGCACTTGTAAGTGTGTCTCTCTGAAGTTTGAATGAGTTTCAAAAAGCATCAGATAATGATTTTCTTTGGACAAATGTGATGTATCTTGAACTACACACACCTCTGTATGTGTCTCAGAAGCAGATCGCCCTTCTGCCCGTTTCTCTGTCCGAGTATCTGCCGGCTTTATCTCTTTGCTCTTGTCGGACTTCAACTACAATGTCCAGAGAGAAGAGGGGGAGGGAAAAATGGCTGCAGAGAGATGAAGGAGGTGGGCTGACTGTCAGAGGCCAAGAGCGACCGAAAAGAAGAGGAGGAGGCAAGTGAAAGGAGAGGAGGGAAGGTCGCAGGTGTCTGTGAAAACAACATCTCTGAGTCACAGTATATGATAGGAGCGAAGAGAGGGACAGAAAGAGGTCGATCGATAGAATAACACGATGAGGCCTGCAATTGTAAAAGGTGTATTATAACGCATTAGGATTCTTCTTATCAGGGTTTTACTGTGGACTGTGTTTTCCAAAATGTTTTAGTCTTTTCTCACTAAGAATGATGAAAATATCCAATTACACGTTACGTAGCAAAGCTATACGTATGTTTTTAACATACATTTGTGTGGTTGAGCTGCTACTTTTACTACTTTTGTGGGTGTTTTTTTCCACTTCAGGGCAGCACAACAAGCTCTAAGTACAAGACCGGCACAGTACCACCTTTTAAGTTGATCTGGTGATCTTCCAGTATTCACACATCCAGCGTGTGGTCCTTTGTTGTTTCACTCAGCTGCTCTCTGGTGTCCTAATGGGGCAGGAATAACAACAGGAGATCATAAAGAGCAGCTGTGCTCGGTCAGACCACACAGCGCAGTCTACCGTCAAGCTGAACTTATGAAACCCACTCTGAGGTGACAGAGTGCAGCAGGAAAAGACACTCAACGTGATGAAAGCCATGGGGCTTTGTTTTATACATGCATTTCCATGAATGTAAAGCCACACTAGCAGTAGTGCTCCATAGGGGTGGCAATGTCTGTTGATTGGCTGGTCTTCATCTATCCTGTGAAATATATAACATCTCGATGGATCGGCATCAAATTTGGTTCAGATATTCATCATGGCGATGAGTCACAATTACTTTGCTGATCCTCTGATATTTAATCTTGGTCGCCAACAGATTGACACTTTGTCTCAGAGTGAATTGTCTCATCATAGTGGATGGATCTTTATGAAGTTTGAATGCATTTGTGCTTCCTTCATAACAAATTATAATAGTTTTGGTGAGTCTCTGATTTGCAGTAGCATGACAAAGCGCTGCTACGCTGAAGTCCAGCCAGACAGATCAGATCTGCTGGATTTTGAAACGTTGTTACGTTACAGTAGATTATATATGTTTTCATACAGTACAGTATCTTTTATAAAGGCACCTTTTGTCCGTTTGGGGTGTATCAGAGAGTGTTGTAGTGCTGCTGTTATTGGTTTAGTCTGTTGATATTCAATATTTTTCTTATTGTCAACAGATCCCATTAAAATACCAAAACCAGCTGTCTGTGCCACTCAGCCTGAAGCAAATTGGTTGCTACTGAAGAGATAAATAAATAAAAACAAGTCACAAATACATACTATTATTTTTGAATGGCCTAATAATTGCCTGAAACAGGGAAACTTTTTTCTGTTGCATTGTAACTGCAATATATATATATACACACATAAACACATGCACATTACATGTTCATGCACATACAGTACACCTCCATACATGTATATTTGTATGCATGTACAACACATGTTTTTTACATCACAACATTAATTGAGGGCACTGTGGTTTTTAGCAAATGTGTTTTTAGGAGTAAATATTGCACTTGTTGAGGACTATTACCAGCAGTGGATTTGGTGCATTAGTCATGATTTGTTAGTATTTACGGCATCAGGACGGTGTGTGTGGATCACCTCAGAACAGTGCCCATGTTCCTAGTAATGAAGAAACACAGTGTAACGGCTGACAATACGTGTTAGCAGATCAATGTACTGATGGTTCTCATCTTTTCTTGAGATTAGTTGACAATAACAAATATAGAATATCACCAGACCTGAATAAGAACTGTTTTGCAGTTTTACAGAATGTAAAGAAAGCATTGTGACTCATAATCTGCCTTTAAATCTGACAGAATTCTTTACACAGCCCATGGGAGGAA